>OX465282.1:73403230-73758838 GCA_949987705.1 Thereva unica | reverse complement strand
TGCAAAGTGGTTTTGTTACATTATTGAACTAATAGGAATATGTAACTCCAGAGTAGCGCCGTCAAATCAGTTAACTGGGTTAGATTTACGGTATTTATAAGAATTAGCAAAGGGGCAGTCGATAGAATTGGGCCGTGCGATACCCCGACGGAACTCGTCGAAAAAAAGAGTCTGGGTGGAGATATCATTTCAAATGTAATAAAACTGTTAGTAAATTTGGTGAACTATTCAAGCATCAATAATGCGCATAAAATAAACAAAAAAGGATTTTAAAGAAAACGCTCAAAGCTTTCTAATGAACCTACATACATATGTATGTAGTAGTTTTTAATTTTGATTTTTTTTTCTCATAGAAAACTTGACCGGAAGTTAGAGTTTCTAAAATTTTCGCTGATATTCATAAAATTGAAAAAAATTTTAAAAGCCGACTTCAGAAATAACCGCACAAAATGCACAAAAAAGGATTAAATAATTGTTTTTAATTCTTAACAACATTAATCCAATCAGAATGGATCTAGAAAGAAGAATCACTTTTGAAGACGGTGCTAACACCTGTGGGTGATGTATTAAGGGCATAAGCCTAACAAATAAATGAAAACAATTCCCGAAGCAAAGTTAGTGCAATCAAAGACAACTACTACCTGGCACCGTCTTCAAAAGTGATTCTTCTCTCTAGATCCATTCTGATTGGATTAATGTTGTTAAGAATTACAAACAATTATTTGTGTAAGGGAGAACCATAGTGATCCAAGCGACATTTTTGTCAATATTTACTTTTTGGATGGAATGCACAGAAAAAAATAAAATCTTTCATGCCATACTAATCCAAGCACATTAATAACGTCTCATTCCCATGCAGCCTTAAGCTTATTTACAAAAAGATAGTTTGCCATACTGATCCAAGTGATTTTTTTCCCCAAAACCCCCCCCCCCATTTTTTTTTCAATAAATATATTTGAATAAAACAATTTTTCTTATTTATTCTAGTACACTAGGCATCACTTCATTGCAAATATAACCATAACAAATCATCTATTTTTTAACAATAAGTAAAACGCGTTTGCATCATTATCTCAAAAAGATGCAAATGTCGCTTGGATAACTACGGTTCTCCCTTACACATTTAATCCTTTTTTGTGCATTTTGTGCGGTTTTTTCTGAAGTGGGTTTTTAATTTTTTTTTTATTTCGTACTTTTTAGTCCATTCATTTTTTTTCGGGGGCAATATAAAAAAAATTATTTAGGTAGGTCTAAACGGCACAAATATATCGTTGCGTGTGAACTCAACTGTTCGGCTTGCACAATCTAAAATGTTTGGATTGTACCAAATATGTTTCGGTGATGTTCGACCACTTCCTCCTCCGACCTTATCACAATCAATGTAACATAATATAACGCGTATAAATATAATGCGCAATAACTAATGGAGGTAATTTTCACTCGTCATTTGCACTCAGTTAATTTACACAATTCGACTTGCGCCAGGTAATTTAAAAAACTAAATCGTTACGTACGAATCTACCTTTACGATAAGTATGACACGCTGCCGTAGTATCGTTTAATCGTATTGCGAGAATGATTCTTCTTTTGACATCCATTCTGAGAAGTATAACCGCGCCGTCGAAACAAATCGCCATCGAAAAAAATCGAAGCAGTAGCTAAATATTTTTTACAGTCATGTACATATTTGCATATTTTCGGACGAATTTAAAAAAAAAACTTATTTAATATGAAACAAAATTCTCCGGGGGAAATTAAAAGAAATATTTATTGTGAAGTCGATAGGTTACTGTACTATACTCGTCATACACTTTCATTTGATACCCATACCAAAGACGTTGTAAAGAAAAAGTAAGCCGCCATTTTGTGTTGGCCGCCATTTTGGGTATTGAATGACGCCACATAGCAAAGGGTGTTCTACTTGTCACACCCTCTCATTTGATACCCATGTCGGTGGTCGGGGAGCCCAATTGCAAAATTCGACTGCCATCTTGGAACCGCGATCTTGATTTTTTTACAAAATGATCAGATTCTATTGTCATACGAACTATACGTATGTGTAAAATTTGCAGTTGATCGGTTATATGGAAGTGGGTCAAAATCAAGTTCAACATTTGTTTACAGTACAGACACATACAAATCAAGGAAATATAAGCTTAATTGCCATTGATATTGGGGAAATCAAATGTAAACAATAAAATTCTTTGATTCTTCACCCACGTCATGGTATATTTCTTTATTCAATATAAACAATAGTTTTTGAGCTGCAAATGCCATAATTCCGTTATCATCGGTTTTTATTCTGGAAGCAAATTTAGAGACGTATTCACGTCAAAAACTTGTTTCATATGAAATAAAATTCCCCGAAGGAAATTAAAAAAAAATTGTTATGACGAAAAAAAAGCACCGCGAGCCGAAGAATCGAACTCGCAGCCCCACAGAGTCCCCAGGCGAGGGTAATTCTCCCTAGCCCTCTGCGCCATGGCAGATACAATTAGTATGTTAATGTATATGTTAATAAATCATTTCAGAAAGAAGAAAAAGAGAAAAAGGAAACAATCTGCCCCGACCGACCAGGGCTTGAACCTCCAACGCTAAACGCCGCTGGATCGAGGATTCAACGCGCTACGTACTCTCCCACCGGCCCTCTACCAATTTCGCCACAATAAAGTAATTTGTTCGGTGCCTATGAAATGTTTAGGTTGAACTAATTTTAACAGTTTTTTATGCCTAACTTCTAACTCCTTTATCAGAATTTCGAAAAAATTTAGAGAACCAAGATAAAGGCAAAAAAGTTATTGGGTTACAAAGTTATGCGTGAACAGGACTACAAACACGTCGAATTGAGTAACCTCCTCTTTTTTTTTAAGCCGGTTAAAAAATACACATATATCAGGGTACGGAAAGTGCTCGCCTTTGCTCCTTGGTAAGTGCTCGTCTATGCTCTGCTCGCGCTCGCGAGCTACTTTAAGCTCACACAAATTATCAGCTCTCAAGGTCGGAGGCTGAAGGGTTAAAGGGGTGGTTGTTTAGGATAGCTATTGGATGGACTACAAGAATAAATTGTTCTACATTCATAAATTAGTTATATCCCCATAGCCCCTTATTATTATTATTATTTATTTCATGAGGGTGTACAAAGATAGTGATCTTATTATAGTACATGCATTAAACATGATAAAACATCAAGATAAGGTGACAAAATTATAAAAAGAAAATTATAGAAGTATAAAAATAAAACATAAGTAAAAAAAAACTAAAAAAGAATAAAACATATGAGATAGATATAAAAAAACAGATAGAGAGAAAAAAAAATAAAAAAAATAATACAATATAAAATATAAAAACAGAAAGTTTTATATAAAAAAAGAAGAAAGATATATAATAAAAAGAAAGAAGAAAGTTACATATTCATGCTTTAAACTATTCTATTAGAAATCAATTCGAAGAGACGCTTCCTGAAGATGTTCACTGAATCAATACGTTGCAAATCGACTGGGAGTGAGATCCATAAAAGAGCCGCGAAGACAGAGAAAGAACGCTGTCCAATTAATGTGCGGAAACGCGGTATAATTAAATTATTATTTCTAAGCGATTGTGAGAACTGAACGAACTCATTAAGGTATGCGGGTTTGCGAAATAGACGCAATAATCATTAAGAGTGTAGCCCAAAACCGAATTCAAATAGGATGAAATATGGTCAAAGCGGCGTAACTTATAAACAAAACAAACACAATCGTTAAAGGCTACTTCGACCTTTCTAGCGCAAAAACAATCGAGAGAGGGGAAAATAGAAAGGCCATGCATTAGAAGAGGTAGAAGTAGGGCTTCACTAAATTCAAACACACAGCTCTTTTAAGCAACAAACAGTAATATCTGAGTTTGGACAGGAGTCCATATGTTTTTCCAATAACGAAAATGATGTGGTCGCAGCAGGTTATAAGAACAATCCCTAGATTTCTTACTTACAAACGCGAACGAGAGGAACTCCATTTAATTACTGGGAGGTCAGTTTGAGAGATGGAAGAGGGTGAGAAGAAAATACAATGTGACTTCGATGGGTTTAGCTGTAGTAAGTTCGACCAGCTTGAGACTCTGTGCAAATCAGCTGCAATCTTCTACACCCAATTATGGATTTGATTTTTGGCATAGGGAAATAAAGCTGCACATCATCTGCATACCAATGTACCTTAGAATACTTTATTACTAGAGGAAGATCATTAATAAAAACGCTAAACAAAAGTGGCACAAGCATAGATCCTTGAGGAACTCCAGAGTTAAGTAAAGAATTGGAGGAACTAGAGTCGCCGAGTTTAACTTTTTGCGAGCGATTTGTTAAAAAGCTATGCAGAAGCTTAAGAGCGGTTGAAGAAAAGGATTCTTGGGAGGAGAGTTTTTGCAAGAACAAAGAGTGATTGACGTTATCAAATGCTTTCGAAAAATCAAGTAGCAACATACAACAAATGTGACTTTCATCAAGAGAATTGCGACTATCATTTGTGACTTTAAGAAGTGCAATTTCGCAGCTGTGCTGTTTGCGGAAGCCATATAGCCACACATTTATAAAATGGAGTCGTTCACAGTACTCAAGTATTTGAGTTGCAATCAGTTTTTCAAAGACCTTTGCTAGGAGGGAAAAAATACTAATAGGCCGAATATCAGATGGAATAGCAGGAAAGGGGCACTTGGGTATGGGAGTAATCAATGCATGCTTCGATAACGCGAGTTAAATACGTGTATTAGAGTAGGCAGTAAACATGGAATTATCATTTTTAGAAATCGTGGTGAAATATTAGCACTACCAGTGGCTGTAGATTTGATAGAATTTAAAGCAGTGATAACTTCAAGAAAATCAACGCAACGAAGCTGAAGCCATCAGATGAATCTATAAAAGATGTCGTAACCTGCTCAGGTTGGTTGGAAATGAAGTATTGATTAAGACTCGCGGGACTTAGGTTGTTAGCAGCAGCTTCATTTTTAGAGTGGACCCCAAAATGCGCAGGTGTTTGCATACAGTTTTTAAGGATTGGGATGGATCAAGCTTTCGGGAGGAAAAATTGCGCTTGGTTTCTTTAATTTTTGCTACAGTTAAATTAGAATATGTGGGGAGCACATTAATTACGCCCAAACCAAGAGAATGCATGGTGTACCGAAATGAGCTTTGTCAGGTTGACTGTTTCAGTGGATTAACATTAAAGTCACCTCCAACCAATATGTTTTTACACCCACTGGAGAGGTGCTCAAGACATTGGACAAGTTTTTGAGCATTAGCAGGGTTAAACAGGCACGTTGGAGAGTAAACACAGACGAAAAGGAGTTTATCAGTACCATTAGAAATTTCAAAATATAAAAATTCAATTCCCGTTTGCTTAAAGAATCCGACAATTTTAAACATTAAGTTTTCAAGTAAGTAAATAGCGACTCCCCCGCCGACGCGCTCTTGCCTATCATTACGGAATAATTTGTAACCGCTAATGGATACGATGGAGGAAGGAATTATAGAGTTAAGCCAAATTTCACATATAAATACCATTCACCAGAATTTATGAAGATTTCGTTCAGCTCACCAATTTTCGGTCGAGTGATTCGCGAATCCAGAAGACAGGTATTAAAACCTGTATATTTCGAGCTAAAATTGTTTATACCTTGAGGGTGATTTTTGGGGGTGAAGTAGGGTGGGTGGGGCTTTGTGCCGATAGAGATTTTTGATCTACATGATGAAAACTACCAACCTGCAAAATTTCAAGAAAATTACCCGAAAGCTATTTTTATAAAAAAGGGCGGGATCCTTTCAATGATACAAGGCTAAGAAAGCTCTTAAAAGCAATGGGAGCGGTATAACTTTCAACAAGTTCAAACAATTCTTTACTGCATCAACTACTAATTTTCATCAGCACTCTAAGTTTGTAATGCCGTCTAGCTTTATAATTTTGCATATCCAATTAAATTATATAAATGCTCTCAAAATATTTTTTTTATAAATGAACACAAAATTTCTCCAGTGATGAGACCGAAAATAAAAACATCAATTTCCCACGAATGCAGAGCAACTTTTACAAAAAAACACTATTCATCTCCATAACAAGATTTTAGTACAGCGATTGGTTAAAATTAATGCAAAACACCAATTTTATTCAATCGATCCTAAAATACGCGACGTGTGGTTAAGATCTAGCGATATTTTCCCATCGTCGTTATCAAAATCAGCAAAGTTCACACCGAATCCCACTTTTATTAGCATTCGGTCGAAATGTAAAATCAGAAAACAAATTGGTATCACGCCAAAGGCCTGGCGATCGTTTAGAGGCTAATCCATGTGGAAAATGGAAATATTACGCCCACAGCCCGACTGCAGCAAACTTCACACACCTCGGCAGCGCACCACGGAGAAAACTTTAATCGCCGTTTTGAAATCAAATTGTGCATTAATTGGTCATCAATTAAACGTTATGACCATCTAGTTGCAGATTATCTATCAAAATGCTACACGGATGTTGGATTACTGTCTCGCGGCCTGATACGGTACGAGGTACACCACTCAGCGCCTATTAGTGGATGCCTAGCTTTTATTGGGGGGCTTAGAGGGACCACCGAGTACCGATCTGTGAGCTTAAAATCACGAGACTAGACAGAAGACAAAACTTAAGCCAAAGTTGGTTTACGGCTGCGCGAAATGGGGCTTTTTACAATCTTGTGAGACTTTTGGACTTGAAATAGATTTTTCTGAGACGAAGGAATGTGGTTCATGAGTCAGCAGCGGCCATGCGCTAGACTTAGCCTTCATTCTCATTATAACGGACTCTTTTCGGTCCATGGGGAACTTGTTATAATATCACAAAGCGAGTAATCTAGCGTGGGCTGGTCATTAATCTTCCAGCTGCTAGCTTTCAAACTGTATGCAAAAAAGGGTTTTAAACTGCACTTTTTGCTTACCGCTTTCTAGACTATGTTCAGAAGTGTTATATTGGCAAAGTCCTTCGTGTTTTTGACTTATTACATGAAAAGTTGATCGTAAATATGAAGTTGGGTGTATTATTAGATTATTAACACGTTTTTGCTGCATTGTTTTAGTTGACATCTAATAAGCTCCTTAAGTCAATTACATAAGATCTTGTTTGAAGATTAGCTAGTACATAGACTATTCCAAATACCTCGTCGTATGCAGTCACGCTGTAATTGGGTAATACTAGGGAAATCAATTCTTTTATGGTTGTTGACAGTTCCTGCTAATTAAGTTGTCGGAATTTTCTTCAGGTCTATTATGTATATATGTTTAAAGAATATACACACAACAAATGTTTATACTCATATTCTTTATATTTTTCTAACTAGTTATATGTGGCAAAGGGCCTTGACAGCAACTTGTAATAAAGAAGTGTTCTCAGCAATTTGTAAGTCGTTAACAATGTAAACACTTTTACGATATTAAAATTTCTTTGGATTAAATTGTCGTAGTGTTTCCAATTTCGTACATGACAGTGAAAAGTTTTGTACCATTTTTCAATTAGTATTGGCAGTTTTGTGTATTGAAAGTACGGTCTAAAAATATATAGAATCCTTTATATCAAAGAATTGTTGAAAGCCGATTCAAGCCTCATAGCAGATGCGCTTCAGCCAATCCTGGAAATAGCATGGAACACCTGTACCTTTCCGGAGGATTGGACGGAAGGTATCATGGTTAAAATACCAAAAAAGGGGGACCTAACAATATGCGACAACTGGAGAGGCATCTGTTTACTATCTACAGTGGGCAAAATTTTGTCCCATATATTACTATCTAGGATAAGTGAGGCAGTAGACCGAACGCTTAGGAGGCAGCAGGCCGGATTCGGGAAGGGCCGCTCATGTATTGATCATATCAACACCTTACGAATAATAGTGGAGCAGTCTACTGAATTCCGATCCCCCCTTTACCTTGCTTTCGTAGATTATGAGAAAGCGTTCGACTCGGTCAATAGGAGCTTTATATGGCAGGCACTACGGCGACGGGGACTGCCTGATAAAATAATAGAATTGATAAAAGCCCTATATAACAATTCCAAATGCAGAGTTCTCCATAATGGAAAATTATCCGACAGCTTCGAGGTGAGCTCAGGAGTACGACAAGGATGCCTACTCTCGCCTTTACTATTTCTTATAGTAATAAATGACATACTTGTCGGCGCTCTAGATAGTAGAACAGGCGGCATACAATGGGGTTTGTTAGACCGCCTTAAGGATCTCGACTACGCAGATATTATCTGTTTGCTGGCCCACAAACACCAGGACCTCAAAAACAAGATTAACAATTTGGCAACAGAAAGTAGTCCAGCAGGCTTAAGGCTAAATCCAACTAAAACTAAAGAAATGCGGATAAAAGCAAACAACATTGAACGGACTGCGCTGAATAACCGTGACGTGGAACTGGTCGATAAATTCTGCTACCTCGGTAGTATTATTACCGAAAATGGCGGTGCAGAAGAAGATGTCAGTTCCAGAATAAATAAAGCACGAGGCGCATATGCGTGCCTGTTCCGCATATGGAGATCAACGGAGATCTCAACTAACACCAAATTGCGGCTGTTCAACTCCAACGTGAAGGCAGTACTTTTGTACGGTTGCGAAACATGGAAAGTCACCCAATTCATCACAGGGCGCCTACAAGTCTTCATCAACAGATGCCTTCGTCGTATCCTAAAAATCCGCTGGCAGGATAGAATTTCAAACGAAGAACTATGGCGCCGTGCCGGCCAAGAAAGGATAGACGACCAAATCAGACGAAAGAAATGGAATTGGGTTGGCCACACCTTGCGACGCGAAAACGAAAATCTAGCCAAACAGGACCTCGACTGGAATCCGCAAGGATCCCGTCGAGTTGGAAGACCTAGGACAACGTGGAGGAGAACCCTACTAGCAGAAGCCGCAACAACTGGGAGATCCTGGTCGGAGCTGAGAGCTGTCGCGCAAAACAGAGTCCGCTGGAGGGCAACTGTTTCCGCCCTATGTCCCATGAGGGATTAAAGGAGCACAATGATGATGTTTATATCCCACAAAAAATTATACTTTTAAAGTTAGGTACATTTAGCCGTAATCAGTTTTTTCTACCAAACCTTTGTTTTTTCATTATTAATACGTTTTTGGGGACCATTTTGAGCCTTGTATGCATTTTATATCGACCTTTTTTTACTTGTACATGATAATACAAGTTTTTACAAGAACGTCTTTTTTTTACAAAAAGTGAAATTTCAAAGAAACGGTTTAATATTTCGCAACAATAATTACATCATTCTGATACTAGTCACTTTCCCACTAGTGCTAAACGTGTTATTATTTTGTAAGAAGTCAGCTTATTCCATCTACGTCATACTGGGAAGTTAGTTGATCGTGTGAACGGAAGGGGTCAAACCCACATCCCTACTAGTTTTACAATGTGCGGTAAGTGACAGATTCTGAGAAATAATTACGGGTTTTATAAGGTTGAAATTGGAAAAGAATTGAAAGCTTTTAGAGATGGAACTTTTGTAAGCCGAGCACAAGAGGACCTAGATTCTATTCGTTTGTATATTTCCCCCCGTTTTGGAGGATGATGTGCATGGAAAAAATAATCGTATCTCTATCTTGGTTATGGCCTTTCTTTCCCGTTCAGCTGAAACATCAAATACCACTATATACTGATTGACACATACTTAGATTTTTATATATAAATATTTGAGAAATTTTATTACGATGCATGTAATAACGCTAAAACAAACTGCTACTCTTTTCTCTAGTCTCTTTTCTTGAATTACCATAATTCATACCTAAAGATATGTACTTATTCAATTGCTTAAATCAAAAGTCAGCTTACAATAAAATATTTTTCTCGGGCAAAAGGGTTAGTAAAGGCCCCCATACACGGTCAAATTGGCTGTACAACCAGATTTTCATCAAACCTATAAGCGCAATGTATTTTGATCGGCCGACTGGCCCACAATCGATAGTTTTGGTTGTACAACAGCACTTCGCTGTACAACCAATTGGACCGTGTATGGGGGCCTTAAGGGTCCAATATCAAACTCCACTACCATGCTCAGCATCCTCAAACACAGGGAAAATGTTTTTTTTTTTTTTTTTTTTTTTTTTTTCAGAGAAACTGTGAAAAGCGCACTTAACCCTTTAGTCCATGCAAATGGTACTTTAGCATTGCAAAAATGCCGGACAAGGTTTTGTTTTGGGTTGTGTAGGGGGGTTGGTGTAAGATTAAATTTGAGTTTTTGGAGTCCGCGGCAGCCCCATTTGGTCGCCATCTAGGAAAAGGTGTGCAAATGGGCTTTCCACTATATCTCCGTAACAATACATCTTATAGAAATTTGTAAGGAGATTTTTTATTTAGAATTAAATTATCTACAATTAAAGCTATTTTGTGGTAAATTGAATAATTAAGAAGTTATAAGCCTTAGCACAAAACTTAGTCACAATATTTTCTTTAAAAGGCTATAACTTCTTTTCCTTCAATTTTAACAAAAAAAAAATAATAATAATAATAGCAAGTTTTTATAGATTGTAAGGAGTAATTCTCATTCATTGTTTTTTTAATTTTATTCAATATGAAGGGTTTTATCACGCCCCGAAGGTATCAAAGTGCCAGATTAAGTGAATAATGTTTTTACGATTTTACCTCCTCCTCTCCGTAGAAATTCTTAATAATAGGTAGCAAGTGATAATAATGTATGACTTTACGTTATAAGAAAGGCCATTAACATCAAAATTGCTTATAACTTCAAAAGTAAAGGCCGTGGCGTAAAAGTTGTTGGACATTATTCATAGGAAATTGTCCAAGCTTTCCAATTTTGTAAAAAAAATATTATATTATACACGTATTTTTTGGAGGAAAAGGTGGTTGAAGTTGAAATTTTAGTCAAAAACAAAACAAAATTTTGACTTTGACCACTTATAACACTACAGTTTTAGATAGGTGGGAATATTCTGCGTAGATTGCTGCCATATTCATGAAAATATCTAATGGGGTTAAAAAAATACAGGGTAATGTGTAAACCTCTACCAAAAAAAATTCAAAATGAACTAGCGGCTAAACCGTTACGATTTCACCAACCCCCAATATATGTATAATATAGAGATTCTTCCTCAACCTCCACATGGGTATCAAATGAAACCGATAAACTTCAAATTTCGCACATATGCATAATTCAGCTGGCAATGCAATGCGACCGTCACAAAATCACGATGACGGTTCCAAAATAGCAGCCGATTACCTTTTTCTTCACAACGGCCTCAGTATGGGTCCGATCAACTTCAAATTGGCAGTGCAAACCAACCATTTTGTAAAAAATCAAGATGACGATTCAAAGATGGCGGCTCATTTTTTCATTTGCGTTCCCGACCCCCGACATGGAGAGCAAATGAAAGCGCATGACAAGTAGAATACACTTAGCGCTGTAACGTCATTCGAAATTCAAAATGGCGGCCAGCACAAAATGGTGGAAGACATGTAATAGAGTAAATTACTCCTTAAGAATAGTTTCATATATAGAGCTCGGTATGAAAAATAAACGAGTAGTAAAAATCAAGTGTTAACAAAAAAAAAACACGAAGATAATAACAAGAGAAATAACAAAAAAAGTTGCAACTTGATTGTGACCCACTTTCATATAACCGATCAACTTAAAATTTTGCACATAAGTATAACTTGAGCGAAAATGTAATCTGACCATTTTGTAAACAAATCAAGATGGTGGTTCCAAGATGGCGGTCGATTTTTCATTTGTGTTCGCAAACCCCCGACATGGGTATCAAGTGAAGGGCATTCATTCCAAATTAAAAATGACGGCAAACACAAAATGGCGTAAGACAGAAGAACTCCAGTAACGCATTGAAGCTGGCACGGACTTTAGTATTTTTTTTCTTCTTTCCTGTTATTATCATTTTTGTTTTTCTGCATTTAAATTTTTTTGGCACTACCCTATAGGAGTTACGTTTCTTTTTCTTGCTATCAGTTGAAGTTTTCAACAATAATATTATAATACTCAACTTCGAAATTCTGTACTTCAGCTTGTTTTGTCTCCTTTCTCTGCAAAGTCTAAATATTAGTTGCAAAATCTATAGTTTTCAGCGTGTTATCTTCTGTGTAAATAAGCGGCCAGGTGTGCTCTTTGCTCCACCAGAAGCCATATGAAAATGAGCGAGTCTAAAAAGCAAAGGCTCCTCTTTACATTTTATTCATTCTCTTATCTTATACGCAGAATAAAAAAAATATAAACTCTAAAAAAAATTAACAAAGGTCATATTCAGTACGCATATACCATATCAATTCATTTGTTCGGCTGTCACGACTAACCAACCTCTTATAAAAATTATACATCAAAATATCTTATCGGGAAAAAGGGTTTTGTTTAAAAGTAGCTCTATACAAATCTGTTTATGTAGGGTTAGGTTTTTCCTATTTCTTATTACCTTAAAAGAAAAATTCAACATAAAAGTTATTTTTCCTAATTTCTAATTGATTTCTAATTGTTTATCCTATTTTTTTCCTCTTTCATACGCGTTATCTGTTGGCGACGCATAGGGCTACACTCCAGTAGCTTCAACAATATATAGTACAAGCCGCCTATTGATTTATGAGAACTGCGAACGACAGCCGCTTGGTTTGAAGTTAACTGATTAGTAACTGCGGCCACATGTTTTTTTTATGGGCCACAATCGTTTGTTTGGTTGCGGCTAGTGTGTTTGGGCCTGTCTTTTAATTAGTTTAATTGGCTGTTAGTTTTGCAATAGAACCAGTGCAAAAGTTTTGATTTTTATGTATCAATGCGCCAGGAAAAAAATGATGAAATATTTTTTAAAATACCATAACTGACATAAATTAGTTAAAGTTGATTTAAGTTTATATAACCTAAAACGAACAAAACTAATATATTGTATTTCTATAAAGGTAGACAAAAGAAATTGTGACCACTTTACTATCAAGGTACTCCTGTTCAATTTGTAAAATCTGTTAAATATTTGGTAGTTAACTTGCAAACTCAGGGAAATTCTCATTTCACGCAAGCGAAACAGTCAGAAAAGCCCATCTTGCGGCGGGAAAAGCGCTTTCGATACTCTCCGCATCAAAATCCGATACGTGGCCACATTCAACGACCCTGGAAACTGTTCAGTCTAGATATTTTAAGAGTTTGCTCCACCTGTCAAAATCAACACCTAATTATATGGTGAAGAAAGAGACTCAGAGACTACCAATTGAATATTTTGCTATGAATATTTTGTTATGTACGACTGGTGGATCAAGCTTCTTGCTCCAATATTTACAGTATCTCGACAAAAATATTTAAACCATTTTATATGTGAAATGTCAAATCAACCGCGATCCGCTTTACTTGGGTCAATTTTATCGAATATCACCGAAGAAAAACTAAACTATCTTTTTTATTTTATGAACGAATGTGCTAGAATAATTCAATTGATTGATATTTAATTTAAGACAAAAACAAACTCCCATGTATGCGGAGACATTTTCCAAATCATTGTACTGAATAATAAATAATAATAAAATAATATAACCTAAAATTCCCTACTAATTCTATCCTCAATATTTACATTCAAATTTAGAAACTCATTCGTGTAAATAAATGAGATTAATTTACCTCAACATAAATCAAACACGTGCCACCATAGTAAAAATTTTTGCGAATAGAATTTCCTCCGCGACTTTGTCAATGCGCACAATTTGAAATAGGTGCTAATCAAAAGAAGGTGTTTGCGTCTGTGTCTACCGCGTTCTTTGTGAGAGACATAAAAAACCAGTCAAACGAGTCAGCACGCGTCAGTTGTTGTATATATATATATTTTTTCTTTTCATTCTGTTATTTTCACCTTAATCTACCTGAGCTTTTTATCTTTTTAACATTGAAACGATGAATGTACCTTGCATATGGGTGAGCATCTCTGGATATTTGTGGTTTCATGTCAAAGGTAAAATGTAAAAAGCAAGAGATGAGCTGTGCTCCATTAGGAACGTCAAGACGTTTTCTAGCACTTCTTATGATTGTTTCTTGTCTACCTTAAGACCGATATCAGGTATCCAAAGCATGTGGATAGCGGCACAGTCAGTCGATCCACCCATAAATTACGAGCCAACATGAAAGACGTCTTCCCCGTCCTGCTTCAATGGATCTTTCTGACCGTGAACATGAATGAAGCGCGTACGATGGTGCTTCGAAACGAGTTATGAATGAATGGACACCTATGTGTCCGTAGCTGGATGGACTTGATGTTATGGGAAACAAAATTCTATCAATACATTCCATTCAACCAATTAATATATGGAAGAAAGCGCTAAAGGAAATGGCGTGATGCTGAAACTTTTATTCTAATCACTGAGCACAACAGCTTCTCTCGGCCAGTAACTCACTCAGAATTATCTCACGTATAACGTGAAGAAACCATTAGAAGAACTCATATATAACGAGTTTATCTGAATGAAAGTAATATCATAAATATCGCGGACAAGAAACGTTTTCGAGATAACAATCCCCAGCCCACTCTGTATGCTTCGTGGCTCTTCATTTAGGTAAGCCAGGATTTCGAGGCAGTTCGCACGTACAACAAAGATGCCTAACTTAACAAATAATTGCTAGCTCACTCTCAACTAGCCAAGCTTTGCCGAAATTATAGTTAAGCTTTTGGTAAAAATAATGGTCTGTCGTTTCAGCAACGGAATGCAACTTTTCTTCCGTCGAAAAGTGTGTCTCTCGACCGCATTCTGGATACGTAGGCGTTATGTTAAGTTTGTTCTGTTCGATTAAAATCGCTTAATTTGCAGCACTCCTTAGCACCTCAGTTCTGCCGTTTAAGGTGTTGTAAATTCCTTCAACAATTAATAAATTAGCAAATAAATGTCACCTTGTAAATAGGCTTCGAAACATAATAAAACACTTAACAATTTACAGCCAGTTCCATAAAAAAACCTAAACACTAAAAGAATCAACGCAAACGAAAAAATCGGGACCAAGTTTGTGCCTTAAGTCTTTTGTTTCGGTAGCCTCCCGTCGGAATGCTGCTCGTTTGCCAGGTGATAAATTATTTCGTTGAAGTTAAACAGAAAAATAAATGGTGACACCGTGCCATATGACTAATTTTCATTTGACAGTTATACATTTTCTCTATACTGTGCCGTGATTTCCCAACCAACGATGGTTTCTTCGGGCACAGTCTTGAGTCGCTGGAGTTCAAATAATCCATTAAAGTCTGGGGCTACTACAGCACGCCACCGACCGGTGCGACGTCCGACGGTTCAGTCGTATTGTGGCACTAGCACATATTTCACCTGAAGAAAATTGCTTTAAACGTTTTTAGTTTTTCCTCTGTTGTTTAAGTTTTTTATGGCTGCTTTAACTGGTGGGTTGTTGCTGTCGTTGTTATAACTTATAGCACTGTTGAAAAACGAACGAAAACATAAGAGGCCACTTAGGTTTGACATTTCCCACATGGTGAAACATTTATTCACGTTTGTCTCTCGATTTTGCAAATGAAATTCTTCGACACATGAACACCTGAATGGGGGTTAATTAAGAGATATATTGGGAATTTTGCTGTGACTCCGGCCTGCTCGAGATATCAATTAGAAAAGAAAAGAAAATCAGGATAATGAGGAGTGATATTGTTTGAGATATCTTTTTTGCATTTATTTAGAAATTTATGCAAATAACGAGTCTTATAAAGTGACTGCAGTAAAATGAAAACAATCGTAGAGCATGGCTTTGAATAAGATTTTTTTTTGTAGCAAATTCATAAGCAAGAGCATAAATAAATTGGTATCTACTTTCCTCTTGCAGTTTAGAAAATCGGGTATAATTTGAACTAGAAATATCGGTAGCGTTGCAGGTCACGAGTAATTTAATATATGTAATTTAACCCCTGAGAATCTATATCAGTTTCTCAATTAAAATTTCACATTAAAAATAATTTTCAGCCGGTAATTGGTACTTGCTACATTATTTTCGAAGAATTAATTAAGAATTAATTAACTGATATACATATCTCCCGAAATCGTTCGAATCACCGAATAAAGTTATTTGCTCAGTTATTCAAGGATAAAGTTCCGAAAAATTACTTTTCGGCCAAAAAATAAACTAACTTTTATGCCCACTTTTGTGGGTAAAATTTGCTTTGGGAGTTTTACTTCATAGTAGTTATATCATAATGATATTATATATATTATATTAATTATTTTATATTATATATTACGTATTATGTACTATGTACAATGTATTATGTACTATATTATATGTACTATGCATTATGTACAACGTCCTTATGTACTATGTTTTGATTACTATGTATTATATATTATGTACGATGCACTATGTCCAATATAGCATGTATTATGTACTAGATATTATGTATTATGTACCAGTACTGTATACTATGTACTAAGTATTATGTACCTACTTTATATATATAATATACTGTGTATATATACTACATACTTTGAACTATGTATTATGTACTATGTACTATAAATTATGAACTGTTTACTGTGTATTATGTACTATGAACTATTCCGTAGGTAGAATGTGTGGCGGTCATATAATTTATTTAGTACAGTACACAATTCATTTTAGTATAGTCGAACGCACACTATCCGTCCCGATTTCATCGTTCCGGAAGACAAGAGGTTTGGGGACAGTTAACTCTTTTTCGGTTCATAGTTAAATAACGTGGAGACAAGCCCCATAATTCTCCCTGCACAAGCAGCAATTATAATATTAAACAGTCGTTAAATAAAGTGAATAAAAGGTTGAAGGTAGAATACTTATTTAATTTCATGTATGTTGTATTATCAATTATGTAGTATTATGTTGTTGTTTTTCTTATGTTATTGCAACAGCAAGTAACAATAAAATAAACTTAAATGGAATATTCATAAGAAAACTTTATTAGCCCTTTTTCTCTTGCAATATTAGGATTGATTTTGAATTATATACCCGCCCATAAAAGTTTTCACTTCCAAGGTTTTGTCCTATGTACATTAAATTTTTTTTCATCATTTTTTTCATAATTATACAAAACATTATTGCCTACAAAATACAATTTTCGAAAAACAAACAATTTTGAGTGATTTTTTGGACAAAAATGATTTTTTGAAACTTCGACCTTGAATAACTTCGTAAGGACAAGTTTTTGAAAAAATGCGAACAGGGCTTTTTTTAACGTTTCATATTAACTGATCATCGAGTAAAAGTAGCAGCATTGCAAGAGATCACATGGCGAGAAATAAGATTACAGAACTCAGAACATATACAATGTTCTCCATTGGAATAGCTTCAATGGGCAAAGAATTTGGTGTGGAATTTTTGGTGGACAACTCCGCACCGTCGCTTTTAAAGATACCAGTGAAATTAAATTGAATTTAATTAAATTCGGTCAAACGACATGAAGATTATCGTAGGACACAGTAATGCAAAGATAGGAAAGGAAGAAGAATTCGCTGGCACCATAGGCAAGCATAGCCTACACAACACCACTCTCCCGGAATGGTCATTGTGTCCTCTTTTTCCCGCAAAAAAAAACATCCACAAAATGACGTCGATATCACCTCCGACGGAATTACTAAGAAGGAAATAGAATTGGATTCTAGCGATGTGAAAATGATATTTAGCCAAACAGCCCCTTGACTGGAATCCGCAAAGTTTCCTTCGAGCCGGTAGACCTGAAACAACGTGCAGGAGGATCCTACTAGCAGAGGCCGCAACAACTGGGAGATCCTGGTCAGAGCTGAGAGCTGTCGCGCAAAACAGAGTTCGCTGGAGGGCAACTCTTTCCGCCATATGTCCCATGAGGTATTAAAGGGGAATAAGTAAGTAAGTATAATCGGTGACAGGGTAGCAGGACGACCGAGGAAAAAATGGTTTTATGCCGTAGAAGCAAACGCTGTGTACATGTTGGGCATACGAAATTCGAGGAATCTAGCCAGTGAGCGAGAAGGTTGGAGGAGAAAATTGAAAGAGGCCAAGGCTCGATTTGGACTGTAGTACCATTGAGCTGAACTTGTATATTGGACATAAAATCACTTTCTTTCAGAAAACTGGTATATCTTCCTCCCAGATGTTGCATATATGTATGAGTTCATGTAAGGTTCTTAAGTGTTGTCTTCCTCCACACTTAGCAACTCAGCTGCGATACAGTCGATGCCCAGCAATTTGTTGATTTTTGAAGTGTTAACTTCTTTAGGCGCGTTTGGCACTTTTTCGCTGGGGGTAAAACAAAGAATTCGCGACACGCGCATTTTGTTGCTTACACCCGTTTCTGGACACATGTTGGCGACACGCGCACTTTGTTGTTCACTCGTTTCTGGGCACTTGTGCCTATGAAGCTGGCTAGAGCATGGAAACTTTTAGTTGAGCTCCACTTCCAAACAGCAGCGCATAATTATATGTGTGCGAGGCAAAATAGCCCGCCCTTGGTGGGTGGGATTGGGTTAGAATGTTGCAATGCAGAAGCTGCTCTCAGCATTCGTTTTATATTCTCGCGCCGCTCTCAAAATTCATGTCATATTCTCGCACGCCATCGCACACAGCAGCGAATGTGTGCGAGAGGATGAAATGAATGCTAAGGGCGGCGTGAATATGCCATGGATTTTGAGAGCGGGTCTGCATACATTCATACATTCGCTGCTGTGTGCGATGGCGTGCTAGAATATGGACGTGAATTTTGAGAGCGGCGCGAGAATATAAAACGAATGCTGAGAGCAGCTTCTGCATTGCAACATTCTAACCCAATCCCACCCACCAAGCGCGGGCTATTTTTCCTCGCACACATAGAATTATACGCTGCTGTTTCTATGTGGAGCTAAACCAAAAGTTGCCATGCTCTAGCCAGCTGCATAGGCACAAGTGCCCAGAAACGGGTGCGAACCAAAAATGCGCGTGACCATCGCTGATGTCTGTTGCTGGACCTCGACTAAAAGTTGCCATGCTCTAGCCAACTAAATGGCTGCAATATTTAAATCTTTTGCTTGGATTAATCGCTTTCGGCGACATGGAATACGTTTCGGCGTTTCGCCTATTCGACTGGGCATCTGTATTTTACGTACATATCTGAGGTGGTATCCCAGTAGGGAAAATCGCAGGTATTTATTGTGGGAAGTCGATTTGGAAGTACTTCTTTAATTAGTGTTCTCTGTAATGACTTACAAATAATGCAGAGGAGAATGGGTTTGGTGACCAAGCGTTTGATTTCGCGCAAAAAGCGTGTTGAAAAACTTCGTAGCTGCTCGTTTTCTTTGTTAACCATCACAGTTGTCTCAGCCATTAAGTTTCATGTCTTTAATGTATAAACATATATTTGAATTTATGTTTATGATATAAATATAAATCGCTTAATTTTACTTCAAGCTACCCCACCCCTTCACGCCTACGCCAACTAAATTATATTATAAAAATTTACAGTATAATAACTTTGCATTATGAGTTTAGTAATAAATGTAGTATAAGTACTTCCAAATGGAAGGGAAAAAAAGTACTTCCCAGCCTAGGCCATCGCCATGTTAATGTAATGCCTTTTTTGTACTGGGTGGAAGTACTGAACTGCTTCTGTAGAAGTAGTTTTTCCAGTAATTCCATTCCCTACTGGTATGTTATATTATTTTCTATGTATTATATATTATCTATTACGTACTATATACAATGTACTGCATATTATGTACTATGTTCTGAAAAAATTCAAAATGAATCCAGTGGATTCCCAAATTTAGATCCGTGACTTTGGCTAAATATAATATGACTTTTTTGCATATTTGCACAATGTTTAAAATAGCAAAAATTTCTGTTTCGTGACTATTGCATCAACCCGACGACAAGTACTATGTATACTACATTTTTCCTATGAACTATGTACTATGTATTTATTACTATATATGTATTATCTACTATTTTTACTAAAAACTACATTATCCCAGTCATCCATCGTCCGATCTTTGTGTGATAAGTTTAAGATAAATTGTTTAATTTCCAAAACATTGCAACACATTTTGGAGGGAGTGCATATAAGTAACAATTAAATAAACTTTAACAGAATATTCCTAAATAAAATATATTAATCCTTATCGTCCTGTATTAAGATTGATTTGGACATTTAGACTAGCCATAGAAGTTAACACTTCTAAAGTGTGGTCCTACGCACACTCGTATTTTTTTTGAATTTTTATAGCTTCTCACTCTTCCTCCAGTGTCGACGGTTCTGGATCCAGATTTATGAATTTGCATTCCATCGTGAAATTAGCGGCTATTTATTATGAACATAACAGGGAATCTTTTTCTTCTTTGATCTGTTAGCTGGTGGTCCAAGCAGGACAAATACCCTGCGGCCGGTGCCTCTGAGTGTCTTTAAATCGCTCTCGATATTCTTTAACCAGATTTTCTTCGGTGCCGATCGCTGAATTCTCCAGTCTGTCGAACGGTCTCGCTCGAGAAGTTTATGTGGCAAGCGGTTATCATCCATCCAAACACTTCCAAAACACCGTAGTCGATATTTTTGTATATTTTCTTCGATCAGTGTCTTTGTCTAACTGTCTCGTTCCGAAGGCGATCGCAGAGTAAGACAATGAGAATCCGCCTCAAGCATAATATTTGGAAGACCTCGTGCTTGTCGACGTCTAGCTTGAGCAGTGGTCACGTTTGCGATTCATAAAGAAGAATCGGAAGGATCAACGTTCGGCAAAGGCGTATACTTTCGTTTTGATGATAATTTTTGTTCGTTTCCAAGTGTACCACTTGAACGAGGCGAATGTTGCTGTTGCCCGGCCGATACAGCTGTAAACGTAGGCCTTCGATACCACTTTCCTTTCTTCAACCAATGATCTCAAATATTTCAACATTGGAACCTGTTCGATTTGGGCCCCATCAAGGTGAAAACTGGTTCCGTGGTGAACACTTTGGTCTTTTCCTCATTAATTTTTAACCCGTATGACCGGGCGATGCGGAAAATGTTTAAAATGTCCGTTGCTGTGACATCCGTGTCGGCAAATACGGTGCTATCGTCAGCGAATATTAAGTCGGTTACGAAGTTGTTGTCATCGTATCGAGCTCTGTGTCGCCCATCGAATGCTTCACGCATAATCGCGTCGATCACAACGTTGAAGAGAAGTGGCGAAGGAACGTCTCCTTGTCGGACCATGTTTGAATCGGGAATTCCTCGGAGAAGTCCTTTCGAATACGAACGCTGCTGGTTGAGCTGTCGTATGACGCTTGGAGAAATTGGATGATTTTCAATGGGACGTGTTCGATTTCCAAGCTGTTCCAATCCATGCAGTAGAAAGCGGATTTCAAATCGATGAAAACGACGACAGTTCTTTCAATTCTTTCTCCCGTTAGCTGACGGAGAGTGAATAGCTGATTAATGCATACTCGTGGTCTAATTCCACCTTGTTCCCTTCCGGCTCGTTTTCTCTCGATATTTCTGTTGTAGCAGTCGCTACTTGTATATACGTTTTTCGTTGTAATAAGTTTTATTCAAGTATCCATTCAGTTTCTGTTCTAATAATTTTAAGTACAGTGTTTTTGGTTACGTCACAATTTGGATTCTCACTACTACTATGAAATACACTTGGGGAATTTGGATTGTCATATCACGTATGTATACACTGTACACAGAATCAATTTTAAAAACATAGCCACATACATAAATATTGTGATATTAAAATTTATTTTGAATATTTGTAAGAGTATTAGTTAGGAGCTTATTCAAAAAGGAAGTCTCCTATAATAAGTTAATAAAAACCGTTATGTAATTATTTAACGTGACATAATAAAAAAATATAAAATTTTAAACTATTAAATATAATAATAAATAAATATTAAATAAATATATGTATTAAATAAAAGCATAACATAAAATAAAAATATGTGAAGTAATAGTTTTTATTGGCAATATATATATCCCTTATATATTGCTATGAAATGAGGGAAGACGGCAAAAATTAGTCCGACCCCATTTCATCTGTAGCCTCGATTGTATGATATGGAATACTTGATAGTTATAGAAAACACTATCTAGAACTTATTTGTCTGGTTGCACTAAACATAGTAGTTGCATATTTTTATTAAAATGATAAATTGTTGTCGAAATACTTATATCAAATGTTTATGTTCAAAATGGTTATTTTCAACCCTTTCGCTTTTTTAGTATTTATCAGATTTAACAAGAAGTATAGCAAGTAATCATTAAAAGAAATAATAATAACAAAATCTTTTCTAGACACATGCATGTCCAACAAATAACCACAAATCATAGTTTTATCAAATTTATTTTATTGCAGTCTAACCAATCTTAATAATTATTACCTATTCGCAATTGACAACGTTTCTATTTGCCTCGATTTTAATTTTCATCCCCATAAATCAAAACCCGTGTTCATGTGCGCCTCATCCGATTAAACGTTGTCGTTACAGCACAACTCCACAGTCCAACTGAACCAATGAACGAACGAAGGAGCAAACCAACGACCGACTACGCAAATGTTTTGCAGCTCCAGCAAACTACAAACCTGGCAAGCGGCGTCGACACTAGCAACAATGTTCTTGAACCGAATCTAAGGTTTTCCGCTATAATATTCAAATTAAATATTTTTAAGATTTATTATAATGCCTTTGGTAGAGCTCAGTCATGTGTGGAAGAACATTGTCGTGGTGTTGTACCTGGTTTTGCAGACAGCACGCAAACTAGTAGCCGCATGATTGTGTGTAGTAAATCGCCGTCTGTCGGCCTAGTAGTCCTCCTCCTTGCACGTGTAGACCTCTAAATGCATGACCCGTAATTGATGATGTAAGTAAATAATTTAAATGCTACACGATTTTAATTAATTACTTCTTGAGCAGACTTAATGCGCCAAGCTCACCTGAGTAATGGCGTTCGATTGATGCATGTTGATAGCTTTAACAGCATCAAGTTTTCCACTACTGACGATACGGAATTTTATGCACGTCGGATGCCAAACTGCATACCCAGCTAGTAGTGTCTGATGTTCGCGAACTTGCAGGTAGCTATGGTCCAGCTCTAAGCATCCAAGGTATGTCTTAATCAAATATGTGTCTGGATGGTGACTTTTGTATGCCGTATGCCATTATTCAATGAAGAAAGCGATAACGTAAACTAAATAAAAATTTTGAAAATGGCGTCAACTGATTGACTGCTCAAGAGAGATACTACTCGGTATATATGTCAAATCCGAGGACTGTTTGCCCACCTCTCTTGACTAATTGTGTACTTAACAGATAGTAGCAGAGCCACTTATAGCAGTTGAGTGGCTCGATACTCGTTTTTTGTTGAAACAAGACAAAAGTCAGAAAGTAGTTGGAAAAACCTGGAACCTGGTCACTTCATTTGCATGTTTGCTTTAATTAAAACGGCTTTAAGCATATAGTGGTAAATAAGTGTCTCAAAATGGTACTTGTCGATCAGTTTTGGTAGCATGAATGCTTATTGCTGTTTAATTATTTAAATTTTCATTATTTGAATGCGGATTTCGTAATGAGGATTTTTATATTTCCTAAATACTTCGTTGTCCACAATTATTATAATTTAGAATAAAATTTAGATTATTCTGCTATGAAAAATGACGATTAACGATTGAAAATTTAATTAAATTTAGTTAATAATATAATATTACCTACATTATGTTTACACAGAGTTTAGTCGAAAGATTTGTCACATTTTTTTATCTGGTGTCCTCTGTTCCACTGTTACATAAAATCAATTTCTAACGAGAGTAATTTCCTTTAAAAATATTGTTGCAATTGAAAGTGCAATTATTACCATTTTATAAATAAACTAACTGGACCCGGCATAGATAGCTCCGTTTTGCCCGCAACAGTTGGCCACCAGACTGTAATTATTATGTCGTGCGCGTTGACGTTTAGTTGTTTACAGTTTTTTTTGACATTTCGCGTGATGTTCGAATTTTGTTTGGTAAAAAAAAGACATTCAATATATTCAAATGTTATTCAACTGATTCATTATGTTTTAATTGGGTTTGCAAATGTAGTTGAATTTTATGTAATGTAAGCTTGACTGAACATTCAACATTTGAAATTTAATGAAGATTAATCGAAACGAATTCGTTGTGTTTCATTCAAATCGTAGCGATTCACGTGTCGGTTAATTATCCACGTTACTGCAGTGCTTGTTGAAAAACGACATTAAGCAGATAGTTTGCGGGAACGTGAGCATGCTACATACAATTAGCCATCCGAATAATATGGATTCTCCAAATTCAGGCCACAAACATTGAAGGATTGTCCTTGAGATTTGAGGTCGTCATTGCGAATGCTAATTGGACTGGAAATTGTAATCTTTTGAAATCAAAAGGAGTATCACGGTCGTATTGATGCTCACGGGTTAGTTCTTAATCGAATGCATCTTGCATGGGTCATTTAGCCGAAATCATGCCAACCTGAATTAATACTTTATTTGCTATCGTCATGTACAAATCCTCAATAGCAATCAGTCAGTCCTTCATTGCATATTTCGTGGCGAGTAATGTTCTTATTTGGTGCGCATTCGATGTGGCCACGGAATCAGCGATTGTTTGGTCCCATTGGAATCGTCCTCCAATAAGCTCGAACGCTGACACGCCTCTCGATATGTTTGACAAAGATGACCATTTACCGTTCGTAAACATGTGAATGATTTTGGGCCACGTACGTTAATTAACATTCAACATTCGATGGATGACCGCTCGTTGCGCAGCAGCTGCTTCGGTGAAATTCACGCGTTGTCCTTTTCCCAATGGACCGCTAAGTGCACAACTGTGGGATGTAGTTTGTGTATCTCGAAAGAGAATAAACGACACAGTGCCTCGTTGGTGTTCACATGTTGGGCCATTTGGTATTGGTAGACTTCATCATTGTCATTTTCAGAACCAACTCCGAATACTGCCATGTTATCTTGCCCTACGTTACATATTTGCACAAATGTTTAATTGATTACACAGAATGACAACCCTCAACGTTTACGTGGGTATTTAAAATCCGGGACAACAATGGACAATGCAGCACAACGAACTCGTTTTCAATCTCAATCTGTCGACCCTGACGATGAACTGTAACTTTCACAAAGATTATCCGGCCATTATTGTCCTTTGAGCGCCGTCGATAAACTCCATTTGGTCCCGTTACAGCTTTACCTACTAATGGCTGTGAGTATCGTTTCGTACATTTTCCATCAACCATGCATGGAGATTTTGGATAAAAAGCGCCACACGGTCCATGCACCATCTGCGTTCGGCGATTGGAGATCGCGTTTCTGCCACACGTTTTTGAAAGTTAGTGGAGAGGATTGTTGTCATCGCCTTCAAGAAGACTTCAACAATTTATCCATCTGGTGCTCTATGAATGATCGTCAACTAAATGTTTCTAAGTGCCGAGTTATGTCTTTCTATCGCTCATTTGAAGGCATCGAATACAAATACTCTTTCTCTACTTCTGGTCTAGCTAGAGTGTATGAGATTAATGCTTTAGGTGTTGTTTTAGATAATAGACTAACTTTCAATAGACACATCAATTTCATTTGTAGTAAAGCCTATAGATTACTGGGTTTTATTAAGAGAAATTCTAAAGAATTTTCTGATGTCTTTACTATAAGGACCTTGTTCATTTCCTTGGTAAGGCCAATTCTTGAATATGCATCATGCATTTGGAGTCCTCTGAATGCTGTTAATTCGAATAGAATAGAATCGGTGCAAAAATCCATAACCAGATTTATGTGTTTTAAGCTTAATTTATTTAAGAAACCTGTTCCTCATTATACATCCAGACGATTATTATTTGTCCTTCCGAACCTTAGCTTTCGTCGAGATGTGAGCTGCGCAATTTTCATAAAAGATATATTATGCAACTCAATCAAGTGCCCTGAGCTGTTGCGTCAAATTTATATATATGCTATAAAAAGGCCACTTAGGTGAAGAAACCTCCTATATGCCCCTTCTCACAGAATTAATTATGGCTCAAACGGAGTTATTACTAAAGGCATTCATAGATTCAATTTTTTTAACGATTTCGTTAATTTCACCCTGGATTGAACGATCTATAAAAATGTAATTTTAGGTTTAGAGAATCATGTTGAAATGAATTTTTCATAAAAATATGTCAACTTTATTTTAATTTAAATAAGTTTTTGGAATTTGTAAATTTTCTAGTCTGTAAGATTGTAATCAGTAGACTAAATAAATAAATAAATAAATTATTAGAGTTGGACATTTGTTTACGGGCATCAAGATAGGATCCGGAATGTGTCTATCTTGTATCGAAGCCGTAAGAGTAACGCAGGATACCGTCGTTGGAGGGGATTGAAAGTATGTCATTTATAAAAAATAAGAAATAGGGCAGGTGATAAAATTGACCCCTGGAGGTGGGATGCGGTATTGACGCCATCCAATACTACCTTAATTGAACGGCCGGAAAGGAAACTCTTGATTCACTTCTGTAGGTTGTAGCGTCATTGGAAGAAGAAGAAGAAGTATTCCTTAATTAACCCTGCGAATCTGTAAATCCGTAAAAATGAGGCTGCAATAATAAGGTGGAGACCCATAACTAAATAATACATTGGCTACGTTGTTTAAAATCCGCTATGTTTTTAGGAAATCTCTTATATACATGATTATTATATCTTTTAATATGCTTTTATTAGTTTCACTTGTAACTATGTAATAAAATCTTGGAAGTTAAATTTGACCCACTTCCCGGTTTCCCATTGAGCTGAAATACACGTTTAGTTTGGATGACAATGCAATCTGACCGTCTTGTAAAAAATTCCAGAGGCGGTTCCAAAATGGCAGCTGATTTTTGGAATTGTTCCCCGCAGGCCCCCTGACATAGGTATCAAATGAAAGGATATGACAGGTACAATACAATTAGCTGTGTGGCGTCATTCCAAATTCAAATTAGCGGCCAACACAAAATTGCGGAGCACTTATAATAGCCTAAAAAAATATATCCAATCAGCTTCAAATTTTGCGTGATAATTAGTATGTATGTATATGTACATGATGAGTGGAGTAGTTGAGTTGAAAATAAAAAAGTACTACACGTTACAAAAAATCGCAAGCAAAGCACAGAGATCCTACTGTTAACTAAATGCTGAACTCACGTCTGTATGCATAATTTCATCTCAACCCAGGTAGCAGAGCGGAGTCGAGCCTAGTAAGCCCTCAAATCGACTCCTGTACCTATACATGTAGTTGGACTCGAGTTCAACCTGAGTTCAACTCATCATGGATAAGTACTAAATGCAATCTGACCATTTCGTAAAAACATCAAGAAGGTGATTCCAACATGGCGGCCGATTTTTGCAATTGTGTTCCACGCCATGGGTATCAAATGAAAGAGTACGATAATTTTAAATCTAATATGGTCGCCACTACAAAATGGTGGAAGACATACTATAGACTAGAAAGTAGAAAATAAAAAATAAATAGTTTAAAAAAAACTAAAAATACGCTTTTATTTTAAAATGAACCAAAAAGTAAAAAATAATTTTGAATGTAAAGTTTTTATTGCTGCAGCCACTTACTTAAATGTAAAAAAGCGTGGCTGCAGCAAAAAAAAACTTTGCATCCAAAATTATTTTTTACTTTTTGGCTCATTTTAAAATAAAACTGTATTTTTAGTTTTTTTTAACTATTTATTTTTTTATTATTTACGTTCTGTGAGCACACCATATTTCATAGTATGAGCTTTGTAAAAATGTTTTCTTTGAAAAAATAGCGAGATCAAATAAAAAATAGGTTAGAGTCTCTGAGAGGTTGCATTACAAAACATCTCAAGAAATTTAAACTAAAACCAATAAGGAACTTATTCCAAAATACTGAATTTATTTGCTTTATTAAAAATTCAAAGCAATCTCATCTTTGAAGTGCAAACAAATGCGCAATTGAGATGTTTTAATAATTATAATAATCATACTCATTCTAAATCCATTAACTATCAACTATAAACTACATTATAAATAAGTTTTATGTAATACGGAGATTTTATTACTTGTTTACTAAACATCTTTTATAACTACACAGCCTCAAAAACATAAATATCGTTTTAACATTCCTTACTAAATAATCACTTAATTTAAAACTTTTTTGAATTGTATCAATAAAATACGCCATTAAATCCTTGTCGTGTAAAAGTAATAAGGAACAAAAAAATGATTACCTCGTTTTACAATTATCAGCCGCACCGCACTTGTGAAGTCAGAGTATGTAAAATGTACCTACATCACAAAAAAACGAAATAAGGAAAACAACTTCTATAAAAACCAGTTTCACCAGAAGAAAGTTAACATATCTCTACACGACTTTGAAAAAATTCTTTATAGTCTACAGTGTCTGTCAACGCCACTATGCTTAAGAAGACCTCTAATCAACTTGGCTCTAGCTCCGGTGTAGACTTAGCAAATAGCTGACGGCGCGCAATAGGTTCGCTAATTGCAACTAATTTGCAAAGTCATCAATAGTTTGCAGACAAGTGTCAATTTTGACAACATTGAATTCTTTCAGCATGAGGTTCCCATTCAAAGTTATATTAACACTCTTTATCTTTACTGAATTTCAACAGACCTTTGAGAATTTCAAACCACCGTCAATTTGTGGAAGTTAGATGATAAATTAGATATGGCTAGAAAACACAGCGCTAGAAAACAGTAAAATTACCTGAACTTTTTTGTTTGAAATTATTTTACTTAGTTAATTTTTGAAATTGGTTATTGGCCGCTGGTAACGATGTTGCATAAAATAAGTGTTTGCAACTTTTCCTGTTAATAGTATTTTCACTTATAATTCCTTCCGTAATGTATGAAGACTTTAAACCACATCGACTTCCAGCGATCCGAGTTTGCTTCATCGTTGCATCTTTTTTTCGGCATTTTATTACTAATTATCTATGTTAACACAAATTTTACGAAAAATTATTCGAAATTTTCTAATATATCCAATGGCAATTCCATAATATCAATTTTATAATCGTACAATACCAGAGCCAGATTTTCGTGAGGTGAAATGACAAAATATTCAGTCTATGGTGCAAAACATTTTGATGTTGATGCAAATAAAATACTTTGAAAGCAAATCTATAATTACTTTAGCCTTCATCAAAGACGACGATCTGCCTTTAGTGAAATAGTGGACAGGCGGAATATGATGATGAAATTCTGGGAGCAACAATTTTTTATGGGTCGTTTCCCATATCAAACGCAGAAGCATAGACCGTAGGGTCAGCAAGATCGTCGAGCTACCTATTTATTAAGACACTAAATTCGTAACAGGAAGTGAAATCTTGGAAATGAGTAATACCTTATTATCAAAAACTAAAATAATCGATATTTTTAAAATACTCTAAAGGAGAGAAACGGGGCTTTTGAACTCTCCTCTACGAGTTGTCTCTACGTCTTAATACTTATTTCCAGTTTATTTGACAAAGTGTTCGAATATGTTCTACCATGCCATCTTACCACCTATTTGATGACCTCCTCCGCTTCTTATTCCTACTGGTCTACCAGCCAGACAGGCGGCCTCGCAACCACGTTGGCAATCTACCCGACTACCATTTCAAAGATTTTTCGAATCCACTCCGCGATATTTTCCTTTGCCTTTCCATTTTACGACTTAGATAACCTAGTAGTGAATACAGAGCTGGTGGAATAAGACTTCCCATTTGTTTTGTTGTTTCTTTCACTCTTCTCTCTAACTATGTCTTCGACAAGAACTTACTATCCGACATTGCACTCAATACTAAAACTGTCGTCCGTAGAAAGAGGCATTGCTTTCCAACGCTAGCCTTTCACTTAAAAAAGTAAAAAGTTAAAAAACTGAAAAATACGCTTTTATTTCAAGATGAACCAAAAAGTAAAAATTATTTTGAATGCAAAATTTTTATTGCTCCAGTCACTTACTTAAATGTAAAAATGCATGAGATGCCAGATGACATATACCGACTTTTATTGGAAGCGGATCACAAATAGTGGGACTAATTTGAATTTAAGTTTTGATCATAAATTAGTTGTTTGCTACTTTAGAAAACCCCAGATACCCACTCTCATTAAAATAGAAACAAAATTAACAAAATTCGTCCGTCATATTGGTGATGTCATTTTGAATTTAAAAGTTCTGTTCAGAAATTCGTTATTTGCTTCCTTCAAAAATCCCAGATACTGATTTTCATTGGAATCGGAGCACAATTTGCAAAATCGTCCACAAATTCGTTGGATTTTGAGCACAAATTCGTTAGATACCCACATTCAGTGAAATCGGAACAAAATTGGAAAATTCAACCATATTTTCGCGCCATATTGAATTTCAGTCACATTTAAGATCGGTTGAACGATGTAGGAGCTATTGCGAACTTGCGGACATACACACATTAGTCGTTAAATTTTCGGAAATTATCCATTTTTTTTTAATTTTTCTTTCCGTAAGAACGTTCTACAAAGTATAAGATAACTTGAAAATAGATGAATAAAATCGGTAGAGTCGTTCTCAAGTTATGCCGTGACCAAAGAAGGGACACAGGGATTAATCTTAATATATAAAAATTTCGTGGCACAATGTTTGAACACGCTAATCACCGATACCGCTCAACAGATTTAAAAATTTGCGAATGTGTAAGTTGGTTCCAGATTGAAAGTTAGGATAGTTCTGGTACAGATAAGTGAAGCTGTTATCAAAATATAGAGAATTTAAATATTTCATTGATTATATTTAAGTTGGCTGGCGAAAAAATATTTAATTTTAATTGTCATGTACATATAAAAAAGCCGTTAAACTTTCAACGGACAATTTTTAATTTTAATTAGTTGCCTGATAGTGTACTCAATATTACGTTAGATCCATTGCGGCCGTCTCAAGTGAGCGGATTACCACTTTCTTCACAACCCCCTCGACCTGGGTATCAAATGAAAAGGTATGATACAATAAGCAATATAGTATACTGAAAATACCATTAGATCCATAGCGGCCGTCTCAAGAGGGCGGATTACCACTTTCTCCACAACTCCCTCGACATGGGTATCACATGAAAGAATACGATAAGTAGAATACAATAAGCATTGCAGTATATTCGATATACCGTTAGATCCATGGCGGCCGTCTCAAGAGGGCGGACTACCACTTTCTTCACAACTCCCTCAAAATGGGTATCAAATGAAACGATACGATAAGCAATGTAGTAATCTCAATACACCGTTAGATTCATGGCGGCCGTCTCGAGAGGGCGGACTACCACTTTCTTCACAACCCCCTCGACATGGGTATCATAGGAAAGGCTGTGATAGCTTCATGGCCTACTTATTGCTTGACAGCTGCGCAATAGATAACTGCCATAAATGTGAAATTATCATTCTCAAAATGTCAAAAGTTACAAAAGTAGCACTTTTTAGGAATAAAAAAAAGGTGATCAAACAAATTTTTGGAATCAATAGCAATACATAAATTATTTTTCAGGAATTCAAAAAGTAATATGCGATTTACAAAAAGTTGTTTTAAAGAATCTAGTGTCTCGAAATTTTACAGAAATAATAATTGATTCTTTCGTTAGAGGTTATGACTAGTTACATTTTGAAGATTTGTATTTATTTTACATGTACCCCTTTTTTGGAGGTGTATTCACATATTACCCTGTTTTTTTTGTAACCCTGTAAGATATTTTCATGAATATACATAGTAACAATCTAGGCAAAATACTCCTACCTGACTAAAACTGTAAAAGTCTTGGAAGCTACTAAAAATCTAAAATTTTTGATTTTACTTCAACCATTTTTCAATGGTTGTTTTCACTCATAAACCCCATTGCAGACATGCAACTCGTCCGCAACTAGGCCTACTTGACAACTGGTTGAAAACCCAAGTTGATCGTCGGTAGGCCGCTTTATTAACACTGGTTATACTGTAGTTGTAGAATTAGCCTATTCTTTACCAGCATAATCGTTGGTTTATTGTTTCATTCCCCTGTATAGTCTCTTACTCACTAAGAAGCCAGCTCCTAATTGCCCTGATAGGCTAGGGCCAAAACGAATTTATATGCCGAACTCTTACAAAAATTGAAAACTGAGATATCGATTTTACGCCATTTTCTTGAAAAATTAGAGGTTATGCCAAAATATGTTAAATACAAAAGATTTAGATTTTTTTGTTATCTACAACTTTTGTAGTAAACCTTTTCCACTAGATTTGCATCTCCAAAAATCGCAAAAATTCGTTTTCAACAACAAATAGCATCCCTACCCTTATCTTTTCCGCTTATTTCGTGATTAAATAATTTTTTTCTTTTAGATATAACGTTAATGACATTTCTTGGTTGGTCCCTACTTGTAATTAATTCTAAGCCTAAGATCTATTTTCTGAGCTGCTATAGAAACAGAAATTTAATTTTTATGTATTTCTCCTTCGCATGGTCATTACATTTCTTGTAAAGATAAGACTTGTATTTAATATTTTTTTGCTTCGCCTAATATCTCCTTAGAGATTCTTATAGAAAATGATATATTAGATATGCACAAATCGACTCTTATTTTTTTCAGTAGCAAAATGCATATTATCCAAAAAGTATAGACAATAAATGTCTGACAACCGTATTTTGACGACCATGTAGTACTTCCCCATTCGTCCATTTCCGATAAGAATGTCTACAAAACATTTTTCGCCGTTGTTTAAAAAAGAAATACGATCTTTTGCATATCGAATGGCCTTAAACCGTTAAATTGAACCACTTGAATAGGGTATATGCTCAAAAGCATTTGATTGAATGGAAGTGCCCACGATAAGTCGTTTCTCACCTTATCATAATATTCGCCCGTATAGAATTTACAGCGGCTCGACAGGTTTGGACCTACATATGTAGTTCCGATAAAATATAAAATATTAAAAAAAAAAACGGAAGACAAGATGGAAGGCAGCACTCGAAATTAAAATAAAGTCAAAAAGGCAAGTGTGAATAAATTCCACATTATTGAATATTTTTGATAATTTATAGCAAGAAAAACTACAAACGAGCCATTGAGCAAGACACCTCTCAGGGAGTCATTAAGAAGATGCTCAAAGTGTTTCGAGGAAGCATGAGAGGGGGCTAAAGAAAAGAGGATGATGACTGTGGACCCCGAGAAGACCACAGGTGAGACGCGACCACATGAAAAGGTTTTTTTGTTGTTTATTTTTATTATTTATTGAAACGACACAAGCCGCAGTTTACTGCTGGATCTGGAGATGTGGGGGCATCCGCAGTGCATCTATATATCTCAGTGGTCTGTTGACTTTTGAGTTCTGGTGCCCTGATCCCTGTGTGGTTATCCTTCTCTTTTTGTATGTGGGTAATTATTGTTGGCTTTTGGATTTTCATAAATTCAATCAAAACCATAGGTGGCAACAAATGTCACAGTAAATTAAAGGATTTCCAGTACCAGCCAGCCAAGTTAGTGATTATACTTCAGTGTTATGTGACACAAAAATATTTCCATTGGTAATATATGACTTGCAACAAGCCGTTCAGAAGCTTGGGGACTGAGTAAGCAGACTTTAATTTACGAGCTTATGAAATGTATCCGATTTAATTCAGTGCATGAACTCTAATCCTTTCTTAATTATTTAAAAATTTTGCATCGTTAGCCGTTTTTAATGTTAAATGGTAGCATTCAATAGTTGGATGATGCATTTTAATGTTATTGCAAGTCAATAATTTTGAAGTTATACTTCTTTAGTCGCGTTTTAAAAATATTATGGGAGTAAGTTTTGAGGAATTCGCAACACAGGAATGCGCAACACAGGAATCCGAGAAGGCGGTGAAGATAATGGAGGGCAAGCATTTCAACTCCCATTCTTCATGCGCACTGGGATTATCATTATTATGGGCATATGAAAATTCGTAGCCGATGCCGGTTCACGAAGCCGATGGGAGAGGGGGTTTTTACGCCGAGGTATGAAGGGAAATAAATTCCATGTTCGATTCATTAGCGAAGCGTAAGTTGCGTTTTTCGTGGGCATAGGAAGATTCGTAGTGTTTAATGTGTGCTATTTGTGGGTTAGGGGCAAGAAGCAAGCCAATTTCTCTCACTCGTAGTATAATATCATAGAGGTGCCAAGTTTTTAACTTTATTTTTGCAGTAAAAAGTGACGAAATATTGTACCTATTTTAACACTTTTTACTGCACCTGGATTGCCAGTGATAAGTTAGTGATCTGAGTGAATAAATTAAAAGAGTGAATAAATTAAAAGAAGTGAATAAATTAAAAGATAAATTGACCATTTTTGTTTAGATTAGTGGTGGTTTTTTGTGTTAATTTAGGGAAAAAATATTGGATTTATGTACTTCTATTGGATTTATGTACCAGCACACAATATGAATAACAATAACTTTTGAACTTTTTCCTTCACATTTTTCTGCCCTAATATTTTTAAAAAATTAATCTATAATAATCTTGAATCACTTTAAATTCATTTTTAACTCAATAACCACACAAATTCAACATTTTTGCCCGAAATTAACTCGACAAAACCATCGCGAATGTAAACAAAACCTTCACAATTAAAACAATTAAAACATATTGATTCACTCAATTTTTTGAAATTGTTTTAATTTAATCACTGAAACACTAATAACTGGTAATCCATGTACAGAAAAAAGTGATAAAATGCAATATTTTACTACTTTTTACTGCAAAAATAAACTTAACAACTTGGCTCTACTATGTTATGACACGAGAAATGTCATCCATTCAAGCAATTGTAGGACCGGCACCGGATGCTTTCAGGCGATGGGCTTGGTGTAGGCCCTATCAGAACCTAAAGTAACCAACGTTAAAAATGAAATCAGGTATGGCAAGTTAAATATCGTGCAAGTGCAAGCCTTGCAACCGTTGTGGCGGTTTATTTTAAATTTCGCTTACATTCATTTCAGATACGCTTAAAATCAATAATTAGATTTCTTTTGTTACTACAAAAAAGAAAAGGTTGTCGTATTTTGTAGTTTATTGAAAGTAAAGAGTAAAAATATTTAAAAAAAAACAAACGTCCATGCAAATTAAAAATTTTTCTTAAATCACCCCCAAAAAATATTACTTCTAATGCGCGTACATAGGCACATAATGCGAAAACAAAGAATATATTGATTGTGATACCAACGCATATGGAACTAGGATTTGACACTGGAATCATATTCCTAGGCCGTCTGTTCGAATACTACAAAAACTTGACGTCCATACCGTAAATTAGTTAATATTATAATGTAAGGCCTTTGATACTGTCGACCATCTACGTCGTTAATATGATTTTGGGAGCCATTTTGAGCATTGTAAGCGTTTTAAATCGACTTTTGTTTACTAGTACATGATAGTGCAAGTTTTGAAAAAAACAAAAAAAAAAATAAATAAATGGAACATTGATCCAGAGAAATTCATGGACCAAGAGGAACATTTTTACAAGAACGCCTTTTTTACAAAAATTGAAATTTCAAGGAAACTGACCAATATTTCGCAACAAAAGTAACACCATTTTTCAGAAGCAATATTTGCAACAAATAATAAATATGTAAGTGGCGATAAACAAAAGTTATTAAAAAATTTAAAAAACGTGATTTTTGACGGTTTTTCCCATTTTTCTCTATGTTTTGTGCCCTAACCTATAAGCCAGGGATCGTAAATAACTGTTATATTTGTATTTTTGACTTAAAAAATCAAATAGTAAATGTTGTCTGATCTGCATAAAATTTATACTGGATACTCAGAATAGCGAGTTCTACGCGGTGGTGGGGTTACTTTTAAATTGTAGATTTTTATTAAAAAAGTCAAGTTTAATAGTTAAAATTAATTTTAATTTTTTAAATAAAAAATAACAGTTATATTTAACTAAAAAAGTTTTAGGTCATTAAAAACACTTATTTTTGTTCTTTATTTGAAAAGTCTTTCAAAACTGTTATGAGATGACTTTTATTTTTAAAATAAAAAATAACTGTTAAAAAAGACTTTTATTTTTTTCTGTCTTGCATAAAAGTCTTTTCAAGATTTTTATTTTTCCAGTTTTTCTATAAAAGTCTTTGAAGACTTTTATTTTTAAAATATAAAAATAAAAGTCTTTTGCTGAAAACAGATAAATAGTCCATTCAAAACGTTAAGAAAATCGAACCCTAAAGGTCTTTGGGGTCGCTGATCACGAAAATCGGGGTCCTACGGTCCTAAAACATGGGCTTCACCCTTAAAAATGCAAAAAACACCCCTTTTTGGGGGGTTTTTCGCGATTATTTCGATAATAATGAAAACTAATGCAATGAAATACTCTTTTTTAATATTTATTTGCGAAGGTGGTTGATTTGTACCAGTGTTGGGCAAAATTTAATCTGATTGATGATTAATGATTGCGACTAAAAGCTGTAGTCTGTAATCATGATTAGAGATTGATATATTTAATCAGAGAAGTAATCATTTTAGGTGATTGATGATTGATCAATTTCAACCGCAATCATGATTAAATGATTAAAATTTTAGATTAAAAATGCATTTTTTTTGGAGATGTTAAGTTTTAACGTTGGATTTCTATTCTTTTATTTGAATATTTTATTTTGTGAATCCGTCAGTTAAGAGTTTTGTGGTCAAAATTTGTGAATTAAAAAGTGGGAATAATTTTGCAAATTGTGCTCCGATTGCACTGAAAATCGGCCCAGAATTTTTACATTTAAGTACTGTAATTTTAAAATTATCTTTTATATTTTATTAGTTCATTTTAAAAAGCATGTTTGTAGTTTTTGATGGGAAAACTTTTTAGGCACGTTGGGCAATTTTCCGTCACGGTCATTTTTTATGCGTACCGTGGGAAAAATTTTCCTTTGGGGATTTCAGTTTTTATTGTATGAGTTAGTACTATGTACTACGTAATATATACTATGTTTTATGTACTAAGTGTGTACTATGTATTAGGTACTATGTACTCGGACTATGAACTGTGCGCTATGATTATGAACTATGTATTATGCAGTATGTACTACGTACTGTATACTATAAACTATGTATTATCTACTATGTACTATGTACAAGGTATTGTGTACTATGTATTATGTACTAGGTATCTATATTAATAAAAGAAAGTGTGTGTCTGTAAGTCTGTGTGTCTGCTTGTGCGTACCGTCACGCATTGTAGCCAAACTAGAAGAGATAGAAATCTGAAATTTTTTTTGTAGATGCCTGGATATCCCAGAAGGTGGAAGTAAGTTTCCGTTTTTCGCTATTTTGATTAGTTTTTTTTTAATTAATTAATTAGTACGATTTGTCACCATTTTTTACGCTCTACGCCTGGTATCTCGGCTAATGTATATCGTAGAACATTATTAATGCCACCAATTGAAACATTAGACAATTCTGGTTTAAAATTATTTGTTTCAAATCTCAGAAAGGCGATTTTTCGAAATTCATCCCCTAAGGGGGTGAAATGGGGTTTATACAAACCGCTGGAGCTATAGGGCTGAAATTTTGACAGTGCATCCCTATAATGACGTGGACATCCACTAACAAGCGATTTTGCGAAATTCATCCCATAAGGGGGTGAAATGGGGTCAACCCAAAACCGCTGGAGCTATAGGGCTGAAATTTTGACAGTGCATCCCTATAATGACGTGGACATCCACTAAGAAGCGATCTTTCGAAATTCATCCCCTAAGGGGGTGAAATGGGGTTTACCAAACCGCTGGAGCTATAGGGCTGAAATTTTGAAAGTGCATCCCTATAATGGCGTGGACATCCACTAAGAAGCGATTTTTCGAAATTCATCCCATAAGGGGGTGAAATGGGGTCAACCCAAAACCGCTGGAGCTATAGGGCTGAAATTTTGACAGTGAATCCCAATAATGACGTGAACATCCAGTAACAAGCGATTTTTCGAAATTCGTTCCCCAAAGGGGGAAATGGGGTTTACCCAAACCGCCTGAGAAGCGATCTTTCGAAATTCATCCCCTAAGGGGGTGAAATGGGGTTTACCAAACCGCTGGAGCTATAGGGCTGAAATTTTGAAAGTGCATCCCTATAATGGCGTGGACATCCACTAAGAAGCGATTTTTCGAAATTCATCCTATAAGGGGGTGAAATGGGGTCAACCCAAAACCGCTGGAGCTATAGGGCTGAAATTTTGACAGTGCATCCCTATAATGACGTGGACATCCACTATAAATCGATTTTTCGAAATTCATCCCCTAAAGGGGTGAAATGGAGATAACCCAAACCGCTGGGGCTGAAGGGCTGAAATTTTGACAGTGCATCCTTATAATCACGTGGAAATGAATGACTCAAAATTCACTTTATTTAGGATTCCTTTGTCACTTCTCTTGATGACATATACACACCAATCTCTGCTTCAAAACTTGCAGATTTGTTGAGCAGAGGTGATATACGCAGCAATTTGTTTACCATGTTTATTAAAAAAATGCTCTGTAATAAACCTTTTTTAGGGATAATAACAACTGACTTTTTTGTTTGTTTTTTTCAAGGAAAACAGTGCACATAATAAACAGTTTTTATTTAAAGGCGTTGCAAGGCACGCGGGTTTTATGCTAGTTATGAATATATAGTACAATAGCTCTGTTGTATTTTGTACTATGTAGTAGATGGTATGATTAGGTACCATATACTCTGAGCTATGTTCTATGTTCTATTTATTATGTACTATGTACTAGGCACTATGTACTATGTATTTTCTATACACGGTATATTATGTATTACGTATTACGTACTAAATATTATGTACTATGCACCATAAATTATATACCATGTTATATCTATTATATACTGTACTACGCACTATGTATATTGCTATGAACTATGTATTATGTACTATGTATCAGTGTTGGGCATCTACTACTAATTTTTTAATCAGGCCAATAATATTGATAATGTTGATAATGATTATGAAATCTATTCTAAACCTGGATTGTGTTCCCATTGTATTGAATATCAGTATCGGGAGGTTTTAAGGGCTCCCAATAACGAATTTGTTGTCAAAATGGCGGACGAATTTTGGGAAATGTGTCCCGATTGTACTGAAATTCAGTATGGGGGGGTTTGAAGGGTTCCAAATGACGAATTTGTGGTCAAAATTTTAAAATTCAAAATGGCGGACGAGTTTTGGCAAATGTGTTCCGATTGTACTGAAATTCAGTATCGGGGTTTAGGGGTTCCAAATGACGGATGTGTGGCCAAAATATTAAAATTCAAAATGGCGCATGACTGCTAAAAGCCAACAAAGCCTACTATAGTCTGTCAAGGCTCTTTAAATCCAAGCATCTAACTATAACGTCTAAACTTTTACTATATAAGACGACGGTCTTAGCTGTACTCACATATGCACATTTGGAACCCTTAAACCCACCCCCCCATACTGAATTTAAGTACAATCGGAACACATTTGCCAAAACTCGTCCGCCATTTTGAATTTTAAAATTTTGACCACAAATTCGTCATTTGGAACCCTTCAAACCCCCCCATACTGAATTTCAGTACAATCGGGACACATTTCCCAAAATTCGTCCGCCATTTTGACAACAAATTCGTTATTGGGAGCCCTTAAAACCTCCCGATACTGATATTCAATACAATGGGAACACAATCCAGGTTTAGAATAGATTTCATAATCATTATCAACATTATCAATATTATTGGCCTGATTAAAAAATTAGTAGTAGATGCCCAACACTGATACATAGTACATAATACATAGTTCATAGCAATATACATAGTGCGTAGTACAGTATATAATAGATATAACATGGTATATAATTTATGGTGCATAGTACATAATATTTAGTACGTAATACGTAATACATAATATACCGTGTATAGAAAATACATAGTACATAATGCCTAGTACATAGTACATAATAAATAGTACATAGAACATAGCTCAGAGTATATGGTACCTAATCATACCATCTACTACATAGTACAAAATACAACAGAGCTATGTACTATATATTCATAATACCTAGTACATAATACATAGTACACAATACCTTGTACATAGTACATAGTAGATAATACATAGTTTATAGTATACAGTACGTAGTACATACTGCATAATACATAATTCATAATCATAGCGCACAGTTCATAGTCCGAGTACATAGTACCTAATACATAGTACACACTTAGTACATAAAACATAGTATATATTACGTAGTACATAGTACTAACTCATACAATAAAAACTGAAATCCCCAAAGGAAAATTTTTCCCACGGTACGCATAAAAAATGACCGTGACGGAAAATTGCCCAACGTGCCTAAAAAGTTTTCCCATCAAAAACTACAAACATGCTTTTTAAAATGAACTAATAAAATATAAAAGATAATTTTAAAATTACAGTACTTAAATGTAAAAATTCTGGGCCGATTTTCAGTGCAATCGGAGCACAATTGCCAAAATTATTCCCACTTTTTAATTCACAAATTTTGACCACAAAACTGTTAACTGACGGATTCACAAAATAAAATATTCAAATAAAACATTAAAGAATAGAAATCCAACGTTAAAACTTAACATCTCCAAAAAAAATTCTTTTTTAATCTAAATTTTTAATCATTTAATCATGATTGCGGTTGAAATTGATCAATCATCAATCACCTAAAATGATTACTTCTCTGATTAAATTTATCAATCTCTAATCATGATTACAGACTACAGCTTTTAGTCGCAATCATTAATCATCAATCAGATTAAATTTTGCCCAACACTGGTACAAATCAACCACCTTCGCAAATAAATATTAAAAAAGAGTATATCATTGCATTAGTTTTCATTATTATCGAAATAATCGCGAAAAACCCCCCAAAAAGGGTTTTTTTTTTTGCATTTTTAAGGGTGACGCCCATGTTTTAGGACCGCAGGACCCCGATTTTCGTGATCAGCGACCCCAAAGACCTTTAGGGTTCGATTTTCTTAACGTTTTGAATGGACTATTTATCTGTTTTCAGCAAAAGACTTTTATTTTTATATTTTAAAAATAAAAGTCTTCAAAGACTTTTATAGAAAAACTGGAAAAATAAAAATCTTGAAAAGATAGAAAAAAATAAAAGTCTTTCTTAACAGTTATTTTTTATTTTAAAAATAAAAGTCCATTTTAATTATCATTTCGGACAGAAAAAAACAAAAATCTTTAATAACAGTTTTAAAAGATTTAAAACAATACTAGGCAAAAATTAGAGTTAAAAATAACTTTTATTATTTTTGGTAAAATTTAACTGTTACTGTTGTGTTAAGGGGGGACTATGGTTAATTCGTGTAAAAAAAGGCACTTTTTTGTGATTTTTTTTGTATGAAGCAATTAACATTTATTTATTAACGACAATGGTACATTCTAGTATGATATTCGAAGAATATTCTGTAAAATTTTTATGGAGAAATATTGAAAAATAGGGCAATGGCAGCAGTTTTTGTGGAGCGTCTCGGAAAAAAGTTGAATTGCGGTGCCCCTCATAACTCGGTGCTGGATCATCTCACATGAAAAAATCAAATAGATATCGTTAGATAATCGCTTTGCGCAGGTAACGCCGTGGGCGGTTTCTCGAAATTTCAATTTTTCAATTTTTGGGAACACTTTGAAGTACAAAAGGTATTTTTTGCGAAGAAAAATCGGTTAATTTGTTATTATAAAATGAAAAATATTAACAAATTTGAAAAAAACTCTCCGGCGTTACCTCGTCAATTATGTATAGAAATAGTGTTCAAAATTTCAAAACGAACGGTGCAGTACTTTTGATGTTATGAGGGGCACCGACTTTGAAAACGTGAGTTGTGGGAAAAACGCTTTAAAGTTTTGAACACAAATAAATTCTAGTTCTAATCTTGAAATTGACAGGTATAAAAATAGTCATAACTTCGTAAATTTTGCTCCGATCGTCTTGAAATTTTGACACAACATTCTTGAAATATTATGCATTCATTTAAAAAAAAAAAACAAAAATGAAAAAAAAATCCTATAAACCCTAGTCCCCCCTTAAATCATATATATCTCAAAATAATTATTATTTTCTGATTTTTTCGATATAAGTTATAACAGTTACGATCCCTGCTATAACTTAATGTACATCAATCGAAAGATAATTTGAATACCTACAACTTGATTTTTGTCGATCCATGGTCACTTCTTCTTTTATTCACTAAAGAGTGTTTTTTATACTTTCCGGGATTTCTTAGGTTAGGTTCGCCTCTCCAAATTCATAAAAAGAAAACACTATCTTTTTTAGAATTTTTTTCCTATATGACCATATTTTTTGTTTCCTTGTTTCAATTAACGCAAAAATTACATGGGCTATTTTAAATTGATTGGACTATTTGCTAAGCACCCACGTTTTAGATGCATATGTGAGTACCGGTAAGACCATCGTCTTATAAAGTAAAAGTTTAGATGTTATGGTTATATGCTTGGATTTAAAGAGCTTTGACAGACTATAGTAGACTTTGTTGGCTTTTAGCAGTCGTGCGCGTATTTCTGGCTCCATGATATTGTCGGCTGCTACTATTGACCCAAGGTAGGTAATGATTTTACCACTTCATACTCGTGTTCCTCTACCTTGATTGTGGGACCAATGTTAGGTGTTCTTGTAGACGAAGCCGCCATGTACTTTGTTTTGTTTTCGTTAATGTGAGTCCCAGATTTCCTACCGCCTGCTCAATCTGAGTGGTAGCTTCTTGTACAGCGGTTGTTGTTCTTCCAATGATGTCAATGTCGTGTGTATAAGCCAGTAATTGGTTGGACTTGTGGAGGATTGTGCCCCTTGATGTCCCGCTCGAATCTCGGATCACTTTCTCCAACACCAGGTTGAAAAAGGGGCAGGCCAGACCGTCCCCTTGTCGGAGTCCATTATAGATGTTGATTAGTCGTACAGTGCTCCGAATACCTTTACTTGGCTTGTCACATTGGTCATGATCATTGGCCGAATTCTCTCATGGCTCTTCGGTAAGTTCGTACTGTCATCAGACCTGAAAAGTGGCGGCGGTCTATCAACACATGGTCTATTTGGTTGCGAGTGGCTCCAACAGAAGATACCCAGGTGGCTTGATGGATATCTTTAATCGCAAATCTAGTATTTGCAACGACCAAGTTCTTACTTGCTGCCATCTCTATAACTCGCTGTCCATTGTCATTAATGTCTTCATGCAAGCTGTGGGTGCCGACATATTGCCTGTATATGGGCTCCCGGCTTACTTTGCCGCAGCGATTCGTGTAACATAGCCCGTGGAGGATTTGGTATGAAATAGGATAGGTTAGGCGTCTGGCGGGTACATGAGTAGATGTCGATGAACCTTGCGTTTGAGCTCTGAGGTGTTATATGAGTTCGGAAGTTCCTACTGTGGAAAACAGTTCCACAATCGAGTTGTTCTATTTATAAACGAACTGCTAAACCGTAATGTGCGTGAAGGGGAGGGCTACAGCGTGAAGGAGTGAGCCGGGTTGGCTAGTCTTGTGTTGCGGAAAAAAATTACCGCGTAGGCAGGAGCTTTTTGATTTCAGTGGAGCAGTCGCTATTGTAATAGCGGTAAAACTTGCTGAGCGCTTAAAGGATCGATGCAGGAGCAAAGCGTGCTATCGCCAATGAGAATGATGGCGCTGTTTTGCACCTTGTCTAGCCAAGCCAGGGTGGTTTAGGGGCCCCCGCCCAGATATACGAGTTGTATTCAAGGCGAGGCCGAATGTAGGACTTGTAGATTGTAGCCAAGGCAGCTGGATGAAGAAGGAACTTGCATCTCTTGAGGAAGCAAGGCATTGTTACGCTTGTTTGGTGACTTGGAGTATGTGATTATTCCAACGCAGATCGTTGGATAAAGTCACGCCGAGGATGGAGGGAAGGTTGGTGCAGGTTTTAGTGGAGAATAGACAGTACTTAATTTTGGTTTCATTGAACTCGACACGATTCTTGCAGCCTCAATCAAGAATGAGTTGAATGTCCGCGTTTGACATGAGTTCACGTTCTAAGAGACAAGGTCTGGCACTTGCTTGTCCTATGTTGTCGGAGGGGTAGGAGTAACTCAAAGTACCGTCATCAGCAAAACTATGAAGTGAATTTGAGGGGATTGAGAGCAGATCATTAAAGAATATAAAAAAGAAAGTAGGTGAGAGGACCGCCCCTTGGGGAACGCCGGCCGAAATGGAGTGAGGGTTGGATTCAACGCCATCCAATACTACCTTGATTGAACGGCCAGAAAGAAAGCTCTCAATCCAGTTCTTTAGAACTGAGTCAATACCAATAGCTTGGAGTTTCGACAGCAGAGCGGGATGTCATACTTTCTCAAAGGCCTTGGAGATATCCAGAGAAACTAGACCAGACTCACCGGAGCCATGGATGCTTTGGTTGATGTGTTCAGTCCGACACACAAGAAGGTCGCCTGTATACCTTTTCGGTCTAAAGCCGTACTGCCTGTCGTTAGTGATGAGCAAAAGTGGTCTTGTTCTTGTAGTCTTGTCTTGTTCTTGCACATTTTGCAAGAACAAGAACAAGAACAAGACTTAGCTATGCTTGCAAGAACAAGAACAAGACTAACTGTGCAAGAACAAGACCCAGAGCAACATTTCTTGCAAGATTCTTGCAAAAATTCCACCTAAATTCATTCTATTAAAAACATTTTCTAGGTGAGAAACCGCAAATATTTTGAAGCAAAATCAAACCTTAGATGTCAGTATTCAGTAGTTCAAGTAGTTTATTAGAAAAGAAAAACTGCTCTAAAAAAATTCTTTTTTGAGTAACCTCTTTTGCTTTTTGGATGGCAAGGAAACTCGGACTTTTCTCAATGTATGTAATATTTTCAAGGCCTCCACATTGGTTACATCGCATCGTAAGAACGACAGGAGTGTGGGCCAGTTTTTGTATTGCTGCAAAGGGGTTTAATAATTTTTTGTGCCCATACACGACATTTCTTCTTTAATGAATCATACTTGAACAACCTAATTTTTTATAATAAGTAATGGGTATAATACTGGTTTACTTTTGTTTCAAAATATTTCCGTTGTAATTTGTTTCTTACACACTTGACAGAAAAATGTCTACGCCTAACTTGTTCCCATATGAATTTTATGTAATTTTTCAGGGGCGCAAACATAATAACGTCACCAAGAGCAGTCGTGAAACTGATTTGTTTAATAAAAAAGCCATGTGGAATTCTCACCTCAAAGGTAGTAAATTTTCGGTGTATACAAACTTTTGACGCTGACTGACTGACGCTAAAATTATAATAGTTTTAAAATCAATTTTTTGGATTTTGTTGTTTGGATATAATTTTTTTTATTAAAGTCTAGGTTTTTTTCAATAACCATTTTATAAAATCAACATACAATACCTACTACATGCGAGAAAATACCTTGGCCTTGCAGTTTTGTCTTGCCTTGTCTTGGTCTTGCACATTTAGTAAGAACAAGAACAAGCCTTAGGTATGTTTGCAAGAACAAGAACAAGACTTAGGTATGTTTGCAAGAACAAGAACAAGACTTAGCTATGCTTGCAAGAACAAGAACAAGACAGACTGAACAAGAACACGACAAGAACAAGACTAGATTAGTCTTGTCTTGTTCTTGCGTTTGCTCATCACTACCTGTCGTGAATAATTTGGTTAGATTCTAGATTAGAGTTTCACGAGATGCAACACTAGTGTTGCATCTCTCGCACTATCGCATGCGAGACAAGACAACAAGCGAGACAACAGCTTCTGCCCTATGGCGAGAGTAGCGCGACAGTAAAAAAAATCCTAGTCTCGCCGAGACAACACTATCGAATGGGAGACTGTCGCGCTCTCGCTCGATCTCGCGGGATTTCCCAGTAGGTTATTTTTTTCCCGGATCGTTGCAGGATATCCCGATTATATAGAAAGTGGAGTTTTATATTTTCGTCTGTAATATTTTTATGAGCTGGACAACCCCGGTCTTCCAGAGTTTAAAGATGCCAGTAAATCCCCAACGCTCCGGCGAGAGCGCGAGTGCACCCTTCTAAACATCCCATTGTCTCATCGAGAGAAGTGTCCCTAATCTAGTCACACTACTCACACGGAGACACTGGGTGGTGTGAATAAAAACTAAGTGAATACTCTGAGTGGATTCTCTTGAGAAGGGTATGTCGTATAGAGTGAACACTAATTCATCATTGCGCTCCTTTAATCCCTCATGGGACATAGGGCGGAAGCAGTTGCTCCAGCGGACTCTGTTTTGCGCGACAGCTCTCAGCTCCGACCAGGATCTCCCAGTTGTTGCGGCTTCTGCTAGTAGGGTTCTCCTCCACGTTGTTCTAGGTCTTCCGACTCGACGGGATCCTTGCGGATTCCAGTCAAGGGCCTGTTTGGCTAGATTTTCGTTTTCGCGTCGCAAGGTGTGGCCAACCCAATTCCATTTCCTTCGCCTGATTTGGTCGTCTATCCTTTCTTGGCCGGCACGGCGCCATAGTTCTTCGTTTGAAATTCTATCTTGCCAGCGGATTTTTAGGATACGACGAAGGCATCTGTTGATGAAGACTTGTAGGCGCCCTGTGATGAATTGGGTGAGTTTCCATGTTTCGCAACCATACAAAAGTACTGCCTTCACGTTGGACTTGAACAGCCGCAATTTGGTATTAGTTGAGATCTCCGTTGATCTCCATATGCGGAACAGGCATGCATATGCGCCTCGTGCTTTATTTATTCTGGAACTGACATCTTCTTCTGCACCGCCATTTTCGGTAATAATACTACTGCGGTAGCAGAATTTATCGACCAGTTCCACGTCACGGTTATTCAGCGCAGTCCATTCAATGGTGTTTGCATTTATCCGCATTTCTTTAGTTTTAGTTCGATTTAGCCTTAAGCCTGCTGGGCTACTTTCTGTTGCCAAATTGTTAATCATGTTTTTGAGGTCCTGGTGTCTGTGAGCCAGCAAACATATATCATCTGCGTAGTCGAGATCCTTAAAGCGGTCTAACAAACCCCATTGTATGCCGCCTGTTCTACTATCTGGAGCGCCGACAAGGATGTCATTTATTACTATAAGAAATAGTAAAGGCGAGAGTAGGCATCCTTGTCGTACTCCTGAGCTCACCTCGAAGCTGTCGGATAATTTTCCATTATGGAGAAATCTGCATTTGGAATTGTTATATAGGGCTTTTATCAATTCTATTATTTTATCAGGCAGTCCACGTCGCCGTAGTGCCTGCCATATAAAGCTCCTATTGACCGAGTCGAACGCTTTCTCATAATCTACGAAAGCAAGGTAAAGTGGGGATCGGAATTCAGTAGACTGCTCCACTATTATTCGTAAGGTGTTGATATTATCAATACATCAGCGGCCCTTCCTGAATCCGGCCTGCTGCCTCCTAAGCGTTCAGTCTACTGCTAACTTATCCTAGATAGTAATATATGGGACAAAATTTTGACCACAGTAGATAGTAAACAGATGCCTCTCCAGTTGTCGCATATTGTTAGGTCCCCCTTTTTTTGGTATTTTGACTATGATACCTTCCGTCCAATCCTCCGGAAAGGTACAGGTGTTCCATGCTATTTCTAGGATTGGCTGAACACTAATTAGGAGGGTATAAAAATTCACTTAAATGTTAATTTTATGTTAATTTTTTTTGCATTTAATTTTTTTTTCTATCTACGAAAAGATATTATTTTTCAATGTATTTTTTATTCTGTTAGATTTAGGGGTGGGATTAAAATAAATTTCCTAAATTTTTTAATAATATTTTAACAATTTTTAAATCTTGTTTCATATTCAACTTTAATTTTACCCCCTTAAAGGAACAAACACATTGTCACAGAGGTCGTGGCGGCTGCCGCCTGCGAAGGAATTTCCCATACATTTAAATTCTCCGCAGGGCAAAAACGTAGGGTGGGGAAGTCGAGAGTGCAACACTAACTCACTAAAATATCACTGTTGCACTGGGGTGCGAGACAAGACAACAGTGGTCTCACTCTCGCGCAGCGAGATCGAGACCGCGGCCGACTGTTGTCTTGCTCGCTCTCGGGAAACTTTCTAGATAGAGGTTCCGCCAAAAGAGTTGATGCCGGAGCGCGCAGCTGGGGAAATTAAAGCTGCACACAAATAAAAATTGCGCACATATTGATAAGAAATGCGCTTATGCATTTTCAAATTTCCCCTTCGAAATTTGTTGCGACTAGGCTAAGGGACGGGAACGGCATGCGGGGATTCTACTGCGCATGGAAAACGCGATTTTCTCGGCATCAACTCTTTTGGCGGGACCTCTATTTCATCAGCCTTCTATTGATTATTGCCTCCATGATTTTGGAGAGAACAGGATTTATTGCTATTGGGCGGTAGTTTAAAGGGTCACTGGCTTCACCGTTTTTGGGAATGGGCTGAACATGAGCTAGTTTCCAAGAGTTTGGATAAACTCCGTAGGACAAGACAAAAAGTTTGCGCAGAGGTTTAGCCAAAGATGAGGCACATTTATTGAGTACCATAGGGGAATATTATCAGGGCCAGTGGATTTATTGACGTCAAGCTTTTTGAGACATTTAAACACCTCTCGTGTCCTGAAGAAAATTCCGCCCATTGAATGGGCGTTGCGATCGAGGACCGGTGGTGCCGTTTCAGCTTCGGGTAGAGAAGAATTTGAGGCGAACAGAGATGCTAATAAATTGGCCTTGGATTTGCTATCTGTCATCACCTCCTTTCCATTAATAAATGGAGGGGTTGAAGAGGACGTAAAACTCTTCTTGTTGGAAGTTATTAAGGACCAGAAGTTTTTGCTGCCTACGTGAGTTTTGAGGATCATACTTCTCAATTTATCGTCAAACGATGCTTTCACCTTCCTGATGATGGAATTACAGGAGTTTCTCGATTTGATATACTCACGCCGAAATGATAGAAATAACAGAACACTTTTTTGTTCAATAAAATGTTTCCGCATTTTTCTATGCCGACGCTATTATTTCGTTAAATTTTTTTTTGCAATGAATCTCGAGTTTGGCCAGGATGAATAAAAATTTATCTACTAAGGGGTTTCAAGGGACACATTACAACACTTCAAATCATCACCAAGCTAGCTTGATATATTGATCAATCACGTATTTTTAAGATAATCTGACCGATATTTTTCCACACGATAAATTGCAATAGAACCAGTTTGTATATCTACAATATATAAAAAAGATATCAAAAATGTTCTCTAAGCCGTTTATATTTCGAGGCAGAAGCCTTATTCCAACAAAAAAAAAACGGTAAAATCCTTTTTTAAATCGCTCATTTCTTTCAGTATTCGTTAAAATCGAGTATCAATTTCACATACCTTAATCCAAACATAAAAACTCTGTAATTTGATACCCAATTAAAATATATAAATTTCGCGTTTTTACACATCAGTGAGGACGCATTTACGACTACCGATCTAGTAACTCTAATAATCTCAGCAACATTTAACCTTGTCAATAAAATTGTGTAAAACATTTTAAAGACCCTAGATAAAAAGAATAAATCGTCAAAGATCAGTTCTCTTGACATACAGGTGAAGTGGGCAGTTCACCAGCTCTAAACGATGGAGATCATGAACAAGTGGATGAGTGCAAGTGCTACCGCGACCAGAAACTCACTTGGTGATATCATCGTGATCCGCTTGAGCCCATTCTGAAGCTCAAGACACTTAACAAGCAGGGAAATAAGATCACTTGAGATCAGGATAAGACGGTGAGCAGGACGTGGGGATCGGCTTAAATAAATTTGTTATGACATTTTCATGTTATGTCTGAGATGCCATCATCAAGAGCGTACCGTGGGCCCTCGGTGGTTATCTCTTTAAGAAATTACCGTCAGCGTAAGCTGGTCGTCCCAGCGGAGAGTTTTGTTCTTCTAATTTACATTTCTGCAAAAGATATTACACCCTCGATGGGGATCGCTTTCCGTGTTTGTTTTTTCGAGTAAGACACTCCATAAGCGCATAAGATTTAGATGCTGCTATATGCTGCTGAGGAACACTTGAAGTACCAACTACGATGAGACGTAAAAAATTAACAATCAAGATTGTTCAGGTGATAAAGAAGTTGTCTGGCAAGTTCACAATTTGGGTGACTTGCTGTGATTGATGTGCTCCGCGCGAGCACTTCTTCAATGATTTCCGTTTCGTTATGCGACTTAATTCGATAAGCATCTTCTACTCCTATTTTATCAAAAAGAGTATGGCCAGTGGTGAATTTCTGATATTTACACTCCAAATGCTATTCATGTCCGATCCCATGTCGCACTGTGGCATGCATTCGTATGCAAATTTTCTCACTTGAGATCGGCATCAAATTGGCGGCTGTCAGTGCAAGAATTTCAATAAAACAAAGAGAATTTATCGTAAATGAATGGATTTTCTTGAAGTATTTATCGATATGGACTTTGAAAAAATATACTTGGAATTGAATCTCAAAATATTTCATTTAGCAGTGCAGTTAAGTTTTATCCAATTTTATGGCGATTTTTGCCTGGAAATGGCTCGAGCTTGATTTTTTTGCTTAAGACTATGTTTTCATACTTGGGTATAGGAGTTGAACTAAATGTAAGACTTGGTATGTGGGTGGCAAATTTGGATAACAGATAATTGCTTTTTGATGCATATCAAATTTTTTTTGTATTACATACGAGATTATTTTTGCCATAAAAATTTAATCAAATTTAGTAATCGCCATATAAAGCTTGGTGAAGTGTTGAAATATTTAAATTAGATTTTATATGGTAAAGTTTTATATTGGATTAAGAATTTTCAGATTAGATACTTTTTAATTTTACGTTCAAAAAGGAAATTTTGCTGAATATGGGGAGGGACAAAACAAATCTCTAAAATATGATCTTAAATATAAGAATCTTAAAAATGGACATTTTATATAATTGATTTATGAGCGCCTTATAAGATATGTATATTTTTATGATTTTTAAAGCGACTTTGTCATAATAGGGATTATTATTTTTTTTTTAAATCATTTTTATATAAGTATATTGAGGATATTTTAGAAGTATGTTTGAGAATTATTGTTTACTGATCCGATTAAAACTAAAAAATGTGGATAAATACGAAAATCATTGAGCGACGTGGAGTTGGTAGATAAATCCTATTACCTCGGTAGCATAATTACCTGAAATGACAGGACAGAAGAAGATGCAGTTCCAGAATAAATAAAGCGCGAAGCGCATAATGCATTCCTGTTCCGCATAGGAGATCAACGGAAATCTTAATGAACACCAAATTGTGGCTTTTCAACTCTAACGGCAGTTCTTTTGTAGGGTTACGAAACATGGAAAGTCACACAATTCATCACAAGGCGCTAACAAGTTTTCATCAACAGATGCCTACGTCATATCCTAAAAATCCGCTGGAAAGAAGCTGAAGAGCTATGGCGCTGTGCCGGCCAAGAAATTATCGACGACGATATCAAGCGAACGAAGTGGAATTAGATTGGCCATACCTTACAACAGGAAAACGAGAATCAAACGAAACATGCCCTTGACTGGACCCCGCAAGAAATCCATGGAGCTGCGAGACCTAGAACGACGGGAGGGGAACTCTAGTAGCAGAGGCCGCAACAACTGGGAGGTCCGGGAAGTTGCTGAGAGCTGTAGCGCAAAACAGAGTCTGCTGGATCGCAACTGTGTCCGCTTTATGTCCCATAAGGGATTTGAGAGGAGTAAGTAAGAAAAATAAGTTATATCTGTGATCTTTGAATTTTCAAACCATTTTACTACGTAGGTACTTTGAATTCGTACTACTTTCTGAGTATTTTCTGAACACTAAAGATAAGTACGCTAAAACGCCTTTTCACAGTCTGGCCGTCAACCTAGAAAAAGTACTAAATTACGTATTTTCGTTGGCGCCCTATTAAGGTGACACGTAAAGTTGAGCCGGACTTACACGAGGCAGTACATTTGTCCCTTACACGATGTTAAATTGTACGAGGCCTCAATTTTTTTACATGTCCCTTTTCAAAAATAATGTCCTACTGGTATGTGAGTGTGTATCGAGATAAATAAAGCGTGATGGCATTGTAAATTATGTCGTGGAAATACATTTCTTACTTTTTTGCTTTGCTGCAGTAAAATATCCAATTTGAACTGCGACGAGGTGAGATTGTAAGCAGGAACAGGAGAGACATTTCTGACTTTCTTTGCGACAGTAAAGCGGCCTACAGACGACAAACTTGGTTGACAAAAAAGTTGGCATCATGAAATATACAGACCCTCCAACTTGATTGTCAACATCCGTGCAAACATCATCGAAGTGCACCGTTAAAATTACTTTTTTCAAATGATGTTCGCTGGCTAAGTTCTCAACACTGCTACAGACCAACTTGCCAACTTCTACTAAAAATCAAAAATTTTTGATTCCGTTCCAACCGTCGACAAACTTCGATTTTAAGCTGTTAACCAACCTGCATACTTTCAATTTTGACACCAACACCAAATGTTGCCAACTTTGTTGGCAACCAAGTTTGTCGTCTGTAGGCCGCTTAAAATGTCCAATTTGAAGTACGGCGAGGTGAGATTGTAAACGGAACTGGAGAGGAGAGACATTTCTTTTTTTTGCGGCAGTAAATAACCAACTTGAGATTACGCGAGGTGAGTTTGTAAACACGAATGGAAGAGACATTTCTTCCTTCTTTTACGGTAGTAAAATATCCAATTGATGAGGTGAGATTGTAAATAAGAGCTGGAGAGACATTTCTTACATTTTTTTAGGGAGTGGAATGGAGGAAGTTCTGTATTGGAAAGCCATTTATTACATTTTTCGAGGGACGAAAATTTTGTACTGAAGAGACATTTTTTACATTTTTTGAGGGAGTGAAATTTAGTCCTGGAGAGACATTTCTTACATTTTTTGAGAGAGTGAAGTTTTGTACTGGAGAGCCACTTCTTTCATTTTTCGAGGGAGCAAAATTTTGTACTGGAGAGACATTTCTTACATTTTCCGAGGGAGTGAAATTTTGAACTGGAGAGACATTTATTACATTTTTCGAGGGAGTGAAATTTTGTAATGGAGAGACATTTCTTACATTTTTTGAGGGAGTTAAGTTTTGTAATGGAAAGACGTTTCTTACATTTTTTTTTGAGGGAGGAAAATTTTGTATTGGAGACTCATTATTTACTTCTTTTGTGGCAGCAAAATATCCAACTTGAAATTAGGCGAGGTGGGATTGCAAAATAACATTGTGGAGTCATAGATTTCTAGATATATTCGTTAACAATTTGAACTTGTTTAATTAAAACAATTCTTCGTAATTTTAAATACTTTTGTTCCCTTAGCTTTTTATCAAATAGATTTCACTTATGTAACTTACAGTTTTTTTTAGTTTAGAACATTGTGGGGTTATTCTCTATTTATTTATTTTTTAGTAGAAACTTTATTTATTACGGATCTTTATTATTAGCTTTTTTAAATTGAGGAAATCAAAAGTCTAATTAATTAAGTAAGTGTTTTCAATAACTTGATGCAAGTCTGCTATGTTTCTTTGTACACTCAAGTAATATGACAGAAGTGGGACGATATCTCTACACCTACATACTCGTAGGCCGTTTAATGCGAATGGTCGGTATTACACTATGGACTCACTTTTCTGCCCTCACTTTGTGTAACGATTGCAATGTTTATGTAGTTATGTGCGAAGCAAGTCATGTGTAATTCAAACTCACAAAAACAAAGTTATACTTGTATTAGTGTCATGGAGGGTGAGACTGAAAAATTTTGAGATTCACAAGTGAGGAAAAAACACACACTTCCCGGCGACCCTTTGCCTGAAAAAACAGTTTCAAGGCCGATGTGATGGAAAAGTGATGGATAGTGTAGTTTACCCCTATTATGATTAACCTTGTAAAAAAATTGGCATTACAATAGTCCCTCGCCTTATTTGAAGTATGATATTGTACTGGCTCAAAAGAGAAAAGAGGCACCTCTTACAAACTCATTTTAAAATCGTGTCCTACGCAACATTATAGTCAGTCAGAAAAATCGAACTGCGGACATAAATTTTTGCCGTCTCAATAGCGCATGTGAACCGACTACTAAACATAACTTAGGGTCCATTTTTCATAATTCTGTCACGTGGGCGGGTCTCTAAGAAGGAAATTTTCTAAGAAAAATGTTTTAGGACTCTCTGGGGTAACTCGCTGAATTTTTGCACAGGGCCTCCAATTGTCTGGCCGCGGCACTGGTCCCATGAGGGATTAAAAAGGAATAATTGACTAATAAGGCTGTAAAGAGATTTCTATATATAAAATCTCGCAATCATGTAATATTTTTTAAAATTATAAATTACACATTTTATTCACGGATATCAACTACGCACCCATGTTTGATATCCTTCTTTAATAAATTATTAATCGGCTTATGGGCCACCTCATAGTACATGCCTAGCGTTGTACACTCGGTACAAAAAGTTGAATACCGTTTTTTTCAGTATTTCTTTTCAGATTCTTTTATTAAAAGCCAATTCACGTTGTAATAAAATTTGAAATTTTTGACTTAAATAACCGCCAATAACGAGTTTAAAATAAGCAGAAAAAACGCCACTTAAAGTAACCCCTAATTACCTGAATTTCCACTAAATTCCTCCATACTAAGAAGTGAGTATTTCTCCAATATATGCCAGCAACGAGCGCAATCAACGATGGAATTTCAACTTCTCAACATCTCTTGAAGAAAGCGCACGTAGTTTTATAGTGCACAGCAAGAATTAAGATTTCAACAACACACTTAACATGTCCAGCCATAATTGGATCATGCCGAAAGGAAGGAAAATATTTCACATTGCGTTTGGCTGCAAGTTTTATAATTTCACGAATAAAGTCACGAAATAAATCATCGGGGCATGTCCAATTAATTAAAGCTCCCCGTCAATTAAGAGGCACCCCTCCACCCAAAAAAACGGTCCGAAAACACCGCCAGAAGGGATACACCACAGTAAAGCGCCGAGCTTGTAATAATATACAAGAAAATAAAAAATGTTCGGTTTTATTTAATAATTTGTTTTTGAGTTTTTAACTTACCCGTGTGAATTCGTTGATGGGCTTTCAGATGTGAACTTTTGGTATAAACCTTGGTGCAACCTGAAATGCGAAAAGGAAAATTCATTAAATCAAAACTTGCCATCGTCTGTCATCAATTATGCGAAATTTCTCACTCAATAAAACTTGATAAAAAAATCTCGACCTGCATTCGCCCCTTTGCTCAGGTATGACGGGAAGCAATTTTTACTGCAGTTAGTTAAATACGGAAAATAAGAGTAATTCCGCAGACAAGAAAAAAGTTCAAAAAAAGTAGAATTAAATAAAAAAAAAAAAAAAAACAAGAAAAGTGGTTGTTGTTATTGGAAATCAGGTAAGGTACAAAAAAGTGAAAGGTTGCACTTTCCGCGACTATAACACCAACAGCAACAACAACAAGATCAACCTGCCTTCGTCTTCTGTAGATTTTCCACTTGTTACAATATTCCAGAAGGGGAGGAGAAACTCGAAACTAATTCTGATTTTGCCTTATATAAATTATTATTATCATTATTTGTCAGAGAGCTGGGAATATAAGCTATAGACTGGAAATAGAGAAATTAAACCAAAAAATATAAAAAAACATGGCTGGAATTATATTTTGCAATAAATGCTTTCTGCACGAACTGCAAATTCAATGGCTGATGGTTGTTGGTGCTGCACGGTCTGTTAGGAATCCGTGATTTTCTGAGAAAAAAAGACCTTCCGTTCGGCCTAAGGAGATTGTCTATAGAGTCTTGGGTCTACGGCACTTTTTCATCCACGCGAGCAAGGAGGAAATCGATTTCGGACAATTTTTGTGGTGAAAAGTAATTCAAGAATCGATTTCAATATTTTTGTTGCAGCAAGTTCGTGAAGAAAAATCGCAACGCTGTGGTTTACACTTCCTATTTTTATTTTCAATATGTACCTTTTCGGTTAGATAAGGAAAGAAGTTGATGTAATCTACTAATATTTTTCATATAAAAAAGTCAAGCTTAGGAGGAACCCTTTATACTACGAGTCCGTCATGTCGTTCAGGTCATGGTACAATGTCTAGTAGTAAGCTTGGTTTGAAGAATAGAGAAGACTAGGAAAGGTTAGAGGGGGTCTGGAGGGTGTAGAAGAAAATGACTATGAGCCTCACGTTTAAACTCTAAGTGTTCGAGTTCGGAAATACTGACTGCGGGAGATTATTCCACAGTCGAATTGTTCTATTCATAAAGGAACTTCTAGACCGTATTGTGCGCGAACGGGGTGTCTGTACGGTATGGGGGTGCGCCGAGCGGGCTAGTATGTTGTGATAAAAATATTGCCGTGCAGGCAGGAGGTCCTGAATTTCAATGGAACAGTCGCTGTGGTAATAGCGATCAAGTATGGAGAGGGCTGCTACATTCCTACGGTGACTTAAGGTGTCTATGAAGGCGCGAAAGGGGCCATCACCAATGAGTGTGAGGGCACGATTTTGCACCTTGTCGAGGCAGGCCAAGGTGGTTTCGGGGCGCCTTCACAGATATACGAGTTATATTCAAGGCGGGGTCGAATGTAGAATGGCTGGAGGAGGAACTTGCATTTCTTGAGAAATCTAAGGAATTCGCGCCTTTTTTCGATTTGGAATAGTAATCATTCCATCGCAGATCCTCCGCTAAAGTTACCTCTAGGATGTTGAGAGCCGTCAGCCAGTCGTTAGATTCTCTTTATCCACTGAGATAATTTTTGCTGGAGATCAGACAGTACTCTTTTTTCGTGGCGTTAAATTCAACACGATTCATTTCGCCCCAATGAAGAATCGATTCGATTAACCGGTTGATCGAAGTAAACATCAGTTCACGGTGGTAAAGACAAGGTCTGGTACGTGCTTGTCTTATATTGTGGAAGGAGTAAGAGAAGTGCAAAGTGCCGTAAAACATGTCTTAGGTCTAGGTCGTGCCGGGTTGGAGGGGATTGAGAGCAGATCATTAATGAAGATTAGAAAAAAAACAGGTTATAAAATTGACCCATGGGGAACTCCAGCCGAAATAGCATGGGAGTTGGATTCGACGCCATCCAAGATTACCTTAATTGAATGGCCTGTAAGAAAGCTGTTAATCCAGTTCCTTAGAACTAAGTTTATACCAATAGCTCGGAGTTTATTTAACAGAGCAGGGTGCCACACTCTGTCAAAAGCCTTTGAGATATCTAGAATAACCAGACCAGTCTATATTATTGTCTCTATGATTTTGGAGAGAATAGAAGTAATTGCTACTAGGTTGTAGTTTAAGGGGTCGCTGGCTTCACCTTTTTTTGGGATTGTCTGAACATGAGTTAGTTTCCAAGAGTCAGGTTACACTCTGGGGAAGTAAGACAGGGCAAAAAGTTTGCGTAGGGATTGAGGCAAAGGTGAGGCACATTTTTTAAGTACCATAGGGGGATTTTGTCGGGTCCAGTGGATTTGTTGACGTCGAGTTCTTTGAGGCACCTACATACCTCCAAGTCCTGAGGTGAACCCTGTCCATTGAGTGGGTGGTATTCTCGAGATTGGGGGTGCTACAGCAGTATGGAAGAAGAATTTGCGACGAACAGTGATGCTAATGAATCGGCCTTGGGGTTTCTTTCTCTTATCACTTCCTTGTTGTGAATAAAAGGAGGCGCTGAGGAGGAAGTAAAATTCCTGTTGATGGCAGTTACCAAGGACCTGAAAGTTTTACTCCCTGTAGTGGAGTTAAGAATATTATTTCTAAATCTAATAATTTGACTTTGCTGATGATGGAATTGCACGAGCTACTCAACTTGATGTAGTCACGACGAAGTCTGTACTTCTGTATGCTTTATAGGTTAAATTCACTCTCCGGGTGGGAAAATAAAAACCCCAAAATCCGTTCGGAAATAGTTTTTAATCGACTCGTTGAGGTACCGCAAAAATGTATGCTGATGAATGCTGGTAAAGTGATCTATAAACTTTGTTTTTGCAAAACAAAACAAATTAAAACATTTTATTTATATTACCTAATACAAAACCGCTTTTGCTAACTGATGAGACCACCAGACAATATTCCTATGCAATACATTTGCTCCCATTCTACACTTGTCGCACTTTACGAAACGGCGTTTTATATTTCTTTTTCCTTAAAGCCCAACATGGATTATAAGAGCAAGAACCCCCAAGTTGAAAATAATTTAATGGAAAATAAAAAAATGTTCAACGATGTGACTGAAATCCGACAACACCTACAACTTGCAGTCTGTCAATTACCATCTTCGTAGCTCCTTAAGTAGTGAATTCCGGTTCTAGTAAAATCGATGTAATTCAACCAAAGACGTCTTGAACGAGTGTCTACGGCATCAAACTGATTGTTTTTTCTCTCTTTTTGTTTCTCTCTCTATATCCTCTTAAATATCCAGAAGATTGATCCATAAGGTCATAGAGAGATGAAACATGAAGAAATCATCGTATCGTTTATAGGTTTACCTGTCCTCCCTCTATATGGACATCACCGTATCAAGATGGGAAAATGCTGACTTTAACTGTAACGACTGGCCGCAAGGTGTCTTTTGCACTTGATTGCAGGTAAACTGACTACCTGTGATTTACGCGGAAGTACTGTTTGAAAAGTATTTTTCTGATCCTCTTAATTCATTATCAGTTTTTTTATCATCATTAAATTACAATGCTGCTGTTGTGATATTAATTACAGTCATTTTTCTTAAGGCCAAGATGTACTTGCTGCAGGCTCTTTGTGTGTACGTTGAAAGATGCATTGTAAAATGAGCCCAATTTCAGTGATAGATGGGATTATGTCAGATCTTAATTAACTGGAAACGAAATTATTACTTTAAAACCTTGAAATAATTTTGTTGTTTTGTTTGATTTAAGCAGAGTATAATTGTTCTCATACAGTTGTAGATTATATATGCCAACCATACATTATGTTGGTCAGTTTAATTATTTTTAGGCACTGTATATATACAGTGTATATACCACTCGCCATCGTTATTTAACCTCAATATCCACAGTCGGTTATTGCGGTATAAAATTTAGACTAAATACATAAAAAATACACAAATTAACTTTGAACTTATGTGATATATCAATTTGGAAGATGCAATTTACTTATTCCTTTCAATAAAACTACGTTTGAATCAAAAACCCAACAAAATTGTACCGACCTTCCTCCTATCTCAGTGGATAAAGAGAATCTAACGACTGACTCAACTCTCAACACCCTAGGGGTAACTTTAACGGAGCATCTGCGATGAAATGATCACATATTCCAAATCGCCAAACAAGCCTCCCAATGCCTTGGATTTCTCAAGAGATGCAAGTTCCTCCTCCAGCCAGCCGTATTGGCTACAATATAGAAATCCTACATTCGGCCGCGCCTCGAATACAACTCGTATATCTGGGCAGGCGCCCCAAAACCCCCCTTGGCTTGTCTCGACAAGGTGCAAAATCGTGCCCTCAAACTCATTGGTGATGGCCCCTTTCGCGCCTACATAGACACCTTAAGCCCCCGTAGGAATGTAGCAGCCCTCTCCATAATTTATCGTTATTGCCATGGCGACTGTTCCACTGAAATTCAAGACCTCCTGCCTGCACGGCTATATTTTTCCCACAACACAAGACTAGCCCGCTAGGCTCACCCCCATACCCTACAGCCTCCTCGTTCACGCACAATACGGTTTAGAAGTTCGTTTATGAATAGAACAACTCGACTGTGGAATAGTCAGTATTTCCGAACTCGTACAACACCTTAGAGTTCAAACGAGAGGTCCATCATCATTTTCTTCTACACCCTCCAGACCCCCTCTAACCTTTCCTATTCTCCTCTATTCTTCAAACCAAGCTTACTACTAGACATTGCACCATGAACTGAACGACATGACGGACTGGTAGTATAAAGGGTAACACCTAAGCTTGGTTTTTTCATAAAAAAAAAAAAAAAAAAAAAAAAAAAAAAAAAAAAACAACAAGAGGCTTACTTGTGAACTATTGACGGACTCATAGTAGATTTCTATTTGAACTTGAAAGAAAACCTGTATCTTACTGGATAGTGGGGGGTACCCACTCTCTTTACAACAAATTTTTCTCCAAAAACATCCAGGAATCATTTATTGAACATCTGATGACCTGATACAAGTCGCGAATAAATGTATATGAGTATTTTAAGTCTCTAAAATGGCAATATCTCAGAAAAGGTAACTCGTACGGGAAAATGTATGAGATCTTTTTTTGAAGATAATCGCATAATCTACAAACTTTATAAAGACTATTTTATGATAAGATTTGCCGTTTAAGAGATATTTGAAGAAAAAAAAAATTTGATAATTTTACCTTTTGACCTTGAATAAAAAAATTTCACCTGGCAGACTCGACGTTATTATTATTATTCCCAATTATCCAGGTCTACTAAAAACTACTTTGATAATTGAAGTTAGAATACTCGGACACATATTCATAGTACATCCTATGCCACTACCACACTAGTCAATAACAATCGTCTTATGGGGAGTGATGTGCAGCTTGATGGCAATATCTCGGGTACGACCTCTTCCACCTCTCACTAGCAATCTCATAAATATGACATTCAAGTGATAACGCTGCTAACTTAGAATGAATTCTGAAAAATCCAACGGAAAGGAGGAGAACGAATGCTACCGAGTCAAGATGTAAAATTACGGGGTAGGGCCTGCTTGTTAGTGAGTAGTTTTTTCACTGTCGTTTGCCACCTTATATAGGCACCTTTCTTACCATACGAATGCGCATTGAAATACCAATTATGGAGGATAGGAAGGGAGGAGGTGAGTTTTAAAACACCAAAGAGATAAGTCCTGAGTAACACCAACAGTTAATACGACCTAAGATCTATACAGTCCATTCAAAACGCGGGGGGGGGGGGGGTGTTCCAAAATAACACCGTTAAGAAAATCGAACCCTAAAGGTTTTTGGGGTCGCTGAACACGAAAATCAAGGTCCCGCGGTCCTAAAACATGGGCGTCACTCTTAAAAATGCAAAAACATCCCTTTTTAGGGGGTTTTCGCGATTATTTCAATAATAATGAAAACTAATGCAATTAAATACACCTTTTTTAATATTTATTTGCGAAGGTGATTGATTTGTACTAAATTAAGGCGAACCTAATGGTAAGGGGTACTCCTAAAGGGTTGAAAGTACCCCTAAATTGGTAAAAAGGGTTGAAAATAATTTATTTTTGCCTGAAAGTACGCCCACAATCGAATTTGAAGCATAATTAAAAAAAATACAGTTTTTGCCATTTTTCGCCAATTTAGGGGTACTTTCAACCCTTTAGGAGTACCCCTTACCATTAAGTTCCCCTTAATTTAGTATAAATCAACCATCTTCGCAAATAAATATTAAAAAAATGCATTTCATCGCATTAGTTTTCATTATTATTGAAATAATCGCGAAAACCCCCTAAAAAGGGGTGTTTTTTGCATTTTTAGGGGTGACGCCCTAATTTTAGGACCACGGGACCTCGATTTTCGTGATCAGCGACCCCAAAAACGTTTAGGGTTCGATTTTCTTAACGGTGTTATTTTGGAACACCATAACGCGCGTTTTAAATGGACTAATAGGCGTGCTACCGAATCCTACTTCCACTTCCTCGAAGACATCTAATGACCTAAGAATGCTCTTCTCTACAGGAGAGTAACAGACGGAGCAGGCTAAAAGGGGAGTGCTTCGCGCTTCAAAACGAAGAAAGCACAGAGCGGTCCTCCAGGTTGCGGGTAAATGAATCTTAGAACGAAGAGACGCTACCCTACATACAGAAGAAAAAACTAGACTACTTGAGTATAGACAAAGATACAATAATAACGTTGTTAGAAAGAAGTAAACATGATAAAGAAAGGATACAAGCCCACCTGCAGAAGAGAAGATGGTACTATAGCTAGTAGGTAATATTGATGACATACTCGAGGTGTGGCAGAAATACTTTAGAGACTTGTTCAAAGAGAGCATAAGCCTTACACAGAGAGAAGAAGAGAACCGAAGTACAGATGACCTAGAAAACGATACGTCAGATATGACTATTGAAGAAGTTATAAATATATAGTGAAGCTGAAAAATCATAATACTCCATGTACAGATATGGTGGGGAGAAATAATATCATGTTTCCTCTGCAAACTATGGAAAAATAGAAAGATGCAGATGCGGATGATTATAAAGAAAAATTCTTCGAATTAGTTGAGCGGGAACTTAATGCCAGGTATGATATAAAAATTATACTGGGAGATCTGAACGCCAACGTAACCCGCGAGCCCGTATACAGGCAATATTTTGTGATTGCCAACTTTCATTAAAACGCTAATGACAATGGACAGCGAGTTATAGAGATGGCAGCAGGTAAAAACTTGAGTACTAGATTTGCGGGTAAAGATATCCATAGTCACCTGGGTATCTCCTGATGGAACCACTCGCCGCCAAATACACCATGTGTTGATAGACCACCGCTACCTTTCGGGTGATGCCATAAGACTGGAGAAAAGGCATCCTCTGCCCGGTACATAAAAAAGAAGATATCACAGCGCGCACTAATTATCGCGGTATAACGTTGTTGAGTACCGCTTATAAGATGTTCTCCTCTATTCTACAAAACAGAATGGCCTCATACGCCAGAAACATCATAGGTCATTACCAGTGTGGCCTCAACCCAGGCAAATCAACAACTGATCAGACCTTCACCTTCAATTCAACACCTCTTCATAGACTTTAAAGCCGCCTGCACATTAACGAAAGTAAAACAAAGGAAATGGTGGCCTCGTCTACAAGAACGCCTACCATTGGTCCCATAATGAAGGTAGAGGAACACGAGTTTGAAGTGATAAAATCATTTACCTACCATAAATACGCGCACGACTGCTAAAAGCCAACAAAGCCTACTATAGTCTGTCAAGGCCCTTTAAATCCAAGCATCTAAATATAACGTCTAAACTTTTACTATATAAGACGATGGCCTTACCGGCACTAACATATGCATCTGAAAGTGGGTGCTCTCAAACCTCTTAGCAGTATTCGAGAGGAAAATACTTCGGAGGATTGTTGGCTACTTATGTGAGGAAGGACTATTCCGGAGACTCTACAATTACGAGATCTACGAGCCCTATCGCGATATAGATGTTGTGAAGGAAATAAAGCTCGGTAGGCCCCGTGGGCAGGACATCTAGCTCGTATGAGTGAAGATGAGCCTGCTCGTAAAGTTCTCTGCGGTAGGACCTAGGGACACCCAAACTTCGCAGAAAGGATGGCGTAGACCAGGACGCTCAGAGCTTAGGGATGCCAATCTGTATAACATCGGCTCAGAATCGGTACCGGTGGATAAAACAGTTGCGAGAGGCCAGGACCGGATCTCGGTTGTAGAGCCGTCAAAGTAGAAGAAGAAGAGCTTGAAGAAATGTATGAGCTTGTAGAAATGTAAGTATCCATAAAATTGTCTAAACTACTATAGCTAAGACATGTTTTACGAGTTTCTAAAGTAACAGAGCTAGCCATGATTTTCAATGATAGCGGGAAAAAGCAGAGCATGGCGCTAAGAAATAGGTGGATGGATGACGTGAAGATATACGGGCAGCCCTGCACTGCAGCACTGTTTTGTCATTCCTGAGGGGAGTAAAATTCATCTTTTCGGAGGAGTATTTAGATCTTCAAAGGAGTATTATCAAAATTATTCATTCATTGTTTATAAGATTGTCCAATCAATCCAATCGGAGTAACTTCGGCAACCCCATACGAGTACTTGGAATAATAAACTGGAGAGAGTTTGCGAGACAGAGACGACTGGAAGAAAAGGCTTCAAAATGGCCGGGCCCCACAGGGACTGCAGCGCCATTTAAGAAGATGAAGGTGGCTTCTCTAGGCTTTCCTTTGAAAAAAGAGGTGCCCCATTATATTTCCTGTGAATGCATGCTAAGATTGAAATCTAGGCAACAAGCCACTAGACAGATTGCTGAACCTGTTGAAGAGTTCTGTACAATTATAAGATATGGAGATATAGTAAAAGAAGAAGAAATAAAAATCGCACCATAAGAATTCTACACTTTTTTCTTAAGTGAATTATTATTTTTCCTTACAGAATTGATTATACACTTGAGCTATCATTGGTTGGCGACCAAATAGTAAGCATACAATTGGAGATAGAGTCTCGAATCTGTCCTTGATTGGAGATTATAACGACTAGACATCTCGAGAAATCTTAATTAATTATTAGTACAGCATAATTTTTTATCAAAATTTCCGAACTAAAAACCACAACTCAAAACATCATCACACAAAAGTGTCCTAAGGCAGCTAGAATATAATTACATCACCTGTAGGAACCCATTAACAATTATACCTCTAAATAACACACGTGGACGTGAGCAAATACAAAAAAACGTGTTCAGAATAGCTAAGGGGATTTAAATGAATAGAAACATCGCAATGGGGAGCTTAACAAAAGTCGAGTTCAAGTTGCTCTTGTAAGGCCCATTCATAGCGCGTTCAGGTAGCAAAACATCTTACAATGGCAACAGTAGTAACTAAAAGAAACGAAATAAGAAGAATAAAAAATCAGCGCAACGCAAAAAGAAGAACTGAAAACATGTCTTAATGCCATGCAAGTGAATTACAAAAGGAAGCAAACGAATAAAAGAAATCAATGCAAGACATTAAAATGAACAATTTCTTTCCGCGAAACAGAAACGTAATGTATAACAGGTATAACAGTGTAACGTCATGTTCAATCGCTGGTTATACCTTGCCTTGTGCATTACAGTTTTTATGCACTCTGGTCTGCAAGGTGTTCACTGTGGGAGCAACAAGAGAAAATCGAGTGGTAAAAACAAAAAAAAGTGAAGAAAACTTAACTGATATTCCCGGGTAACGTCTCCTGAAACAGTAGCACAGTAAAAGGAAACCAGAAGGGCACTTGTTCCTCCATCGCTTCTAGTTTTTGTTTTATCGCCAGGTATTCAGGTCAGAAGCACTTGACTTTTTGCAAGTAGTTACTTTGTGCTCAAAGATGAGTTACTTCTTCGCTTGAAACAAAGGACTTAAGTCAAGTAAATCTGTCTAAATTGATGGAAGTTTTAATTATAAGTTATTACTTATACGTTCTTTAGCAAGTTTGATGGGGTTTTGAAAGGATATTGGAATGAGCGATCATTGTTACAATAAAATGCCTGCTCGGCATTGAACAATAAATATGTAAAAACTTTGACTGGCTTTTTAAAAAACACATGAAAGTTACACCCTGATTTAATTACAATAAATCAGACCAATTCAAAGGGAAATGATTATCATTATTTGAGGGGCGGATCCAGAAGCAACCTTTGCGGGGGAAGGGGGAATCAAATTTTACTCAAAATATGGAAATTATGATATCTGAAATAATATTCGGTATACATACAGTGAAAACTATAGTTAAAAGCTTGGCTCCCTAAGAATAAAATCACTCACACAAAACACTGAAAAAGAACTTAACAGCACCCTGATCACTAAACACCTCTACATTTCCCTTGTCAGACCTTTACTAGAATATGCGTCCCAGGTTTGGTCTCCTCACTATTCTTCGCATGTTGGAAAAATTGAGTCGGTTCAACGTAGGTTCGTTCGATTCGCATTGAATCACCTTCCTTGGGAAGACCCTTTAATTCTTCCACCATATGAATACCGACTTAAGTTACTCAACTTAAACACTCTCCACAAGCGCCGTGAGGTGGCCGATGTTGTTTTCGTCCACCAGCTTCTTAATGGACGTGTCGACTCAGGTTTTCTAAGGCGCCGTGCGTCGTTTAGAGAGAGCCGATACAATCTGAGAGGACCACCGCTCTTACACATCAACTCCTCTAACACCAATTATGGCCGATTTGAGCCTGTTAATCGCATGTTCATTAATGTAAATAAAAATATTAATGTTTTTAGCGTGAGCACTAACAAAGACCTGCTTAAAAGGAGTCTATTTGTTGTCTCATGACTGTTTATATGTTTTGCAATTTTTGGTACTTAATCTTTTATGTTTGCATGTCTCAGCTGAGCCACGGCAGTGGTAAATATTTCCCAGCCCTGCTGGGAAGTGCGCCTTCTGCGTTAGAAGGGAAACTCTATATATGTATATATATACATATATATTTATATATGTATGTGTGTGTATGTATATATAGATTTTCATGCTTAGCTGAAAAGTGCGCCTTCTGTGCTAGAAGGGTTAACTCTTGAGGAGAATTAATTGCAAAACGCTAAAAAAGCGAAGAATATTGGAATTTTTCTCATTCTTAGAAGCTACATATGTATGTATCTTCTAAATGGAGTTACTCAAGTTTATTTTTTCCAGATAGATAGTGGGGATAGCCCCTTTTTTCAAAGACATCCTGAGATCTCAGCATTCCTGCAGGAATCACCCTTGAAAATACAAGCCACATAGCCCTACAAAGGATTTTATGGAAGGACTGACGTATACAAGACACAATTTTTTTATGTGTGAAAGTCTAAGCTTACGTATAATTCTTTATGTTATCAGTACCTACATCAAGTCGTTCGCGTCATGGTGCAATGCCTAGTATCAAGCTAAACTTGAAGATATACATACATACATGGAAGGGATATGATAGGTTAAGAGTAGCCTGGTGAAGGCATTGAGCCTAGTGGTTGAACTCTTGGCTGTTAGTTAATTTATTATTATTTATTTTTAAGCAGCCGGCTGAGGTACAACATTCGGGTAAGCTTGAGATATGCCCAGGCCCGTCACAAAGTGGGGCAACTGGGGCGATTCGCCCCGGGCCCCGAAAATAGAGAGAAACCCAAATGGTGAAAACCCCACATGCCTGGGTACTAGTAGTAGTAGTAGTAGTAGGGGCTCGTAACTAGTTTGAAACCCGACTCCGCCGTCGTCTGGTCCCAAGTCCATGGTGTGAAAGAAGAAAGTTGGTTTGACCTGCCGTATTGATCAGAATCGGAAAATCGAAGAAACTAGGCAAGAAACCGCATTTTTTAAAGTTGCACCGACAGCAGCGTATCCGTTGCGGGGACGTCAAAAATTCTGATCGGCTCGGATGCTTGTCATGTAAACCGAGTTTGAAAACTAAAGGGCCTTAAATTGTGTAAGTTAGGCTTGTAAATGTGTCTACAAGCAATTTGTGGAAATATGAGGAGACAAAATTATTAATAAAGAAATAAAAACACGATCACAGAAAGAAATATAATTGAAACTTCAAATGACGCTCATTTCAAGCTAATATGCCGCTTCAAGTAGGCAGAACATATAAGCGCCCAAGTTCTTGAGAATTTCAAGTTTTCGAGCACTCAAGCTGTCATCGAAACGTATATATTTGCTTCCATACACGCATAGTCGTCGATAACATCATCACAGTCTATATTTTTTGCCAACTCTCGTTCTATTGAAAATATCATGCAATGATTTAAACGTGACTCGTACATCATCTTTGATAATATTTTATCATTTTTAATTTTTGTTCACCTTTTGCAATTGCCTTTTCGCCTTTCTAAACGCGAGCCCTGTGGACAGCAGTTTTACCGAGTGGTCCCTCAACTGGGTAATAACCGCGTCCAATATGCTTCCTGACCACCGCATCGAACGAGAGCCGGTCTACGTTTGTCCGTTTTCTACGACCTCTTACAATTCCTTAAAGCTCCAATCAGAGCATATTTACAGCGCTCCAAATGCACTTCTCTTAGTAGCGCTTCCGCAGGAATAGCTTCTGGATTCTCCAGAACTAAACACAAGAGCATGTCTATATAAGACCTGTTCCATTCTAGGCTACAATAAGTAACTTAAGGTTCATCCGCGAATAAAGAACCAACCGTTCAGTATCTATATTCAATGTTCTGAATGAATTTTTTTTTGGTCAAAGATTTTTTGGGATTTCAATATCCTGAAGGTGTTCCTGAATATATTTTAACCCCACGACACGCAAGGTGATGTAGCGGGCCTAGTAATACCTCCTAAAATAACTAATCCTACTTAGAAGTCAACAAAGGCTGTGACGCAGCCAGTACCAGACTACCAGGCTAACATGGTGAACCAAACCTAATCGAAACTTTGGCACCCTATTGTTAACCGGTAAAGTTGGCGGAATGCCTTATTAGGGCTACCTCTGAAAACATATGAGTATTTTCTTAACGGCGATATCTCATATTATTATTATTTTCACAATGGCGATATCTCATGATTTCCAAGTCGTACAGGAATAATCGCATAACCTACAAATTTTGGCTTAACGTTTAAGAGATACAAATATGCAACAAAATTGATTTTTTGACCTTTTGAATAAATTTTTATGCTGCAGTTCATTGTCAATTTAGACTGGGTATGAAAAAACTGTGTACACCTATGTTTAAGCTCTGATCGTAACACGATGTGATCTATTTAACCACATCGGTACAAATTTATTCGAAAATTGTTTCAACAAATAAAAGGACTGAAACGGTTAAAATGAATGTGTTCCCTGAGATTCGTGGGTTTGGGCGGGTGATGGTGCAGATTTATACGCTCATACTCCGAGCACTAAAGCATTTTAATTGAGGCCTCATTACCATTAACCGTCGTGTAAGGGGCAAATGTGCTGCCTCGCAAAAGTCCTGCTCAACTCTAAGCGTAGGGAATGCGTTAATCAAATAGGCCGCATTTTTAAAAATTCATCAATTTCAGATACACACCTATTTTGATTAGATAACATTTCAAACAGCTACAATTTAAAAATTCGATAGCCATTTTTTCAAGATTTTTTTTCGTTGGAAATAAGTAGTTTATAAGATTATATATAGAGGAGTAAGACAGTAGTTTATAAGAATATATATAGAGGTAAATTTCCTAGTTTAATTGATGATTTTTTCAGAACATCCATAAATCCTACGAGCTCTTGGGGGGGATGTCCCTCATTTCCCCCCTTATATCCGCCACTGATTATTTTGATACATGTTTTAACTGCGACAGTATGAAGAAAATTACCACAGAAATAGAAAACATTTTTATGCAACGCAAATAATCAGTTGATTACTTACTATTTCCGGTTGAACTGTCCAATATCACGGTACCGAGAAATCTAGAAGCAAAGATGCCAAAAGATTACTCTCAAGGTAAGAGTAACGCGACAACATTTTTCCGCTTCGAACCGAAGATGGAATTTAATCAGCGCGCGACAAAAATACCAACGGAGCTCATAGTTGGAAAACGTCCAAGTGTCGCCAGTGAATTTTTGAAATGCGTGCGTTTTACCTGTGCCAATGCCGTATGCTCAATGCGGTACAGGTGGCTCTTGGCAGTGACCTTTATATGTATTAAAAATTTCTGCGTTTCGGCACAATTTACTTACCCATGAAGTCGCAGTGGTGTATCCGCCTCTTCTCCAGTTCGGGGTTGTTTCTACGATTATATTTGACGACCATGTTTTTTCCCGGCGATGAAATTATATTCGATAACACAGAACTGCTATTACTGCTATTACTTAGACTACTATTGCTAGGGGCTAGGGATGTTAACGATCGACTGCTACTGCTGCCGTTATTTGCAGATTGGCTATTATGATGCTGATGACTACTGCTACTGCTCGAGTGTAACGTTATAATAGTTGGGCATCCACCAGCCAGCGCAGCCTGCTGCTGCTGGTGATGGTACGGTGGAGGTGGTGTTCTTCTGGGCCCAACAAGGGTATTTCCTGGACTACCAGGGTCAGAACTTGGGGGCGTCAGTGGCGGAACGTACATCAGCCTAGACATTGGCGGTGGGCAGAGCGTAGATGGCGCATTTTGTGCAGGGAATTTAGCGTGGTATGCCTGAAACAAACAAAAAATAATAACGCGTCACTATGTACTTAATATGCTGCATTCCTGCATGCTTACCTGCGAATGGCTTTGCCAATTATAGGTGTACCCGGTATTCCCGCTGTTGTTGCTATTACAATTTGGCGGCATCTGATGCTGATTCGTGTGATGAAGGCTAATGTTTCCACTGCCGTTTGTACTACTACTACTTAGATAACTATTCAAATTGCTACTATGCTGCGTCTGTTGCTGATAATTTGATCCAGTTAAGAGATACGAGTTATTGTTATTAGAACTATGGCTGTTGTTATTATTCGCTATACTATCATTGTTATTGCTGCTGCTATTGCCCCTTGCACCGGCACTGCCGCTGCTGTTGGGCTGATTGTTATTCAAGTTGCTTAGGCTATGATGATGCAAAGCACCATTATTATGATGGGATATATGCACATGATTATTATTACTCCCCTGATGGTGGCTACTAGGATGATGGCTGGGATGTTGCTGATGGTTGGGCACTACATGTGCATGAGACTTTTCTGTTTTGATTTCTAACGGGCTGAGCAATGGGGTAGAAAATGACTCGAGTAAGGGATCTTCCACGGATTCCATTTTAACCTGCGTTGCTGTTGATCCCAGCATCACAGCATTTTCTGGATCAATATTTTGTATTGAGCTAGTGATGTCTTCCCAAAGAGGTGGACGTAGAAATGGATCATCCATTTCCGAACATAGGGTATCTTTATTTTTAGGCTCTGAAATGAGAAATTCGTTTTAGATTTTTAATATAACAAATATAAATATTACAATTTTTTCTGTGAATTTCACGTAATTGTGCGTTAGTTGTAACAGGCACAGAATATACAATGCTGTTGTCATTATTCGCAAAGTTTTATGGTTATGTCCATCTTCTCTTTTTGTTATCAATTTAGTAGCCTAACAATATAAACTTTCCTAACTGATATATGTCTCACCGGAGGAGACCGTAGTCTTCTAATCGTAATCTTGTGCTGACAGAGTTGTCACTTCAAATAATAACAGAGTAATTAATAATAGCACACATCTTGGAGGACATTGATAGGTACATTGCGGGTAAAGATATCATTTCAGGATAATTACGGTCAGAGCACAGCTTTGTTAAATTCATCTCTCATTGATCTGTGGCTAACATTATTGGTATGGTGCTAGCGTCAGCTCCGAGAGCGTAAACTTAAGGGCCTAAAAGAATAAATGTTGTACGAGTTCGAAAATATTGATTACGGAAGATTGTTCACCAGCCGCGTCGTTCTATTTATAAACGAACTATTAGACCGAAATGTCCAAGGGTCCGAATGGGATAGGGGCCGAAATAAAATTACCGCAGAGACATAATGCTTGAATTCCAGGAAAATAGTCGTTTCCAAAATCCGGTAAAATGTTGCCAAGTTTGTTACATTCATATTCAGGTTCAATGAGTCTAAGGAGTAGATAATGTTATCACCGTAGTTGTTATTCGCATAACCACGCCGAAATTTCCAAATTTTTTAGGCTTTATTTTGAACTCCAGATGGGCAAGGCGTTAAATACCCCTTATGAGCAATCCACTACATGACTGGGCAGTAGGACTAGCCTCATAGGGGCTCTATCTGCAACCCGTTTAAATTCTAGCCGTTGTTTTAGCCTTTCCCCATGCTAAATAAAAGAAGTTTTGATGAAGTTTAATGATGTGAGTGGAAGGTAGCGAGGCCCAGAAGTTGTTACTGACATGACGAAGAACGCTCTATAGATGCCTTTTTAGCTTTGATCGTTTTCACATATGTATTTTCAATTAAATCATTCTTTCGGCAAAAATTACTCAGAAAGATACGACAATGTAATCCTTTCTGTGCGAAGAAAAAGGAAAGTAAAAATCTATGATCAACTTCTCTATTCATATACGCGCTCCGGAATGGCGAGAGGGCGGAGCAACGGCAAACTACACAAACACATGCAGAGCAGGAAGTACACGAAAATGGTACATGAATTCACACAAGCAAAATAAAAGTCCAGACGGCACAAAAAATTGCGGAGAAGAGAAATCAGTGCGTCTCTTTCGCACTTCGTGAAATAACATTTCTTTATTTGCCCTTTCTTTCTTCGGTTTGTTTTTAAATTGAATTTTATCTCGCTTGCACCTTGTCGATTGATATATTCACTCGCAAGGGAGCTTATGGGAAATTTTGAGAGTGTCGTATCTTTGTGGGTAATTTTTGCTTTCGGCCTGTGTTGTACAGACTTAGTAGAATAAGGAATAAACAAACGTATTTCCATCTGCATAACTCAGGTTACATAGGGAGTGACGAAGTTGGCATTCTTACTATGAAAACACCAGTCGCAGTAGTTAGCTTGGAAGTAATAAATCATCATTTTCATCATTGCGCTCCTTTAATCCCTCATGGGACATAGGGCGGAAACAGTTGCCCTCCAGCGGACTCTGTTTTGCGCGACAGCTCTCAGCTCCGACCAGGATCTCCCAGTTGTTGCGGCTTCTGCTAGTAGGGTTCTCCTCCACGTTGTTCTAGGTCTTCCGACTCGACGGGATCCTTGCGGATTCCAGTCAAGGGCCTGTTTGGCTAGATTTTCGTTTTCGCGTCGCAAGGTGTGGCCAACCCAATTCCATTTCCTTCGCCTGATTTGGTCGTCTATCCTTTCTTGGCCGGCACGGCGCCATAGTTCTTCGCTTGAAATTCTATCTTGCCAGCGGATTTTTAGGATACGACGAAGGCATCTGTTGATGAAGACTTGTAGGCGCCCTGTGATGAATTGGGTGACTTTCCATGTTTCGCAACCATACAAAAGTACTGCCTTCACGTTGGAGTTGAACAGCCGCAATTTGGTATTAGTTGAGATCTCCGTTGATCTCCATAGGCGGAACAGGCATGCATATGCGCCTCGTGCTTTATTTATTCTGGAACTGACATCTTCTTCTGCACCGCCAGTTTCGGTAATAATACTACCGAGGTAGCAGAATTTATCGACCAGTTCCACGTCACGGTTATTCAGCGCAGTCCGTTCAATGGTGTTTGCATTTATCCGCATTTCTTTAGTTTTAGTTAGATTTAGCCTTAAGCCTGCTGGACTACTTTCTGTTGCCAAATTGTTAAATTGGAAGTAATAAATAAGTCCCAGCAATTTGGCTTATCTGAAAATATTTATGTAAAAGAAAATGACGCAAAGACTGGGAACATAATTTTGAAGAACGAAGATTTATGCCTTAACAGGCATGCTATGGAAACTGTAAACAACTTTATACATATGTACATATATGTTGATAGGAACAATGTGTAACGTGTTAAAAAAGATAATAGACGTCTTAATATATAGACATATAGCAGAAAATAAAACATATTTATGTATATGCTGATATGCTGTGTGAACCTTGGAATAAATAATGTAGCTATGATTTTCAGTGATAAGTCAAAAGACAAAGAATAGTATACGTGTGCAAATGGTTTTTCCACTATATCTCCGAAACGGTAGGGGAGGGGGGGGAGTTAGAATCCCAAAAACACAAACTTAAGCTCTAAGCTCACACTGACTCCCCCTACACATTCCAAAAATAAAACCTTGTCCTGCAATTTTGCAATGTTAAAGTACCATTTCCATGGTCTATCAGGCACAGTCGGTGGATAATGTGTGTATGCTGGGTACAAGTACCCACCCGGAATTTAAAATTAAGTATAGTCCTAATTTGTAAACATAAGCCGATTGAACGTCGCACTTTCGATTCCATTCAATGTTGTTATATTAAAACTTCTCGAGTATAATCACTTTTTTTAACTTCCCAGTATAGGAAGTTATTGTAATCGGTCCGAAAATCGAAATCGAAAATTTCAACGTATTTTCATCTTTCAAGGTCCCAGGAGCATTTTAAGCAAAAAATTGGGAGGAAGTATGTGTGTGTGTGTATGTGCGTACGGATGTGGTCATTTTTTCCTGCACGATATCGCGCGAACCAAAACTGATATCGACTTCGTTGAGGTGTCGTTCGAAGCGTTTTAACCGAAATATGATCTGAAAAGATTTTCATGAAATTCGCTCCAGCCTAAATCAGTTTTAGGCTACCTAAGAAGCATTAACCTTGATGGTTTTTAAAGAAGGGGAAGGCACAATAGACCAAACAAAAATGGTCGCAGTGCCCGCTAAAGCGCCCCTCAACAAGAATAATAGTTGACGTGCCGTTCGAAGAGTATTAACCAAAATATGATCTGAAAAGATTTTCATAAAATTCGGTCCAGCCGTTTTTTTGTTTAAGCGGCGTAACCGATTTTTGTACCTGCACGATATCGCCCGAACCACGAAAGATATTGACTTACGTGAGGTGCCGTTCGAAGCGTATTACGACAATATAATCTGAAAAGATTTTTATAAAATTCGGTCCAGCGGTTTTTGGTTTAAATGACTTAAGTGATTTTTGTACCTGCACGGCACCGCGCGAACTAAAAACTATATCGACTTCATTGAGGTGCCGAAAAACATTAATACATCAATTTTATATACATTTTCGTCATCCTAATCTTGTAAGTGCGCACATTTAGTTTGAAATTTTAGCGAAAATATTTATAAACAATTGTGACAAATTCTCGGTATTATAGATATATTCTATGTTGCCTATTGTTCATTTATTATTAAAATATCCAATCATATATTCAACATCCATCATACTGGGAAGTTGATCGTGTGGACCGAAAGGGTCGAACCCACATCCCAGCTAGTTTTATTAACTTCCCAGTATAGGAAGTCATTGTAATCGGTCCGAAAATCGAAATCGAAAATTTTAAAGTATTTTCATCTTTCAAGGTCCCAGGAGCATTTTAAGCAAAAAAATGGGAGGAAGTATGTGTGTGTGTGCTTACGGATGTGGTCATTTTTTCCTGCACGATATCGCGCGAACCAAAACTGATATCGACTTCGTTGAGGTGTCGTTCGAAGCGTACTAACCGAAATATGATCAGAAAAGATTTTCATGAAATTCGCTCCAGCCGTTTTTTGTTTAAGCGGCGTAAGTGATTTTTGTACCTGCACGATATCGCCCGAACCACGAAAGATATTGACTTACTTGAGGTGCCGTTTGAAGCGTATTAGCGACAATATAATCTGAAAAGATTTTTATAATATTCGGTCCAGCGGTTTTTTGGTTTAAATGACATAAGTGATTTTTTTACCTGCACGATACCGCGCGAACTAAAAACTATATCGACTTCATTGAGGTGCCGAAAAACATAAATACATCAATTTTATATACATTTTCGCCATCCTAATCTTGTAAGTGCGCACATTTAGTTTGACATTTTAGCGAAAATATTGATAAACGATTGTGACAAATTCTCGGTATTATACATATGTACATATATTCTATATTGCCTATTGTTCATTTATTATTAAAATATCCAATCATAATATTCAACATCCATCATACTGGGAAGTTGGTCTTGTGGACCGAAAGGGTCGAACCCACATCCCAACTAGTTTTCGTTCGTTGGAAGGTGAAAAGCTACAGGCTCCTGTATGCCGGTTGTATAGGACTCGAACCTATTAAAACACCTCCTGGTCTTCCATTTTCCCCGCATGATTGGGGTTTTAAGCATAACGTTTCGACAATGGATCAGCTTTTATCTAGCTCAGAAATATTAGCATCTGGGGTTTCTTTGCCTTTCTCTCTTTACTTCCATCAGCTTTTGAGTCCACCGACCCTTAAACAGACTCGTACTACTTCTTTTTCCATGTCGTTGCGGACTAGTATCGCCACCGCACTGTTTTTGGCTACCATGTAACAAATTCCGGATCTTAGAGAAGCATATCTTCTCCCGTCAGTATCTCTATGAGGATCATTCTTGCTATAGACTGCGCCAAAATAATTGGGAATCTCCAAATTGGTATTTTCATGCGCAGTGAGAGTATCAAATCCCCACCACGAAAGTAGATTCAAAAGCGAAAGTACGCAAGGTCACTCCGTTCCTTTGAAAACCCAAATTACTCGCTCATTTATATTCTCAATCGCAATTCAAGCAGTCTCACTGCGACTCTTGTCATGATAAGATGCTATAGGGGAGTGTCGTTGAATTTAAACGAATTTCGAAGGGGAAATTACAATGCACTTGCGCTTGTACGCGAAATGTGCATGTGTGTGGAATTGTCAGTTCCCCGCCTGCGCGTAAAATTCTCAATTGTTTTGACGCACCCTATATCACTCACGCCGCATCGTTAGTGTATTGCTTAGCCAGTAATGCCCTCCAAGTATGCTTTAAAAATAAGTGTCCAGTTAATCTTCACTTCCTGGTACCTGATCTGTTTCCATACCTAGAACCTTACGGAATTACCCGCATCATCACTTTCTGGTACCTGATCTGTTTCCATACCTAGAACCTTACGGACATTTGTTTTCTCAGTCTGCTTATCAGAAAAGCTTCAGTTTTCTATTCACCAATCGTGAGAACATCGGGGCACGCTATAACGAATTTATTTCGATGGGGCCTTCACGTAGCGTAGCCTAAATACAATGTGATTTACAGAAGGGGGCCCAGGATGGATCTCTGCGGAACTCTACAAGCTGTTCTGCACACCATAGGCCTGTTAACAATGAAGTGATCTTCCTTCTTTCCTTGCTAAGAAAGGTTGTTGCCAAATAACAATTCCGAGCAGAGTCAGTTTGTCAGACTACCCACCTGGGCCCAGCGCGATCCGCCGGCACTAGGTCCAAGAAAATAGTGGTAGAGGTTAGAGTGCTAAAAGTGAAGCAGCGCTGAAGTATAGAAAACAGAAGCACACGTCTGCAAAACAAACTAAAAAAAGGGTAAACATAAATTGAAGAGCGATATTCCAAAACGTGCTAAGTTCTTATGATGTAATTAGTGGGAAATAAAAAAAAACTGAATATCACTTTCACTCTCGCCTAAAGGGCTGTATTATTATTTCCTTTCTCAAAAAACCGATAAAAGAAACTATTATTTATAAAAATATAAATAAATTTGCTACATTTTATATGAAAAAAATGGTTTTATTTATGGTGGTACATTTTCATAATGTACTAAGTCAATTACTTAGTACATTTTGAAATAAAATTTCATAGTAAAATTATGATACTATGGTAAATGTTTTCAGTCCTCAGAAAGTCCAGCCCAGCAAAAGAAAGAATAGTATTTTTCAAATCTTTATTTTTAATATAAAAAAAACATTAAAAAATTCAATATGAATACTAGCTATTGAAATTGATGGAAAATTCATTTGTATGACCCATTATACATCGGAATGAGTATGATTTGTGATAAATGTTTATGTGAATGCATAACTACTACGTCATAGATTGGAAAGCAGTACAATATTAAAATTAAACAAAAATTGACTTAGTACGTTTTGGAATATCGCTCTTCAATTTTTATCCGTAGGCATTTAAAGTCAGGAAATGTATGATTGTACACCTTCGAGAAAGCCGCGTCGTTCCTAATGTAAATGGCAATTCCCTTATGGTTTGAAAAATCGTGCACTAAATTGAACCCTAATGCCTGTTATTTATATAAATCAATATCAGATGGACTTTATCCAAATCCAAACAAAATGTTTTTAACGAGCCTTCAAATGCGCAATTCTACTAGTCTAAGTAACAGCCTGTCGAGCCTTTAGCCTCCTATGTTTCCCGAATTCCTCAAACCAAACGATAAAAGCAGGCTATGGTACCGCCATGGTCTCGTATGGGTGAAAAAGCAGCAGCGCAATCACTTCACTTCATTTATTCGCGGTATACTGATTGGGATGGTGGTGACCTTCACTAGTTATCTACACAAAAACTGAACACGGTAATTAATTTTGAATTATTTGGTACTTTTTTTTACAATAGCCCCACGCAATAGCAAATGTGTGTTTTTTTTTTTTTTTTTTTTTTGTTTATTAAAGGATCGTTTTCCTTTTTAGCTTATCCACCTATCAAAGCAAACTTTGTATAAATTAAAAGGTTTACAACTATAATGTAAGATGTAAGAAATTTCATAAAAGTCAGTGTTGCCGTTCCGTTTCCGGTTTTGTTATTGCGGTACCATGGACATTTTGGAAGATAACTGATAAAAATTCCAAACCTTTAAGGCACTACTTCTTAAAACACAATTTTATTTAAATTCTTCTATGATATTGATCAGTAAACAAATGTCACACGAACATTGGTAAGAACTCTTATTTGGCCTACAGATTGTTATTACAAGTAATGGTACAAAATTCTTAGGATATCTTCGATGTTACTTTCATTGAAAAAAAAAATACTGAAATTACTGAATAGAATACCAAATTCACGTACTCAGTCGTGTATCTATCAATTTAAATGAAATTTTTATAAAAATATTAACAATTCATATCTTACCAAAAATATACTCTTTTCCATAGCTATCGTAGCACTGCGTACCAGCGTATGCGCATGAATAACCAGAACTGGGTGATCCTGAAGGATTTTGTGAATGATGATGGTGGTGATGGTGATGAGGCAGCACTTCTAGTTCGACGTCAGGTTCAATTTTGTGTAGCCGGCCCATCAGCTCATGCCGATAATCTAATTCTGGGGACTGAAAAAGAAAAACAGAACAGGTGAGACAGAGAGAACACACATAAAAACCGTGAAAGCTGATTAATTTTGAATTTATTTGATTTTCTCGTAATCGGGGAATTGACCGTATCAAAAGGAAAGATGAAACCAAAAAAATCGACTCTCGGAATGACATTTTTTGGCCGGACCAGCACTCCAGTGATTTATGTGTGCCTAAACCAAAATTCCCAGATGTTTTTGTTTGGTAAACAGTTTTTCACGTTTTTTCCCTTCATCTCCGGCGACTTAATTGATTTCCATATTTTTTAAGGAACACCTAGGGGGGCGTGATGGTGATGCGATGTTTTCTCGTGCCTGAAGTGTGAAGTCTTAGATTATTCCAATAAAACAAACACCGATGGGTCCCACCAGCACAAGATGAATTATGGCCATCTTTGGTCGGACCAAGTATTTATTTTGTTGTTGTTGTCTTCTTTAAATAATTCCTAGAAATCCGATTTCATGCTACCGTTGATCATTGACAGCTCGTATTAATTAGGGGTTTAATCAGGTATCACGCCAATGCCCTTGAGTTAAGCTTTATGAAAATTTTAAATCTTTGGATTGTATTATACTATAGAAGCTTCAATCGTAGGAAGTGATTCCACAAAAGTACATTAAAATGCATATGTAATAAACACTATTGTATTAAGGTGTTTATTGTAGTTTTTGTGCATTTGTAGTTACTAACAAATGTTAGTAGCTTTAAGCACTTGCTTGGAAAAAGTAGTAAATACAAATTATATTCATTATTATCTAACATTTCCCCTGATTTGTTTATGATAGAAAATATATGTAATTGTGCGCAAGACATATTTTGAAGAAATTAATGGGAAATGCGACAAGAAAGATTATACTCGCATTTCAACATTTCAGTTTTAACGAGTTTCAATTTTATACCATAGTGTTTTTCTTGTTCAATACACTTGTTTTAAAATAACTCTGGGAGAAGAATATTAACGTATACCAGATCTCAAGCAGAGAAAGAAACTACTTTAGACCCTACTCAAATTAGGTGTGTCAGCTAAATTAGTACGTCTAATACAATTACCAACCTCAACACAAATGCCCGAGTAAAAGATCCGAACACTCTACCGATGCTTTCCAAGTTAATCGAGGGGTCAAACATGATAATGGACTGCTGCCACTGACATATAATAATGGACTGCTCATCTGAAATTATTCCATACAAATCGATGGCACCCAAAAGTATAGTTGTCGCACTCATCCATAGACCCCCAAACTGACAGAAGCACTCAGAAGTAAAATCAGACCTGATTTTATATTTTCCCTTTTGCACTAGTGATGTTTATATCTTTTGCTCTTTTCCCCATAGACCCCCGGATTTTGACATACAGAATGTCAGTTGCTAAAACAGGCCTTAAGAACTTAAATCAGATACACATAAAATTTGGAAATTAATGAAAAAAAGGCATTTTAAAAGGTGAAAAAGTGAAAATAGTGTTTATTAATTTTTTTAAACAAAATATTTGTGTTATTTTAATGTTTTAAGTACGTATTTAAAAAAATGTAAATTTCAAAAGTGATTCCGGTGTTTACATGGAGTGAAAAAAGGTTTGTAGCCTATGGAACAAATTGGTGCAATGAAAAATTCCTCATGAGCTGTCCATTCTATATGTCAGTGACTGCTGCCTATGCTATTCAACCTGGGCTTTGAAGCAGTCGTTAGAAAGTCGTCGATTCAATGAAGCTACACGCTGGTAAATAAATGCGGTCAGGTGATGGCGTATGACGATGACATCAACATAGTAAGTAGTCAGGTCAGTCAGAGCAGTTAAGGTATGCTACGCAGAAACTGTTTCACTATGATTTTTCAAGAGTTAATAAATTCTACACAGGTCCTTTCTGGATCCCGCCTGATGTCTTCTAAGCCTTCGGTCTATTGCGTCTCTTATGCTAGATAATAAAATGTGGGACAAGACTTTATCCACAGTAGATAATAGACTATTATACCTTCCATCCAATTCCCCGAAAAATCGTACAGGTGTTTCATGCTACATATTTCTAGGATTAGACATAGTGCATCTGGTATGAGGCTTGAGTAGGCAGTCAGCAATTCTGGAGGGATGTCATCTTTCCCAGCAGATATACCATTGGCCAGTGCATGGATTGGGGATACTATTTCCATCTTGGAAGGGGCTCGAGTCGTAGAGTTCTCATTTTTAAGGGCTCTCTTGCATTCAATTTTTTGCCATGTCTGAGATCTAATGTTGCTGGTTTCTTTGGACATAGTCGATGCTTACTGACGCTGCTGTTAGTAGTGTGAAGTAGTACAGTACCAAATGGTGGTCACTTTCAATATCTAATCCCCTAAAAGTATGCACGAAATGCCTGTGTACGGGTCGACAACTAATCGCATACAAACGTAATGAAATATCGATCAAATTACCGATTAACATAATTTGAGAAAGAGTTTTGTGGTGGCAGGTTGTATACCATCAGTGCAAGCATGAGTTGCTAAAAAGACAAAAACATAGGTTGTGTTCATAAATTCAACTTGCGCAAATTTTACATGTAGCATATCGTTCAGTATTGCAACTAAAAAAAGGCAAAGCGTTCTGAAATGCAAGTACATTTGCAGCTCTAAAAATCAAAGAAATGATTTTACCCAACTTATATTTTTAACTCATGTTGTCAAACATTTTTTGCATCTGTGGGCCCCAAAGCTTCTGGCGTCCTTCATAATAGTTCAATATGTGCTGCTAATCGCCACGTATTCTATCTGATTTCTCGTAATACCATCCGGCGTCTCCCGGGTCTCCTTCTGTATTTTCCTGTGACAAAAGTAGGTTCCACCTACCAGGACCTGTTGGCAAATACAAAAGTCAACGGAAACCTCACCATTACTATTAGTAACTTGGCTTATGCCTATGTAACTTAAGCCTCCCCATATCATAACAAAATTAACTTTCAAATAAACAAACTCAATAAAATATTTCATTAATTAAAATAAAATTAATAAATTAGTCCTTGAACTTTAAAATAATCACCTGATAACCAAGCATTCCCCAAGTTAGTAGGTATAAAGGCCAAAGATACACAAATTTGCCCAATTGATCCCATTAATAACAGTCTGATGTCATATGTTGGCCCGTGTCTGGATGAAAAATCATTCTTCAAACTTAATGATCTTTATGATTAGACAGATGATAGATGAGGGAGTACCCGAAACCAGTAGCCAATTTCGAAGAAACTTCCACCTCAACATAAGACCCTATCGGCGACGACATGATTTTGTTATTATTTGAGGTTCCCAAAATGCGCATTAGCATAACAAAAAGTCATGTGCATGCCACAATAAAGAAAGAACACTATATTTTGGAGCCAACTTCAGCAGAAGAAATATTCTCAGAGTTATTTTTAAGTATTCGCAATGACGTTGACAATATATATGCGAAGGTTAAGTTTCTTAATAACGGAATTAAATAGGGGAAAATAATCAAATAATACTTCAGTGTTTTATGCACTAGAGAATCGGCGGTGTTTTATCTGAAGATGAAACGTGTGGAGTAGCTCATGTTGACACTGAACTATAATAGATGGTTCTGCATTGATTCCTCGAATCCGTTCAAAATTTTAAATCATTTCGATTGTATGCAAATCGAAGCGAACATATTTTCAGAGATCAATGACTGGCGGGGTGTTGCCAAGTGACAAAACAGAATTTCTACGATTATTGATGAACTTCTTTGACAGGTTGACCTTATTAAGGTTTATTGACATTTATAATTTGTTTTCAATTCAATTCTAGATCAAATAAATACATATTACAAATAAATATTCCTTATTCAAGTAGCGGTGAGAAATGATAGTTTGGTAAATTTATTGAAGGGAAGTAGAATAATATAGAGTTAATAATACGGAGAACGAGTCAATCGGATTAATATAATGTCGATAATAGGTATATGAGGGAACAAAACCAAACCACACTTAGGCCTTTTACCAAAATAGTGAAGATGCGATGAATGTTCGGCTGAATATTCGTATTCGGTATATGCTATAAAAAGATCAGACAAGCATATTAATATAGTTTAGCTAAGCATTAAACTTATTATTTTTGGCGTAGATTAATGAATACGATAGTTGGAGTGTAAAGGGGGATCTTAAGGTGCGTGTACAATTGCAAGAAATATTGCGCAAGTTGATTTCGGGAAGTGCATTTGCCAGTGTTAACTGCTGCTTGTGAAATTCTCCTGCAACATTGCAGAAAGTTGTTGCAAGAGAATTCCGGCTTGCACAATAGTATTGCAGGCTTTCAACCAGATACTAAACTATTACTTGTTGCGGAAGAACAAAAGCAGTGGAGTAAGGAAGAAGATAACAAAATTAATGAAATATATGAAACTTTCATCGTTTCATGTATTCAATGTGTTCATTTTAAAGATTCATAATACAAAGGTCAACGAGTTCGCCTTACCTCATTTAGTTTTTTTAATAAAGTAACTCTTAGAGTACAAACGCGAGGTTCACTGCATTTTCCTCATGCATGATAGGTTATCCTTTTTCTATTTTCTAGTTACTACTAGACACTGCACCATGACTTGAACGACATGACGGACTGGTGGTATAAGGGTTGACATCTGAGCTTAGACTCTTTCACATAAACAAAAAACCAAACTATAGCAGCAGCACACCTTATTTGTTGGAAAGGAAATTTTTGCATGAAATGACTAAATGATATTTTGAAAGATTACTGCACAATTTTACGGGTGGACAGTGGTGCAAGAAATTGCGGAAAGTAATGTTTCACTAGATTTGAAAACCTTTTGCAGAAAACTTTCTTGCTCAGCTTGTAGTGTTCTGTGTATACCTTTAGGCCAGGCACCTACTTAATTGGTGTGGAAGTGACGTGGTAGTGGCGTGCGGCCAAATAGCAAGTGGAAAAATTTATTCCCGTAAAATCAAATGAGATAGCGCACACTGAAGTGGAGTGGGGATCTGGAAGTGGCATGGCATCACCTGATTGCCACAAGTTTAATTTTTGAGTAGTAAGTGGCAATAATTTAGTCGAAATTTAGTGGATAAAATTTTGATTTGAGATTTTTTCCAATTAACTCAAACACAGGAGAAGAAAGTGGAACCTACTTGCAAAGCACACAACCACGCGATTACACAATATATTATTCATTAATCTGAGATTTTAAGTTACGTCTTTTCGCATATTTCCATTTTTCCATAATTTATTGTCATTTCTTGTTTGTTTTTGTAATTTATTTAACGGCTAGTATTGATTAAAGTAAAAACTAAAATGAGTAAAATAATTTACTCATTCCATAGACTGAAACCTTCAAAAATCAAATTGACTTTTGAATTGCTATTTTGGCACAGGGCCTTAACCCAAACGAACATTGTAACAAAGCTCGCTAAAGTAGGTACATAGATAATTCAGCCGCTAGGAGAAAAGCATAGAATGTGAGGGATCATAGTTGGCAATAGAGTTAATTTGAAGTCATATATGACAAAATCTTTCTTTTAAGGACAGCAAAGACTTCTCGGCGGGCTTTCTATAAAGTTCTAACTTATTAGAATATGGATGCACTACTATTTACTTAGCAATTATTTCCAAATTTGTTTTCTTTGAAATAAACTCTACTAACCTGCTGTTTTGCATTTTCGTGGATCATTGCGAATTTTTACTCGTACATGTCCCCAGTAAATCGTCAGTATGCGAAAAATAAGGTCATTGACTAGTGAATTTTGATTGACATTAAGGTTACCAAGAGTCAAGAATGACAACAATATCAAATAAGCCCATCCAATGTTCAATAAATATTTAAAAATAGTTTTGCACCCACGTAAAACGATATTATGGATACGCCCTTTAAATAAGACAACAGATGGCAGGAAATTGAAAACTGATGTGAATAAAATCTACATTCCCAATCGTTCAACATGAGCACTAATAAATTTCACATATAACTAGTTACATTCATCAAAAATGACCCAAATGTGTCAATGCCGTCAACCTTTATATTTCACATTTGTTCCTAATTAGGGAATGAATTACCGCCTATATTCACCCTACAAACACAATAAAAACCTGAACAAATCTCTTCATATTGATAAAAAAATATGCATAAAAAACGAAAAATATCGATATTGTAACATTTGACAAATGCTTGACGTTGATTGAAAAATACTCATAAAAGTCTAGAGCCGTAGATTCAGCTTCCTCCGCTTCATTAAGATTCTGATTCGTCTATTCTTGATATGCTAATAATTATGGATCTTTTTATTTATTAATGCGCCGCTGTTAATTTTTGCTTGTTGAGCCTGGCAAGACCTTCTTCATTAATTTCTTTCCATTTTAAGGTAGAAACAAGTTAATTACATCTCAAACACGAGACGATCGACCTCTTAACTGCATTATTCAAATCCGACCAAGCACTGTCTGAGTTCCTCAGTTCCTCTCTAAATGACTTGTTTTATCTGCTGGCTTTGTCCATTAATAATGAAGAACAAATCAATGAGGGAATTAGTCGAGAATAAAATATCCCCGATTTAAAGTTTGGTGACATAAGAATTCGAGAAATCGTTGTATCTTAGCACCTTGACGAGGTAACTTCACACTATTGTACAGTTGGCCAAGCTGGACTCCTCTGCATGCCCATGGCGGCTACGAATGTGTCAATAAATTTTATGGGTTTATCTTTGGCTCCGGTGGAAGATAATTCAGAGGTGTTAGGTTCCTCGACAAGTTCTAATTGACTTTGGCCAGGTAAATCGTAAATTCCACCTGAACATTGAGAAAAAAGAAGGAGATGCCTTGATGCTCACTCACAACTCGAGTTTTCGGCTGCCCGCCGGGGTTCACTGTTAAACAAGGTTTTATTCGATACAAAAATATTTTTGTCATATTAATGTGATTTAGTAAGTCTCTGTTTATTTAAGGGAAATTTATAACGTTTTTTTGTAGGAAATTAAGATTGTCGGATAATCGAATAATTTTTGGGTTTCCAAATGATTAAATATGTTGTGTTTGTCGGTAATTTAGTTTTGGAAGAACTTATGGAAATAGTTTGAATATTAACAGAAATTAGTTTTTTATTTAATGTGTATTGATATGAATGTATCGTTGCAGTTTGCTAATTTCTCTCTGATGATGCAGAAGCTTAAGTCAAATTATTCCATTGAGTGAACGAATTGTTTGTCGCGTTGAGACACGGTAGCTACAGGCATTGGGAATGAGCCCAGTTTACAAATCTGGTTTTTCAAGTATGTATAAGAATACCGAAGACGTAGAAGTATATTCATTTCCACTTCTTATCTCCGTACGGAACAAACAAATTATTTCCGAATGTAGGATTCATTGATTACAGCCTGAGCAGTGTCGCCGGAACCGTGAAGGCGATCGCCTCCCACTAAAAATCAGCCCCCAGCTTTATGAAAACATCCGTTATTTTGTTAAAGGAAAATAAAAATCTTCTTCATGTACATAAATTGTCCAGCCAAGTTAAGATGGTTTTTGGGGCCCCGGCCCAGATATACGTGTTGTATCCGAGACAGGGACGTATGTAGGACTTAAACATATGTAGATTATAGCCCTAGCAGACGGCTGAAGGAGAAATTTGCACTATGATGCACTTCGAAGTCCGATTTCTGAAATTCACAATGGCCGCCGAAATATGTCCGTAATTCAAAATTGCCGCAGAAATATGGTTGAATTTGACATTTTTTCCCGATTCCAATGAAAGTGAGTATCTAGGGGTTTTTAAGGTCGCAAATAACGAGCTGGTGGTCAAAACTGTTAAACTCAAAATAGCCGATAAATTTGCAAATTTTGTTCCGATTCCAATGAAAATCTGTATCTGAGCTTTTTTAATGTAGCAAATATCGACTTTATGATCAAAATTTAAATTCAAAATGGCCGCACCAATATGGCCGACGAGTTTGCGAATTGTATTTCGACTCCAATTAAAATCGGTATATGGGAGTTTTCAAGGTAGCAAAAAATTTCCAGTTATTTGTATCTATAGGTTGTTCAGGAGCCAGAGAATCGGAAAACCTTGACATTCTAGCTACAAATGGATAAACATTGTATATAGTGTATCCTGAAGCGCTCTAGGAAATCGGTACAGAATTGATCGACAAAGTTGTTTTTGGAAAGATGGTAAGGAGAAATGGAAATGTGGGATATATTATGTATAATGAATATAAAAGAAGGAGACCCATTGCCTCTGAATTTGTAGATACAAGTCTAGGATTCTGCAATACGGAAGAGGCTGGCATCTAGGTAAACAAATAAAACCTGAGTCAGTGACATTGCAAATGAGAACCCAATTGCAAGACGTAATTTTTCTGCATTATATTACATGTCTGATAATAGACAATATTCGTCTGAAGTCACACCCCCTCAGTACGTGACTGCAAGCGTATAATATCCATCACCGTCAAAGGTACATTTCTAAATCTGAAATATTAATAGATAAAATCCTTTTATTAACTTCCCAGTATAGGCAAGTTATTGTAATTGGTCCGAAAATCGAAATCGAAATTTTCAACGTTTTTTTCATTTTTCAAGGTCCCAAAAGCATTTTAAGCTAAATATTGAGAGGAAGTATGTGTGGGTGTGCATACGTATGTGGTCATTTTTTCCTGGACGATATCGCGCGAGTCAAAAAAGACAACGACTTCGTTTAAGTGTAGTTCGAAGCGTATTAACGGAAATATGATCTGAAAAGATTTATATAAAATTTGTCGAGCCGTTTTTTGGTTAAAACGACATAAATGATTTTTGTACCTGCACGGTACCGCGCGAACCAAAAACTATATCGACTTCATCTTCAATATTAACGAAAAAATGTTCTGAAAAAAATTTCATAACATTGGATTGGGCTTTTTTTGTGTTTAAAAGAAAAACTTCGGCTAAGTGTCCTTAAATTGATAAGTTTTGCTAATATCTTATAAGCTCGATGGAATGAGACCCCTTCAAACCGAAGTTGTTTTTTTTGGGGAGGGGGAGGGGGGGGAGGGGAGGGGGGGGGTTGTGCACAGCGATACCTTTCCAATAAAATGTCAATTGCCAAAATTCGACACTCTTTAAAATAGTGCAAAAATTACGTTATGGTAAACGTCACTAATTTTTCAAAACTTTGATTAGCACTTTTGTGACGGGGAATTGTTTTCCACGTCCTACAGTTACAGGAAATTGCGGCTTACTCCGCAATTTCCAGTATTTACCGAAATATCCGCTCTTCCCAGTTTATCAGCGGCGCACACAAGGACGGAATGCCCCTTTACGACGACAGAAATAAAACTAGATTGGATGTGGGTTTGACCCCTTCGGTCCACACGATTAACTTCCCAGTATGATGAACGAAGAGGGCATAAACTGACTTCTTACAAAATAGTTATACGTTTAGCACTAGTGGAAAATTGGCTAGTATCAGAACTGATGACAAAGCAATTCCGAGAGAGGCTAGTTTAAATAACTATAATAGTGGTAAATCCACAGGGTTTTTCTAGAGAATTTGATTTTCCTGAACCTTAGCAAACAAACATTTCCTCCGTATTTCGTTCGCTGCACTAAAACGGGTGTTCAAATTCGTATTGAGCGTGCTAAAGCGCCGTTGACAAACTGGAAAGCGAATGACTTCAGTTGGAAATTCCAAAGCTTTCCGGAGATATTAGCAAACAGTTTTAACGACAAGCCGAAATGGCTCAGTGCTGAACTGAGGATCCCAAATATTTCTTCAAACCCACCAACTAGACCTCAACCTGATTCTTCAGAAAAGAACTGTGGCAGGCCGACAAAAACAGTTCAAAGCTGTTCTGATCTCAGCAAGCAAAGGAAAGTGAAGCCACATTAAAGTGAGAAACAAATCACAAGGGCTAATACCTGAGACAATACCATTGTAGTAAAACGTCAAGGATAAATACCAAAGTGGACATATTCAACTGGTTACTGGTATCATCAGACCCTAGCTGTGTTCCTTATCTACTTTTAAGTACTCCAGAGTAAAATATTAAAGGCGCGAAAATTAGTCGATTTGAGTAAAACCTAACCTAATATTTTTGATTTTATTTCATTTGTATACAAATAAAACGTTAGAAGGATTTGCTACATAGTAGAAATTAATGCTTCAAATTTTTAAAACGAAAGGTAGTAGTTTTAGATAATTATTCGAGTGAAATTTTATTTATAGACGTTTTTATATGAAAAAAGTCTAAAACAATTAAAAACCATATATGAGCTTCTCAGTAAATGAGCTTTCCCCTAGTTGATATTAGTTGCGAAACTACTCTGATTATCTACTCCTCTGTGAGGCCAGGTGTAGTTCCAAGTAAAAACGATTCAAAAATAGCAGAAAAGGAACACGACTCCTACCGTGACAAGTACTAGGAAAAAACCTAATTTAATTTAATGAGCTTGTGCTAGGAATGCTTAGGGTGCCCCCTTTTGCTTAGTACCGAAGCTGCGAAAAAGGTATATGTTGATTTTTTACTTGTGCTTTTGACTATTATTGAACTTTTATACTGCTTATATTCATCTAATACTGGTTCGTTTTATAATTATCTTAATCGACATATTATGTTGATATAGTATATCGGTCATTCCATGCGTTACATTCGTACGATTTTTTTTCTAATATTTTCTAAGGAAGTACTAATATATTGTGCATTTAAACATCAGTTTATAATTTAAGCAACAAACTATGAATAAAAATTAAGATAACATTTGCAACTATAATAAAACCTAAGATAATAACTTTTAAAATGCGTTACGGATGGGACAAAACATGGAAGTTAGTTTTGAGAATTATTAATATATTTCCGAAGCCCTGCGAAGCGCATTCATATTCTGAATGACAACCATGTAGTTATTTTCGGATTCATATTTAGATATTGGTTTATGTAAATAGGGTAGTGCAACGCTTGAACTATGTAAACGTAACAAAATTGTGCTAATTTCGCGTCCGTAACGTATGGAATGACCCATAGCCAAAAAATAAAAAATATCTGTGTTATTATTTTTGCCGTCGTAAATTTGCTATCTGTTCCAGTGTGCGGCGGTTCGAAATGCTCAATACGAATTCGAACACCCGCTTTAGTGTAACGAACGAAGTCCGAAGAAAATGTTTGTTTGCTAACGTTTAAGAAATACAAATTCTTTAGAAAAATCTTGTGGATTTACCACTATTATAGTTATTTTAACTGGCCTCTCTCAGGACTGCTTTGCCCACCAGTTCTGAAACTTATCAATTTTCCACTAGTACAGGAATGTAAAGAGACCTTCGTGCTACCGGGATTCGAACCCGGGACCTCTGGGATTGTAGCCAGGCACCTTACTCCCTTGACTACCGTGGTCAATAATGGAGAACCATAGATCATACATAAATTGAATTCTGAAACTTTGATTATTTTTTTTATTGACTGATCGCCATGATCCTGTTTAACTCGCTCTTTTCTACAACAAGAAAACTACAAGAGCAGCCACTTGTAGCGCTACTAAAAATTTCTTTTCTAGGAAGATCGTAAACTGACTTTCCCTGCAACTGAGCGACCGGTAAATAACAAAAGCTTAATTCACTGCAAAAATAATATTTAGACATACAATAGATCGCCATTAACATAACGTATGAGCTCAAAAGTAACGAACAAAAAGTGATAAAGTAGTAAAGGTACGGTTGCAGACGCAGCGAATTGACCGGACCATGTAATAAAAGTCACGGAAATTGCCACATAACGACTAAACCCTGACGCCATTTATTTATAGTTTTTAACAACAAACCACAAACTTAAATTTTTCTGATATTTTCACATGGGAAATTGTTTCTTGTGGTTTTTATGTTCTAGCAGGCTCATGCAAGTGCTACTAGCGCTAATTATTATTTAAGACAGTCCAGCTTCGCCTTGACTTTTCTACTATCCCTAGATACTGGATACTGGAATTTTTCCCCTGGAGGCAGATATCTAAGTTATTTCAGCATCGCTCCAATTCTCGTAGCAATATAAGCGTAAGATGATCGTAAATTTTTCTCAAATACCCACTTAAGATAAAAAGCATAGCGAAAGTTTCATCTTGGCATAAAGATCTTTGCCAGTTCGACAGACATGAAGGGGGCTAAGTAACGCCATACTTTAGTGGGTCTTTAATGGACAGCTCGGAACTGTTATCAGAGTCTCTTATTTGTGTTATAAATAAACATGATTTAGATTGATAGATACCGAATAGCCATCCAAGCGAATGTACAGCGGTCTTAAATATCTTTATCGCCAGAAATTCTGATAGCCGCGGCCGGCATTTATCAGGAAGAAATAAAAATTATTTTGCAAGTGCGATTTTCATAGCAAGAAACTTCGGCGTAGATATTTTTTTTATATGCAATCACTTTATAGATTTTGTTTTCTGTTTGCATATTGTGTAATCATATGTAAACAAATGAGATAAAATTTTAATTTTAATTCACGCTGGTTAATATTTATTTAAAAAAAAAACGTTATGTATGTTCACCTCTAGTATGCCAGCAATTTACAGAAGGTGAAATTAGGAGTTTTTTTGTAATATTTGAGGAAATTAATAATACTTGGAATTCTACTTTATTTATTTAGATTTTATGGTAGCCACGTTTTTGTATGTTTTTGAAAAAAGCTACCATACATATTTATGTATGTTTGTAGAAAATGGATGATGGTATTATTTGAAATAAAATTGTTGATTGCATTTATTCCTTTTTTGCAAGATGTAGTGAATGTTCCATCTTGTAATATTTTATTGACCGGTACTTTACTGGTGATATGTATTATTGATTTTTCAACCTATGATTGTCAGTGCAAAATACTTCCCAAAAGAGAGGATACTCATAAGCACACGAAGCAATATCAAGGCAATATATGCATACTGTAACCGTATAGACAATAAAAAGACTCATAATATAAGGGCAGCTTAAAGTAAAATCCTGCAGACGTAAGGTGCGAACTGTGAATCTGCCCATATGCTAGTAAAAGTAAAATTTAAATGTTGGTTCTTGATTTGAAGGCTTAAGTACATTACAGCGAGACATGCATACAATACTCACATTCGAGTATCGCGCAATACTATGCCTCGCATTTAATATACATATACAAATAGTGACTAAATTGAGAGGATATTTGCAAAAAATTTGAATCAGTAGAAGTAAATCTTCTGTTTCCTAAAATATATCCTTACTAATATTATAAATGCGAAAGTAACTCTGTCTGTCTGTCTGTCTCTCTGTAACGCTTTCAAGCTTAAACCAAAGAACCGATTTTGATGAAATTTGCTACAGACATAGTTTGGACCTTGGAGAAAGACATAAGCTACTTTTTATCGAGAAAAAAAGGGTTGAGGGGGTGAAATAGGGTTAAATAGGTTGTAAGGGGTGTTTTATTTCTTTGGTCACGTTCGTTTTTTTTTTTTTCAAACTTAGTAAAAATACTTCTTACCATAAATAATAATGAAATACGTATTTTAGAATTTTTCGAAATTCATCCCCAAAGGGGGTGAAATGGGGTTCAATAGATTGTAAATGGAATTTTTTTTCTTTATTTTTTTTTCTATTGTATAAAAAGTAACTAACTGACAGACAACGCACAGCCTAAACCGCTGGACCTGAAGGGCTGACAATTGGACAGTGCATCCTTAAAATGACGCGTACGATTTTTTGAAATTCGTCCCCTAAGGGGGTGAAATGGGGTTAACCCAAACCACTGGAGCTAACGGGCTGAAATTTTGACAGTGCATCCCTATAATGACGTGGGCATCCACTAAGAAGCGATTTCTCGAAACTCATCCCCTAAGGAGGTGAAATGGGGTTAACCCAAACCGTTGGAGATAAAAACATTTTGACAGTGCATCCTTATAATGACGTGAACATCCATTTTTTTTAACTCATTACCTAAGGGGGAAATGGGGTTGAATAGGTTTTATGGGGGATTTTTTCTTTAGTCCAATTTTTTTCGAACTTTATATAAATACTATAAACCATAAATAATGAAACACGGCATCCTGGATTTTTCGGAATTTAACCCCTAATGTGAAACAAGGTGGAAACAGTTGTAGGTATGAGAAGTTATTTATTTCAACAGATTTTGTAAGAACTTGGTATAAAAACTGTATAGCATAAATTATGAAACACATGTTTTAGCATTTCTCGAAATTCAAAATTTGTGAAACTCGAAATTGACTTTATTTAGGATTCTTTTGTGATTGCTTCATAATTTCTTGCACCCAAGTAAATGCAAATAACACAAACAAACAAATTTAACGAACGTTCGTCAAATCCAAAAATGTCACTTCTCTTGATGATATGAGATGCCAGACTCCATCTCTGCGTCAAAACTTGCAGTTTTGTTGATCAGATGTGATATACGCAACAATTTGTTTACCATATTTCTTTATTAAAAAAATGCAATATATTAAACCATTTTAAGGGATAATTACAACTGAATTTTTTGTTTGTTTTTTTTTTTTTTTTTAAGGAAAAAGCGCACATTATAAACTGTTTTTATTTAAAGGCGTTGCAAGGCACGCGGGTTTTATGCTAGTATGTACAATGTACATAAATGTAAGTAGAAAAATAATTTCTGGTAATTTTGAATTTCGGGCTACCTTGGCTGTTTGGGCGCTCATTCAAATTTTTACAAGTTTCCTCTCAATGTAGTCACTGACTGTATGTAGGTATGTGCCAGTGCGAGTCGTTTTATGCGTAAAATTTAATAAAATTTTATATGTTACATTTAATAAAACTTTATAAAGTATACTAGCTGACGCGGCAGACCTAGTCCTGCCTGGTATTAAATTACTTACCAGAAAACACAACGAAACGAAACACCAAAAGAAATATCAATTTGAATTAAAATTATTTATTTCAGTTAATTACAGTTCAATGGTTATTGTAATGGCATTATGAATTAATTTTTAACTTCTCAGCATAGGAAGTTACATATTGTAATCGGTCCGAAAATCGAAATCGAATTTTTCGACGTATTTTCATCTTTCAAGGTCCCAGGAGCATTTTAAGCAAAAAATTGGGAGGAAGTATTTGTGTGTGCGCGTACGTATGTGGTAATTTTTTCCTGCACGATATCGCGCGAACCGAAAAAGATATCGAATTCGTTGAGGTGGCGTTCGAAGCGTATTAACCGAAATATGATCTGAAAAGATTTTCATAAACTTCGGTCGAGCCGTTTTTTTGTTTAAGCGGCGTAAGTGATTTTTGTACCTGCACGATATCGCCCGGATCATGAAAGATGTTGACTTACTTGAAGTGCCGTTCGAAGCGTATTAGCGACAATATAATTTGAAAATATTTTAATAATATTCGGTCGAGCGGTTTTTTGGTTTAAATGACATAAATGATTTTTGTACCTGCACGATATCGCGCGAACTATAAAAGATATCGACTTAGTTGACGTGCCGTTCAAAGAATATTAACCAAAATATGATCCGAAAAGATTTTCATAAAATTCGGGCGAACCGTTTTTGACGTGACAACGTCTATTAAAACGATGAACGCCGGCTGCATGCACGAAAAATGATGACTCATTGTCCCGTTATGTCCCGTAGTAATTTTAAAAATTTAATTGTAGTAATCTTAAAAATTTGATAAAAATTGTCAATATTTAATTAGATTAAATTGTCAACAATAAGCAAAGCAAGCCAAACTCCGCTGTCTCCTAACTGGGTGCCGGTGCATAAGAAAATAGTGAACATTACACTGACGAAAACTGTGAAATGCAAACGAAAACAGTTTCCTTGCGTTCCTGCTTGTGCTATTACCATTCACAAGTCGCAAGGTGGGACGTTTACTGTTATTGTTTATAAATACTCCTCGGAGCAACCACAACAGTTGGTGTACGTGGCGCTGAGTCGGGTAACGAATATAGACGGCTTGCACATCATCACGGAAAAATATGCGCCTTTTATCTTCAAACACGGACGGGATGGGAACGACACACAGACTACGCGAGATGTCCGTAACGAATACATTCGACTCCGTGGACACGCCCTTCAAACAATCACTTCGAAAGCAGTGAAATTTTGTGATGACGGTAACAACGCTGGGCAAACTGTAGTGACAAACCTTAATGTTCAGAGTTTGTCTGCGCACTTCGCCGATATTGAAACGGATCCCGTGATACCAAGATCGGATTATTTGGTATTGACTGAAACGTAGATGCGTGACAATTTTGATCCAGTTCCAATCAATAATTATGAATGTATAACCAGGCAGAATAATCGATCGGACTCTGATACAAACGCAGCTGGTGGAGTGGCAATCTATCGAAAATTAACATCAACATCCACGGCCAAAGTTCTCCACGTTGAATTGTCGGACACAACCCGTCTCATCAGAAACACAGGCGAGGTCTGCTTGGCTGAAATTACATGCTTCACTGATGATACAACGTTTAAAATTGTACTTGACGTATATTCATCCTGGAGCAAGTGTCTCAAACATTAGTGTATTGCTGCACCAAGCACTCTTTCCGTATGTGCATAACAGGCAGTATGTGCATCCGATCATGCAAGTTGATACCAATGTACCAATTCTTCTTTGTGGCGACTTCAACACAAACGTGAAAAATGATGATACATTCCTCAAATTCATGAAGGATATGTACAATCTCGAATGCGCATCAGATGCTACTAAGTCAACAACGCTGAGAGGAACAACCCTCGATTTGACTTTTTCAAGGCACATTACACTTGAAACACTCCCATTCATTTCATACTTTTCCTATCATCGTCCTATCCTTAACAGTATAACACAGATTGCAAGAAGTTAAATATCAGACATGTATAAAAGCTGTAAATGAATTTGTTACTACACATTGTTACTTGTAAATAATCTGTTCATTAAAGTAATTTATTAATCAAAATGAATATTTAATTTCACTCCTTTTTGTATCCATACAAAATAATGATAATCCTTACTAATATTATAAATGCGAAAGTAACTCTGTCTGTCTGTCTGTCTGTCTGTCTGTCTGTCTGTCTGTCTGTTACGCTTTCACGCCTAAACCACTAAACCGATTTTGATGAAATTTTCAACAGACATAGTTTAGACCTTGGAGACGGACATAGGCTACTTTTTATGGAGAACAAAAGGGTTGAAGGGGGTGAAATGGGGTTCAATAAGTTGTAAGGGGATTTTTTTCTATTGTATAAAAAGTAACTGACTGACAGACAACGCACAACCGAAACCGCTAGAGCTAAAGGGCTGAAATTTTGACTGTGTATCCCTATAATGGCGTGGACATCCACTAAAAAGCGATTTTTCGAAATTCATCCCCTAAGGGGGTGAATTGGGGTTTACCGAAACCGCTGGAGCTTTAGGGTTGAAATTTGGACACTGCATCCCTATAATGGCGTGGACATCCACTATAAAGCGATTTTTCGAAATTCATCCCCTAAGGGGGTGAAATGGGGTTTATCCAAACCGCTGGAGCTATAGGGCTGAAATTTGGACAGTGCATCCCTATAATGGAGTGGACATCCACTATTAAGCGATTTTTCGAAATTCATCCCCTAAGGAGGTGAAATGGGGTTTACCCAAACCGCTGCAGCTATAGGGCTGAAATTTTGATAGTGCATCCCTATAATGGCGTGGACATCCACTAAGAAGCGATTTTTCGAAATTCATCCCCTAAATGGGTGAAATGGGGTTTACCCAAACCGCTGCAGCTATAGGGCTGAAATTTTGATAGTGCATCCCTATAATGGCGTGGACATCCACTAAGAAGCGATTTTTCGAAATTCATCCCCTAAGGGAGTGAATTCGGGTTTACCGAAACCGCTGAAGCTTTAGGGTTGAAATTTGGACACTGCAACCCTATAATGGCGTGGACATCCACTATAAAGCGATTTTTCGAAATTCATCCCCTAAGGGGGTGAAATGGGGTTTATCCAAACCGCTGGAGCTATAGGGCTGAAATTTGGACAGTGCATCCCTATAATGGAGTGGACATCCACTATAAAGCGATTTTTCGAAATTCATCCCCTAAGGGGGTGAAATGGGGTTTACCCAAACCGCTGCAGCTATAGGGCTGAAATTTTGATAGTGCATCCCTATAATGGCGTGGACATCCACTAAGAAGCGATTTTTCGAAATTCATCCCCTAAGGGGATGAAATGGGGTTTACCCAAACCGCTGCAGCTATAGGGCTGAAATTTTGATAGTGCATCCCTATAATGACGTGGACATCCACTAAGAAGCGATATTTCGAAATTCATCCCCTAAGGGGGTGAAATGGGGTTTACCCAAACCGCTGCAGCTATAGGGCTGAAATTTTGATAGTGCATCCCTATAATGGCGTGGACATCCACTAAGAAGCGATTTTTCGAAATTCATCCCCTAAGGGGGTGAATTCGGGTTTACCGAAACCGCTGAAGCTTTAGGGTTGAAATTTGGACACTGCATCCCTATAATGGCGTGGACATCCACTATAAAGCGATTTTTCGAAATTCATCCCCTAAGGGGGTGAAATGGGGTTTATCCAAACCGCTGGAGCTATAGGGCTGAAATTTGGACAGTGCATCCCTATAATGGAGTGGACATCCACTATAAAGCGATTTTCCGAAATTCATCCCCTAAGGGGGTGAAATGGGGTTTACCCAAACCGCTGCAGCTATAGGGCTGAAATTTTGATAGTGCATCCCTATAATGGCGTGGACATCCACTAAGAAGCGATTTTTCGAAATTCATCCCCTAAGGGGGTGAATTCGGGTTTACCGAAACCGCTGAAGCTTTAGGTTTGAAATTTGGACACTGCATCCCTATAATGGCGTGGACATCAACTATAAAGCGATTTTTCGAAATTCATCCCCTAAGGGGGTGAAATGGGGTTTATCCAAACCGCTGGAGCTATAGGGCTGAAATTTGGACAGTGCATCCCTATAATGGAGTGGACATCCACTATAAAGCGATTTTTCGAAATTCATCCCCTAAGGGGGTGAAATGGGGTTTACCCAAACCGCTGCAGCTATAGGGCTGAAATTTTGATAGTGCATCCCTATAATGGCGTGGACATCCACTAAGAAGCGATTTTTCGAAATTCATCCCCTAAGGGAGTGAATTCGGGTTTACCGAAACCGCTGAAGCTTTAGGGTTGAAATTTGGACACTGCATCCCTATAATGGCGTGGACATCCACTATAAAGCGATTTTTCGAAATTCATCCCCTAAGCGGGTGAAATGGGGTTTATCCAAACCGTTGGAGCTATAGGGCTGAAATTTTGACAGTGCATCCCTATAATGGCGTGGACCTCCACTAAGAAGCGATTTTTCGAAATTCATACCCCAAGGGGGTGAATTGGGGTTTACCCAAACCGCTGGAGCTATAGGGCTGAAATTTTGATAGTGCATCCCTATAATGGCGTGGACATCCACTAAGAAGCGATTTTTCGAAATTTCTCCCCTAAGGGGATGAAATGGGGTTTACCCAAACCGCTGCAGCTATAGGGCTGAAATTTTGATAGTGCATCCCTATAATGGCGTGGACATCCACTAAGAAGCGATTTTTCGAAATTCATCCCCTAAGGGAGTGAATTCGGGTTTACCCAAACCGCTGCAGCTATAGGGCTGAAATTTTGATAGTGCATCCCTATAATGGCGTGGACATCCACTAAGAAGCGATTTTTCGAAATTCATCCCCTAAGGGGGTGAAATGGGGTTTATCCAAACCGCTGGAGCTATAGGGCTGAAATTTGGACAGTGCATCCCTATAATGGAGTGGACATCCACTATAAAGCGATTTTTCGAAATTCATCCCCTAAGGGGGTGAAATGGGGTTTACCCAAACCGCTGCAGCTATAGGGCTGAAATTTTGATAGTGCATCCCTATAATGGCGTGGACATCCACTAAGAAGCGATTTTTCGAAATTCATCCCCTAAGGGGGTGAATTCGGGTTTACCGAAACCGCTGAAGCTTTAGGGTTGAAATTTGGACACTGCATCCCTATAATGGAGTGGACATCCACTATTAAGCGATTTTTCGAAATTCATCCCCTAAGCGGGTGAAATGGGGTTTATCCAAACCGTTGGAGCTATAGGGCTGAAATTTTGACAGTGCATTCCTATAATGGCGTGGACCTCCACTAAGAAGCGATTTTTCGAAATTCATCCCCTAAGGGGATGAAATGGGGTTTACCCAAACCGCTGGAGCTATAGGGCTGAAATTTTAACAGTGCATCCCTATAATGACGTGGACATCCACTAAGCAGCGATTTTTCGAAATTCATACCCTAAGGGGGTGACATGGGGTTTACCCAGACCGCTGGAGCTATAGGGCTGAAATTTTAACAGTGCATCCCTATAATGACGTGGACATCCACTAAAGAGCGATTTTTCGAAGTTCATCCCCTAAGGGTGTGAAATGGGGTTCTTACAAACCGCTGAAGCTATAGGGCTGAAATTTGGACAGTGCATCCCTATAATGGAGTGGACATCCACTATAAAGCGATTTTTCGAAATTCATCCCCTAAGGGGGTGAAATGGCGTTTATTCAAACCTTTGGAGCTATAGGGCTGAAATTTTGACAGTGCATCCCTATAATGGCGTGAACATCCACTAAGAAGCGATTTTTCGAAATTCATCCCCTAAGGGGGTGAAATGGGGTTTACCCAAACCGCTGCAGCTATAGGGCTGAAATTTTGATAGTGCATCCCTATAATGGCGTGGACATCCACTAAGAAGCGATTTTTCAAAATTCATACCCTAAGGGGGTGAAACGGGGTTTATCTAAACCGCTAAAGTTATAGGGCTGAAATTTTAACAGTGCATCCCTATAATGGCGTGGACATCCACTATAAGGCGATTTTTGGAAATTTATTCCCTAAGGGGGTTAAATGGGATTTACCCAAACCGCTGGAGCTATAGGGCTGAAATTTTGACAGTGCATCCCCTTAATGTCGTTGACATCCACTAAAAAGCGATTTTTCGAAATTCATCCCCTAATGGGGTGAAATGGGGTTAACCCACACCACTGAAGCTGGAGGGTTCTAATTTTGACCGTGCATCACTATAATGACGTGGGCATCCACTTAGGGGTGATTGAAATTTATCCCCTAAAGGGGTTAAATGGGGTTAAGCTAAACCACTATAGTTAAACGGCTGAAATTTTGACAGTGCATCTCTATAATGACGTGGACATTTATTAAGAAGCGATTTTTCGAAATTCATCCCCTACAGGGGTAAAATTTGGTTTACCAAACTACTCGAGCTACAGGGTTGAAAATTGGACAGTGCATCCCTATAATGACATGGACATCCACTAAGAGGCGATTACTCGAAATTCATCCCCTAAGGGGATGAAATGGGGTTAACCCAAACCTCTGAAGCTGAAAGGCTGGAATTTTGACAGTGCATCCCTATAATCACGTAGAAATGAATGACTCGAAATTCACTTTATTTAATATTCATTTGTGATTGCTTCATAATTTCTTACATCCACGTAAATAGGCGAACAATCTTAACGAACGTTCGTCAAACCCTAAAATGTCACTTTTCTTGATGACATATACATGCCAATCTACATTAAAACTTGCAGATTTGTTGAGCAGAGGTGATATTCGCAGCAATTTGTTTACCATATTTATTAAAAAAATGCACTATAATAAACCCTTTTTAGGGATAATAACAGCTGACTTTTTTGTTGGTTTTTTTTAAGGAAAACATTGCACATAATAAACAGTTTTTAAAGGCGTTGCAAGGCACGCGGGTTTTATGCTAGTTTAATATAAATGATTCAATTTTATTCATAAAAGTATGCAATCATTTCATCAATGTTTTCTCATGACGTTGTCACGTTAAACTATCGTCCGTAAACCCTCTTTACAGACAACAAATTTTATTTTTTTTTAAACGACGTTTATTATTTTTGTACCTGCACGATACCGCCTCAACTAAACACTATATCGACTTCTTTGAGGTGCCGAAAAAAGAATATTAACAAATGCTCTGAAAAAAATTTCATAATATTCGGTCGGGTCTTTTTTGTTTAAATAGAAAAACTTCGGCTAATTGTCAGAAAAACCTTAAATTGACAAGTTTTGCTAATATCTATTAAACTCGATGGAATGAGACCCGTTCTAAACGAAGTGCACCCGTTTTGGGTTCTTCGCAGCGATAGCCTTCGAACAAAACATCACTTGTCAAAATCCGACAACCTTTAAAAATCGTGCAAACATTTCGTTACCCTTTACAAACATCACGAATTTGGATTAGCACTTTTTGACAGGGAATTGTTTTTTACGCGTGATACAGCTTCAGGAAATTGCCGGTCATCCCGGGATTTCCAGTAGTTACTGCAAAATTTGTTCTTTTCGGTCTAGTGTGACAAGTACTTTACAGTTACAGTTTTGCTGATATCTCCGGAAAGATTTGGAATTTCCAACTGAAGTCGTTCGTTCCAGTTTGTCAACGCCGCTTCAGCACGCTCAATACGAATTTGAACGCCCGTTTTAGTGCAGCGAACGACGGAAGAAATGTTTGTTTGCTAAGGTTCAGGAAAAGCAAATTCTCTAGAAAATCCTTGCGGATTTACTACTATTATAGTTATTTGAACTAGCTTCTCTCGGGATTGCTTTGTCATCAGTTCTAATACTTGCCAATTTTCCATTAGTGCTAAACGTATAACTATTTTGTAAGAAGTCAGTTTATTCCACCTTCGTTCAGCATACTGGGAAGTTAATCGTGTGGACCGAAGGGGTCAAACCCACATCCCAACTGGTTTTTAAATGTTTTGATGTTCATTGTAATGCCTTACGATAAACAATGTGTTTAGTTTTGCGTTTTCGGCGTAGGTATACGAATAAAGCTGATGATTTGCCAATGCAAGAGCAGGCAACATAAAGTTTGATTCCGCAAATTTTCAATTGTTAATTGTCATTACTAAGGCAAATCGAATCGGAAATGGATGGCAAATTATTCGTAATCAATGAAATTTTCGGAATCAAAACATCTTCGCCTTGGTACTTTCCCTTGATAATGGTGGCTTCAACCACACTATTTATAGGCAGACGCCTTTGTCCCTAAGCAAGCGAGCCCTCCATTTGGCAGCAAGATGAAAAGTAAGCTCCTTAATGAAAGCTCTGGTAACAGAACATTCTGGTCCTTGGTAAGCTCCATCAGGAAGAGTTTCTCTACATCTGCCACTTCTTCCTTCATCCACAATGACACGGTGACAACAGACAGCAAATCCAAGGCCGATTTATTAGCGCCTCTGTTCGTTTCTTTACCCGGAATTGATATGGTTCTGAGCACAACCCCCATTCAATGTGCAGAGTATTCGTCAGGACTCGCGAGGTGTACAGGTGCCTCAAGGAGCTCGATGCCAACAAATCAACTGGACCCGATAATTTACCTCCTATCGTCTTAAAACAATGCGCCTCACCTTTGGCTAAACCGCTGCGCAAACTTATTGCCCTCTCATACTTCTCCGGGGTTTATCCAGACTCTTGGAAACTTGCCCATGTTCAGCCCATACCGAAAAACGTGACTACAGCAATCCCTCTAACTACTGCCCAATAGCAATTATTTATATTCTCTCCAACACCATGGAGACGAAAATAAACAGAAAGCTTATTGGATATCTAGAATCCAACCTTCTCATCAATGCCAAACAACAAAAAGGATTCACTGGCGATCAAAAGATCGCCTTACAGAACATCTCAACCGAAGTTTGCATGGATCTGGTGAATCTATTTGGTTGCTTTGGATATCGCCTTGTTAGCTAAACTCAAAGCTAGTGGAATTCACTCCTTTCTGTATAAGTGGATTCAGAGTTTCAATTTCGGCCGTTGAATTAAGGAAGTATTGGATGGTGTCAATTCTGAATCTCACCACATCTCTGCGGGGGTCTCCCGGGGGTCAATTTTATCACCTGCCCTGTTTCTTATCTTTATAAATGACCTACTTTCAATTCCCTCCAACCCACTTCTCATCTGCGTTACTCATATAGCTTCGATACAAAACAGAATCTTGCCAGATCCTGTCTTGATGATCGTGAGCTAATGTCCAAGGGTTAGCGGAAGATATCCTCTTTGAAGTGGGATAGTGGACCCCGTGACCAGTTGACAAGGGTTGTCACTCCGGCCAGACTACCAGGCGGAACAAGGAGGTTTACCGTACGCTAGGTAAAGGCCCAACCCTAGTGGAACTTTTGTAGCCCGATTAACCAGTCAAATGGACAAGATACGTTATTAAAGTTGTGCATCTTAGAGTGCCGGCTTCACCTACCTCAGTTCAATAATGTTCAGTTAAATCCACATATCTTCACCGGCTAAAGTCCAGTTCAGGTTCAGTTCGTGCTTGAAATGGTTGTTGTTTTCGCCAGAAGTTAAAAATGCAAAGGTCACTTAAATGATATTCCAGTTGATTACTTTCTTTTGAGCGAGCTTTTACATTTAACTTCAGTTTGAGTCTAGCTGGACGAATTGAGGTCTATTTTATCCTCAGTTGAATAATGGAAATTGTATGCGAACTGAGGTTATTTTAAAGTTCAATTCAAAATATTGTGACTTTTCAATGCCCCATTTCATCACGCTTGGTCGTTAATATTTTTTGAATAGAATTTTTTCAAAAACAGTGCCTTAGAATATAGGCATCACGAGGGTACACGAAAGATAGAAAATTTTTACTGATTATAAAGATTAGATAATGTTTTAGATCAAGAGAAGTTGTTTGGTGTTACACATTTTGTAGTACACATATTTTATTGTTGTTTATAGTTTGCCTTGATTTAATAAAGTTATGGCAAAATTGACCTTATTATAATTCATTCAAAATACTTCGCAAAATTGCTTCAAAAATGTTCGCTATTTTGTTAATTTTCAAAATTTCGAACGGTACTATTATTATTTTTGGAGTTTACTCCTCAAGAATCGTTTCATATATAGAGCACAGTGTGAAAAATATATGGGTCGTAAAAATCAAGCGTTAACAAAAAAGGTTAACAAAAGCAAGAACCTTCAACTTGATTTCCACCCACTTCCGACCGATCATCTTTAAATTAAGCATATATATATACATATAGCTCGCTTCAAAATGCGAACTCGCCAAGATAGCGGTTCAAAGATAGCGGCCGATTTTTGAATTTGTGTACCCAGCCCCCATTATGGGTCTCAAATGAGAGGGCATGGCAGGAAAAATTGAAGTAGCGTCTTCCCAAATTCAAAATGGCGGCCAACACAAAATGGCGGAAGACTAAAAAGTAGAAAATATAACTGATCAACTTCAATTTTTGCACATATGCGTAATTTTGCTTGTCAAAGCAATGTGGCCATTTTATAAAATAATATAGATGGTCGCCGGTTCCAAGATGGCGGCTGATGTTTGCACATGTTTACCCCACCAACGACATGGTTATCAAATGAAAGGGTATGCCAAGTAGAATAGAATTGCGGTGTAGCGTCATTCGCAATTCAAACTTGTGGCCAACACAAAATGCCGGAAGACATGTAATAGACTAAAAACTAGAAAATAAAATTTCCATCCATCCAATGGCACTACAGCCCAAATCGAGCCTTGGCCTCCTCTAAGGCATTTCTCTAAGTTTGACGGTCCCTTGCAGCATGTCTCCAGTTCCGGATGTTGAGCATTGCCTCTGCGTCAGTCATCACAGAGTCGAGGCTATAAGCCGTTTTGGGATACGATTGTCCTCCATCCTGATTACGTGGCCGGCTAGTCTCAGTCTGTTAATTTTTATTAAAGTTGAGAGTTGTGGGTCGTAAAAAATTCCATACAACTCGTTGTTGTATCTCTTTCGCCACATTCCATCCTCTCTGGATGGGCCTATTATGCATCTGAGGACTTTCCTCTCAAACCCGTTGACTCGTTCCTCTATGTCCTGGGTCATAGTCCAAGTCTCGCAACCATAACACAGTACTGGTCGTATTACTGTTTTGTAGAGTGAGAGTTTCGTTTTCCTGTGCACAAATCTTGAGTGCAGAATTTGTTTTTGGGCATAAAAGCCTCTATAGCCAGTAGTATTCGTCTGGTTATTGCTTCTTTTTCTTCTTGCTTCTTTTCTTATCGACTATTTCTACGTTATGTTCGTCGATGGTTATATTTCTTCTCATTCTATATCTTCCTGCTCTGGGTTGTTGCATCACCTTCATTTTTTGTTTTTTTTTTTTTCGTTTATTTTCAGGCCTATGTCCTTTGCCGCCTCTTTTAATTCGACATAAGCTTCTTTTGCTGCCAAAAAGGAAAATAAAATTTATGTAATATATTTTAACAAATCAATATAAATAAGTATATTGGTTCATTTACTTCCTTTGCCTATTGTTATTTTAAGACAATCATTTTTCAGGAGTAAGCTCCAGTCACTCATCGGAGCTGACACGCTCTTTTTTTTAACCCTGTTTAATTAGTGTAATGTTAAGTTTTACGATTTTTTTTTTTTTTTTTTTTTTTTTTCAAAAATACGTTGAATAGTGCAGACGGTGCATCCTCTTATTCACATAGTAGTCTGGCGTCACAGCCTTTGTCGGCTGGTTAGAAGAGTTTACTTGTTTCAGGAGGCATAACTCTCCACTTTCGTTTTTAAGGACATGAAAAAATATTCGCGTATTTGATTGAGTTATAAGATTAAATTAGTGCTAATGATATTAAGTAGTAGTTGATTAGTTTGAATTTTTTATGACAACAAAAGTAAAACAAAGTGCAATGTGTAAATATTTTACTTAGTTAAGCTAAAAATTTTTGTAATTGCAATCCGTCTAAAAAGAAAATTTACTAAAATTTTTTTTTTAGACGGATTGCAATTACAAAAATTTTTAGCTTAACTAAGTAAAATATTTACACATTGCACTTTGTTTTACTTTTGTTGTCATAAAAAATTCAAACTAATCAACTACTACTTAATATCATTAGCACTTTTTCGCCTTTTTTTTGAAGTATCAATCGAATAAACTTTCAAAAAATTTCTATCTTCGAATCTTTGGCGGAAACTAGCAACATTTGCGTAGACAATGAACGAAAAATTCTAAGATTAAAGCTAAAAGTTCACATTAAATTATTCCTGTATCTTCAAGGCAAACCGGATATTCAATGATAAATTACAGAATTTCGCAGAACTTCTCTAGAAAACATTTAAACAAACAAGCAACTTGCGCAGCCGCAAAAATCAAAAATTTTTCCCACGCTCGCTAATGCCAATTTCTGGTCCATAATCAGATGTTTATTTATTTTATGGGAATAATAAAACACAGAATTATGCAAAAATCTAAATTTCATTTGATGCCATTTTCTCGAAATTTATTCCAAAAATTCATTATGATTTGAATTTTGTCATTCATGAATTCATTTCCGTATTTATCCGGCGACGGGTGATATGCATGCAGTTTTTTGTGCCCCAAGCTCCTCCAGCTGTGATGAGAGCCGCAGGTTTTGAATTGTTTGAGGTAAACATCGACGCCGAGGATGATGGCGACGAAAGGTTTTGAGTTAGAGTCGCGACTCGAGATTACATGGTGTGTAGACGCCGCCGCCAATAAAGTGCCTTGTGCTAATAAAGAGCATTTATCATATTTAGCGAAAACGTTTTGTAATTTTTTCCTCAGGGTCTGAAAGGTAAGATCCACCTACGGCTTGGGTGTTTATTTTGTCCTGTCACAATTTGAGTCACTGGTTGAGTAATACTAGAGAGTTTCTGAATACTAAATGGCGGAATCTCGTTTAACGCGTTTGGCGGTTTTATGCTACTACACTCTAGTTGACAGATATTTCTTGAAAAGTGTCGAAAATTAAGTGTAGCGATCCCAGATATGCCGGCATGGTGGCTGACTGAAGTGAAAACTGTTTGACAAGTTGGAACAATAAAAGACGCTAATGTATGAAAAACTGCAAGTGCTGCACCAGGAATTTAACAGACAAAATCGCCGACTTCAATCGACACGGCCTGTCTCTATAGATAACAGAACTTCGGTGGAAATTTCAAATTGAATTTTAAACAGCAATTGGAGAAGTCTGGTCGTCGTGCCACCGAGGCGCTCTTGCTAGAGGGGCTACCAATGTCTTTGCATAATACCGGGTAATGTTCATATCGGGTCAGCAAAGACACGTATTTAAACTATTGAATCCAATCTAATCCAACCCAATGTGTCTCCTCTAATCTCACCATCGAGATTTAGCAATTGCACTAGCTGTACACAGAATTGCAACGACGAGGTCCCATAGTGTCTTAACCTGCGATCATTTGAACCGAACAACTCGTCTGCGCTTGCACTTTTGCTGCATACCATGCGCGCGCAGCTTAAATAGCACTAGAAGCATCTATACAGCACCTCAGGAGAAAATGTGATGTAACATGTAGGAATCTGCTATTTTTGTTCTACACTGCACTCCTGGTGCTATTTTCCCCATTTTTCATCACTTTTACGGCCAGTTTCAATTTTCATCTCCTCCGCAGGCACCACTTTAAGAGATGCTGAATTGGAAATATGAGAAATAGTGTAATTTGGCGCACAGGTATCAGGTACAGGTGAGGCACGGAGGAAGCTACAAATTCAGGCAATTCAGTAAGGCACCAGGACAGTACGACTACAAGGTACAAAATACCGAAGTCGTGACCAATTCAGGTTGAATATTGGACACGGCTTGATTGCATAGAGAAATCTGTAGATAGCAGCTAAACTCGGAACTGGAATCATGTACCTACTACTAACGGGTAGTTGCTGCGGCTGCGGGCTGCTCTTGCTGGTTAATATGTGAACGTGTTTTTGCCATGAAAGCTTATACTCATGTTAGATGATAAGAGATTAGCGTGAATGACAGATCGAAGTGCTACTATATCCCAAGAGTCAGAGTGTTTTACATCAGTAACCGCCTGGGCCAGGAATGTAAATTTCATTTATTCATTAGCTCTCATTAAAATTATGGATAACGATGGAATGCAATTTTCTCAAGCAAAGAAATTTATGAGGAATTTTTAATTTTTTAATTAAGCTTGAGTTAGTTACGGACAAGAAGAAAATGTGTATCCTAAATGTATACCGATCGTCGTTTTCTACAGATTTGCGTCACATTAGGTAATGGTTATATTTATGTTTATGTTCATGTTTAAATTGAATTTGCCTGTCTTTGATGCAAAATTGGATTTATTCATAAATACGACTTATAATTTTCTTTATTAATGGTAATCAAACAATTACGATCATATTTCTTTCTGAGATAAGATATTAAAAAACAATTAGCGGGAAATTGGAAAAACGAAATGGAAGAAAAAATTGTATATAATGGAGTGAAAATGGCAAAGGAGTAGGTAATATAAACGTATTTAAATATGTATAAGCCTAAATATTGATCTGAGAGAACAGAACAACTTAGAAGAAGCATGAACTTAATAATTTCATATTATTTAAGTCATACCTGGTATCACAATATTATAAAGGACTACAGCGGAAAAGCACATTTCTTATCATGGCTGGCTGGAACTGCCAGTCGAAAACGCATTTTACCAATAATCTAATAAGTTTTATTATCACATTCAAATTTTATTTTCCCTGCTGTGCAGAGCGAAAGCTTTAATTACCCATGTCATACAAGATTTGTGGTGTTGATGCTCTGATAAAACGTCAATAAAGAGGCTAAAGGCCAGTTTACATCCCAGCCTCAAAGTAGAATCGCAAATCCGAGCTCCTTTACCGCATAGAAGATAGTATGATTCTGTCTCTGTTTCACCAAAGTGGCAACAACAAACGGCAGCCTCGAAGTAGAGTTCTATTCTACTTTACGAAAGCGAAATCCAAAAAAAAGCTTTTAGTTTCGTTAAATGTAAGTATGTATTCTAATACCTATCAGATACCACTGTCGTCTTTTTTTATGGAAATGTTTGAAACTAATAAAATCGTTTTTTTATTACATATTAATTTAATAAAACTCTCTAAAAGGATTTGCAGCTCATTAAATTGTTTCTTCTGCGACCGTGTTAAAAATTTTCCGTTTGACAGTTGTAAAAAGTTTCGAGCTTTCGAAGAAAATGTGCGCTTGCATTTTGTACAGAGCCATTTTACTGTTCTACTTTGAGTCTGGGATATAAACTCCCCTTAATGATCAATAAGATTAATAAAAGGAAAAAAGTGTAGAAATACAATCATCTATATAAAAATGAATGTCTTTTGGATTCTAATGGGACACTAAAACTAAACTAGCTGGAATGTGGGTTCGACCCTTTCGGTCCACACGATCAACTTCCCAGTATGATGGATGTTGAATATATGATTGGATATTTTAATAATAAATGAACAATAGGCAACATAGAATATATCTATAATACCGAGAATTTGTCACAATTGTTTATCAATATTTTCGCTAAAATTTCAAACTAAATGTGCGCACTTACAAGATTAGGATGACGAAAATGTATATAAAATTGATGTATTAATGTTTTTCGGCACCTCAATGAAGTCGATATAGTTTTTAGTTCGCGCGGTGCCGTGCAGGTACAAAAATCACTTAAGTCATTTATACCAAAAACCGCTGGACCGAAATTTATAAAAATCTTTTCAGATTATATTGTCGCTAATACGCTTCGAACGGCACCTCACGTAAGTCAATATCTTTCGTGGTTCGGGCGATATCGTGCAGGTACAAAAATCGCTTACGCCGCTTAAACAAAAAACGGCTGGAGCGAATTTTATGAAAATCTTTTCAGATCATATTTTGGTTAATACTCTTCGAACGGCACGTCAACTAAGTCGATATCTTTTATAGTTCGCGTGATATCGTGCAGGTACAAAAATCACTTAAGTCATTTAAACCAAAAAACCGCTGGGCCGAATATTATAAAAATCTTTTCAGATTATATTGTCGCTAATACGTTTCGAGCGGCACCTAAAGTAAGTCAATATCTTTCGTGGTTCGGGCGATATCATGCACGTACACAAATCACTTACGCCGCTTAAACAAAAAACGGCTGGAGCGAATTTCATGAAAATCTTTTCTGGTCATATTTCGGTTAGTACGCTTCGAACGACACCTCAACGAAGTCGATATCAGTTTTGGTTCGCGCGATATCGTGCAGGAAAAAATGACCACATCCGTACGCACATACACACACACACACACACACACACATACACACACACACACACACATACTTCCTCCCAATTTTTTTCTTAAAATGCTCCTGGGACCTTGAAAGATGAAGATACGTTGAAATTTTCGATTTCGATTTTCGGACCGATTACAATAACTTCCTATACTGGGAAGTTAAAAACCAGACGGCCGATGAGCTGACAGTCATCTAGGGAACGACCATACCTTGGAGAAAGTAAGAGAACATTTTTACTGGCTTCACGTCGAGGAATGGTGTCACAAATGCACGATCTGCACCGCAGTCAACGAAACCCAGAACGAAATTGAAGAAGTACCATATTGATCCGCTATTCTGAAGATTGATTGAGGATTAACGTAGCACGAGCATTTCCAGCAACAGATAGAGTAACCAACTCCGCTGAGGACTCGTCCCAAGTCCAGGATGTGGCAGGAGGAGGGTGGTCGACTTTTCGAATTGACCAGAAGAAACTAGGCAAGAAACCGCACAGCAACGTATCCGTTGCGGGGACGTCCCGCTCGAACCGCCAGCTAACGGATAAAAGAAGAAGAAGAACATAGGGTAACTATTATATTTTGGTCATCATGGCCGTAATTGAATGGCATCCCGAATTAGGAATCAGTTACGGTTCGGATGTGTTAGTAAGCAACTAAATCAGTAGATATAGGTACCAGCTGAATTGTATTCCGACAAGGGAAGGAAGCCCTAAGGGTTCCAAGATTTCTGCAACTTAGACTTTCACATAAAAAAAAACATACATGGGATACGGGATCTACAACGCTTCACCCGAAATCTGATAGTGAACATCTAAGAAAGGTGGTTAACTTCGATCAAAGGGATTGGGGCAGCTACGTACCGCTCTTCTTAATGGCAGGGTAGAACGAAACCACAGTCTACCACATTGGTGCTTTGAGCTAAATTGCTGGGAGGACATCGTAGAGTTATGACTTCTCTCCTCTTCGCATTCCGGCCTCGCTGATCAGAGCCAGGGAAATGGAGTTAATTCATATGTCAAAACTTCTATAAGATCTTCGTCACTCTTTTTGCTATGGCAGTTCTTTGGAAGACTGTTGGAGGTTTGACCGTAACTGCCTCACTATTGATTTTAATGGTACTGCTGAACAACCATGTCTAGGGTTTTTTTGAGTACAAATAGCTGTTGTGTCGTGGATTTTCCAGGACGAAAACCGCATTGATACTCTCCTAATATTCTTTCCACGTATGGTTGTAGTCTGTTATAGAGTACCTACACGTGAAAAAACTTTGTGTAGCGTTATTCCTCTATATTTGCTACAAGATATAGGGTCTCCTTTTTTGTGTAAGGGACACACTATGCCCCCATTTCACTCATCAGGCATTTCTTGCCGTCTCCAGATTTCCACAGTTACTTCATTCATTTTTTGGTTAGTTTCCTCTCCACCTTGCTTAATAAGTTCTGCAAGTATGCTGTCAGACCTTGATGTCTTATTATATTTTAATGTTCGCAATGCTTGACGTACTTCTTCTACGGTAGGTACTACTGTGCTGTCATCTTCATCGTCCGAATTCATGTTCTGTACATTTCAGATACCACTGCGACCCTGCTCTGGGTTCATTAGTAGTTCCTCGAAATGCTCTGTCCATCTAGTCAATACTTCGTCTTTATTGCTTAATATATCCCCAATTTTATTCTTGGACATTGTCACTCTAGGCTTAAATTCTTTCTATTGCTGGTTTATGCTTTTGTAGAAGTTTTTTGCATCATTTAGGCTTACTCTTCCCAATACTGAATTTTTTTCGCTTTGTGCGATCTTTTCTCAACTCGCCTCTTTTCCTTATACTCCTCTTCAGAGTGTCTTGTTCTGTGTCTATTAAGCATGACTTGATATGCTCGGTTTTTCTCCAAGCAAGAATATATAAACCCTTAATTCGCTCAATTCTACTACAGGAATAAGGCTTGGACATTGACCAAATAAACAGCCCTAAATCTTCAAAAGGAAAATTCAATAAAGAATATTTGGTGCTGTAAAGGTTAACAAAACGAATGGAAACGACCCGAGTATAAATAAAATTAGGCTTTACAACGGGCGAATACCAAAAGGGATTGAAACATAGTCCTCTTCCATTTAAAGGGTATCAGAAAGCTCGTAGCAGGACAGTTGGGCCGTACGCCACATATACACCAGCACCCCCGGACGGGTACCCGAGTAAAAATAAAAAATGGGCTTATGGTGGGCGAATCACGGCCGCTTGGTTTTTAAGAGGGATATGACGGCCGTAGAAGTTTTACCCTGTTTTAACGGAAGCACCTACGGCCTTACGACGGCAACATACTTAACATACAACAAACCGGCGACTGGTGAGCTTATTCCTCTTATTCATCTATGATCTTGTAGGATAAATCGAAAGGACCATTCATTGTAGGTATATAACGAAAATGTTCAAGTTCCCATAAAACAAATTCAACAATACATTTAGGTTAGGTTAGATATGGCTGAGCTGTTGGTTTGAGCTCATACACTTAGGCCAAAGGGTAGGCCCATGTGATCCCACTTTAAACCTGATGTTCAAGGGTCTTTTCTTCGCTAAACCATCTCGAGGAAGTAATAAATCTTCTAAGGTGAGGGATCCCAATCTTCCCGATCTCTGCAAGCGTGCTTAGAAAGGGCTCACCAAATGAGGTTAGTCTCCTTCTGCTTAGGGCTGGACAGTGGCAGAGGAGATGAAGTACACTTTCCTCCTCGCCCAGGTTCTTACAGCGTCTGCAAAAATCGTAGGTCTCAAGACCTAAGCGGGTGTTTTTTGGCCCAAATTTGCCCATGGAATGTCCGCGGGTACAGCTTGGTTCTTGGCCATTTAAATCTTTTGGTCATGTTTGGCCGTCGAAAGGCACCCATTAAAAATGGGTAAAAATTCTACGGCCGTCATATCCCCCTTAAAAAGCCAAGCGGCCGCTGTTCGACGCTAAAAGACCGTTTTTACTCGAGGATGAAATATATATTTTCACACGGAAAATGAGATTTCAGGAGGCCGAGCCCTACAAGTATCTACTGTAGCTCCATTTAATAAGAAGGCATAACAAGCAGTTACTTATTTTTAAACAATTTGTTTTTTAAATTAACTCTTGAACTTGCTGTTTACATAAATAAGTATGTCATAAAAACTATCGTTCCGTAGAGAACGTGAAGAACATTTTTCCCTTTTTTAAGTCTACGGAAAAAAGTTAAAGATTCACACATAAAACAAATCCCATAAACCCACAGGAAGTGGTTTATTAAATATCATAAAAAGCACTTTTATTATCATCTTCCAATCAAAATTTGTAAATAACTAATAAAAAACGGTCGAAAAATTTAACAATGGCCAAAAATACTTATGTAGGCATTTCGAGTGTACGACTAAAAATGTGCGTAATCTGTGTTCGGTAATTTACCCAAAGGTACCGTTCATTTTACAATCCAAGAAGTGTACCTGATCTGCATACATAATATCGACTAAACAGCATTGATCAACTCGCAACAAATCAAGCAAAGCGTCTTAAGAAAAGATCCAAGAAGTCAACCAAAGTCCACATACAAAGATATGGCTGCCGCCAACAACATCATTCACATTTTTCTGATTTTCTTATGCTTTGGTATTATGATGATTTTGCATTCAATTGAAATTGTATTTTTTTTACAGTGCGTTAATTGAATGCTAATAAGTTGTAGTAGAGTAGCATCTATGGGGCGAAGGCGAACATTCTTTTTCAATATTCGTTATTATGAAAAGAATAATAATATTGATGTAGCCAAGATATGTATACGTGCGGCAAGTACTATCAGGGACATCTGAATGCTGTTCACAACGTTACATAACTTTTTAATTAATACAATTCCAGCCAAATAGCGACTTTTCAATTCATCTACATGCTGCAAATTAAACAGTAATTTATTCGTGTGAACAACACGTACGTTTTAGGTTGCTGTTCGATTTGTTTTCTTGTTAAAGTTGAAAGAAAAAAAAAAACAACAGTTAAAATTTGTTGTGTGAATTCAGATTTATAAAATCTAAAATTTATTATTATTATTATTAGTTGAGTGTACTTTTGTAATTCTAAGTTTTCTGAGAAATGTTGGATTTTTGGAAAATCTAATAACCTTACATTTTCTTACTGATTAAGCTTTAGATGGGGTGATTTTGTTATACCTGTGCGTTTTAAGTTTCACGTCAGATAGAAAAATGAGAAGCAGCTAAGATGGGGTGTGCAGGCCGCATTGTAATTGTAGAATTCCGGGTTGACTTTATAAAGTATTGATGATTTGCAGGGGCAGATATACTTAAGGGCTTTTTTGGCTGCAGCCCAGGGCCCCGTGGATAAAAACCGCCAGCAGCATCTATTGAAAACAAAATAGACGAAATCGTGGAAAAAAATCCGATCATGAGGTAGGCAATCTTGAGATCAATTAACCCGTGTGCGCATCTATCGAACGGATCGGGGAATACCCATCGCTTTTTAATCGATTTTTAATGATAATTTGTGAATTGCTACACTCATTACAAAGTATTTAAAAAAAATACCAGTGCAAAAAAAATGTGCAAGATCTTGACTTCCAGCATCCATCTGAGAACGATTTTTCTGTGCAGCAGAAGTACGGTTATACCAAGACTGAAAGATATTTAAAACTAGTCCGGATGTGGGTTTGACCCCTTCGGTCCACACGATCAACTTCCCAGTATGATGAACGTAGATGAAATAAACTTTCTTCTTGCAAAATAGTAATACGTTTAGCACTAGTGATGACGTAAACGGAACAAACTGTCTTCTTACAAAATAGTAACAAGTTTAGCACTAAGGGGAAATTGACTAGAGCACCAGCACAAAGTAATCCTGAGAGCTAGCTAGCTCAAAAAACTATAATAGTGGTTAATCTAAAAGATTTTTCTAGAGAGTTGTTTTCCCCGAAAGTTAGCAAACAAATATTTCCTTCGTACTTCGTTCGCTAGACTAAAGCGGTTCTTCGAATTCGTATTGATCGAGTGTACCGCAGCTGATAAACTGGGAAGAAAATGACTTCATTTGGAAACTCCAAAGCTTTCCGGAGATAGTACTTGTCAGACTTGACAAAAAAGTATGAGTTTTTCGGTAACTACTGGAAATCCTGGGATGAACCGCAATTTCCTGAAAGTCGTATAGAAAAAGTGCTTATCTAAGGTTCGAAAAATTCGTGATGTTTGTAAATGGTTACGAAATTTTTGCATGATTTTTAAAGGTTCTCAGATTTTGACAAGTGATGTTTTGTTGGAAGGCTATCGCTGTGCAGACTCCAAAAATGATCACTTCGTTTCGAACGGGTCTCATCCCATTGAGTTTATTAGATATTAGCAAAATTTATCTTTTTAAGGTCTTTCTGACAGTTATCGAAAGTTTTTCCATTTAAACAAAAAAGGCTCGACCGAATGTTATTAGATTTTTGTTGGGGCATTTTTTCGTTAATATTCTTCTTTCGGCACCTCGAAGAAGTCAATACAGTTTTTGATTCGCGCGGTATCGCAGTCACAAAAATCACGAACGTCGTTTAAACAAAAAACGGCTCGACCGAATTTTATGTAAATCTTTTCAGATCATATTTTGGTTAATATTCTTCGAACGGCACCTCAACTAAGTCGATATCTTTTATAGTTCGCGCGATATCGTGCAGGTACAAAAATCACATAAGTCGTTTAAACCAAAAAAACGGTTCGACCAAATTGTACAAAAATCTTTTCAGATCATATTTCCGTTAATACGCTTCGAACGACACCTCATCGAAGTCGTTATCTTTTTTGGTTCGCGCGATATCGTGCAAGAAAATATGATCACATACCTACGCACATACTTCCTCTCAAATTTTTGCTTAACATGCTCTTGAAAAATGAAAATACGTTGAAAATTTGGAATTCGATTTTCGGACCGATCACAATAACTTCACTATACTGGGAAGTTAAAAATATTAAGTTTGAGAAATATGTTGACATGACTAAAAACTGATTTTATTAATGAGATCCACTCACAGGAAATGTCTGACTTTCAAAATAATGATCCGAAAAACATAAAGAAAGTGGGCTTTAGGAACTTGTTTAGAAAATCAAGGAAATTCTAAGGTCCATGATGAAACACAAAACAAAATGTTCCTGCAAGCTTGCTAGGTTTGAAGAGAAGAAGTAAAGTGTGCCTTTGGGTGTCGGAATAGAACATCGGTTTGAGAAATACTTTCCGTTTATGTTTTTCTGGGTAGCTCACTACCTACAAAAATCGGGATCCCCTAGTCCGCAAATTAGAGCCTCGCCCTTAAAAATGCAAAAAACAACAACTTTAAATGATTTAAATCACAAACAACCTAGCGGCCAAACGGCTACAATTGATACGATTTTTTGGTCGTCTATCCAAAACCTATTCACAGCTGGCCGGTTTATAAACTTAACGAATACATCCGGTACAAATAAAATATTTTTTTGTCCTATTTTTTCCTATACCGTATACTTACATCCCTAAAACAGTTTTTTGACAAAATGGCAATTAGTTGAGCAATTAGGTAATAATAGAATTGATAAAAGCCCTACATAACGATTCCAAATGCAGAGTTCTCCATAATGGAAAATTATCCGACAGCTTTGAGATGAGTTCAGGAGTACTACAAGGATTACTACTTTGGCCATTATTTTCTTATAGTAATAAATGACATCTTTGTCAGCGCTCTAGGTAGTGGAACAGGCGGCAAATAATGGGGTTTGCTGGACCGCCTTAATGATCTCGACTACGCGGATGGTATCTGTTTGCTGGCCTCAGGACCTCAAAAACATGGCAACAGATAGTAGTCCAGCAGGCTTAAGGCTGAATCCGAATAAAAACAAAGAACTGCGAATAAATGCAAACACCCTTGAACGAGCTGCGCTGAATAACCGTGCCGTGGAACTGGTAGATAAATTGTGCTACCTCATTAATATTATTATCGAAAACGGCGGGGTTAGCTCCAAAATAAATAAAGTGAAATAAACAAATAAAACGAAGCGCATATGCATGCCTGTTCCGCATATGGAGATCAACGGAGATCTTAACTAACACCAAATTGCGGCTGTTCAACTCCAACGTTAAAGTAGTTCTTTTATAAGGTTGCAAAACATGGAAAGTCACCCAATTCATCACAAGGCGCCTACAAGTCCTTATCAACAGATGCCTGCATATCCTCAAAATCCGCTTGCAAGATAGAATTTCAAACGAAGAACTATGGCGCCGTGCCGGCCAAGAAAGGATAGACGACCAAATCAGGCGAAGGAAATGGAATTGGGTTGGCTACACTTTGCGACGCGAAAACGAAAATCTAGCGAAACAAACCTTTGACTGGAATCCGCAAGGATCCCGTCGAGTTGGAAGACCTAGAACAACGTGGAGGAGAACCCTACTAGCAGAAGCCGCAACAACTGGGAGATCCTCGTCGGAGCTGAGAGCTGTCGCGCAATACCGAGTCCGCTGGAGGTCAACTGTTTCCGCCCTATGTCCCATGGGGGATTAAAGGAGCGTAAAGAAGAAGAAAGAAAGATAAAACAATGATGTCCCCCTATGGAACAGAGCGAATAATCTCATTCAAGCTGAACCTGGTTTCCTTGGGGAGTATTATGCCAACCCCACTCCTCCAGTTTTCGGGTTTAATCTTGGTCTTGCAGATTTGCTTGGTCTTGCTAAGTACCATGGCCTTAATATTATCTCGGTTTATACCGTTAAGGGCTAATTCGAAAAGCAAAGGTCGACTTTGTGTTATCTACCTGGTTCCATGACATTATTTGCCGATTCGTAATAAGAGCGTTTTGCTGGAGTGGGATAATAGCCCTCAACCAAACCAATTTAAAACTTTTCTTAAGGCGCAGAACATTCCCCAATCGGTATATTGGGAGTATTATTCGTACACTGGTACGTTATCCATAACAATAGGATATACGCTTGTGAAAACTCAACCAAAAAATGTTCCGATTCCACCGCTTCTTACAGCCCACTCAATATTTCGTTAGTCTCCCTATCACCAGCCAGTTTTGTGAATTTAGCATATTAGCCGTTGAGAGTCAAAGTGGCGTAATTCAAGTTGTTAATAGTTCGCAATTAAATGGAACTTCGCCTATTTATCCTTGAGAAATCTGGTCTATAGATACGAACATAATTCTATTATGACAGTTTACAAAATATCTTGTACTTGTAGCTAATTGGAATATGGCGCTGAACAAGGTGATGTGTAAATGATATGATTTTAGTCTAAACTCAGTTTTTGAAATTTTTTGGCTTATATGTACCATTATGAACAGCTATATACTTCCTGTATAAGCACATGGGTCTATCCACATAGAACCTGTCCTGTACTTGTCGGCTCTATGTTCATTTGAAAATCAAGAGCCGACCTTTCGGTAACTATATCTCTATCACAGAATTAAAAAATAATCAATATTTTTTGGTAAAAGTTTTGTTGGAATTTCAATCTCCTGCAGCCTTAATCATATTTTAGCTCTAGGCCCTGCAAGGTAGTAGTACTTAGTACAAAGACTGATTCCTAAGGTTAATTTTTCCATATTAAAAAAAGGTTACCTTTGTGTCGGCCCTGGCCGTGGTGGTCATCGTTGACCTCAGTAAAATAAATGCGTCACGAATGACGACACCGGGTAGCCCTAATAAGGCATCCGGCGCCGGCTTAACGGGTTAATAACAGGGTACCAAACTTCCGCATAGGTCGAATCTTCACCTAGCGGTCGGTGCATCTCCTTGCTCTCCTGATAGTCTGGTACTCTTGAAGTCACAGCCTTTGTCGGCTGGTTAGCGGGAATCACTTGTTTCAGGAGGCATAATAGTCTAACAAGACCGTCTCTGGCTAGCCCTGACGGTTATGACTTTGCCGGCTGTTAAAAAATTAACCTTTACAACATCCAAGAGTTTGCGAGTCTCACTGCCTCCTCCTCATGCATCCACCAGACTACCCTTAATCTTTCATATTCTTTGTCTATCTTCAGATCAAGCTTACTACTAGACATTACACCATGAGTTGAACGACATGACGGACTAGTGGTACAAAGGGCGATTCTTGAGCTTGACCATGACACATAAAAAAATTAACATGTCTGTTGTAAATAATATTTCCCCAAAATATGCACCACATAACGAAAAGCTTATGTTGGCCAGACGGGAAAACCATGTAAAATTAGCGTGGCATTCAACGAGCTAAATATAAATACTCAACTTTTTCACCAAAAATTCGCAAACAAATTTTTAATAAACCAAAATATATGTATACATATGTATGTTCTATCTCAAAATTAGCATAAATATGATAAGTGTGAGCCATCATAAAATCAACACTGCTATATGTGATTTTAGGTAATGCAAATTCACAATTTAATTAAAGATTAAAAAAGCCATAAAATTAATGAAAAGATATAAAATTTTCTTAAAGTTAAACTATTATATTTTTGTACATATCAATCACTATGAGTGAAATGTAAATAAAATCATTGATGCTAAATTTTATATCAGTGAAAATGACAAATATCAAAAATCACCGATTTCCCTATATTTTATGAATTGTGTTATAATTAAAAAATCTTTGATTACCGTGTGAGAATTAAACCGGTTCCCATGGCAACTGTTTATTGTGTGCATCCAATAATACGGATGCGGCATTGATCTTCTTCTGTTGGTGTCGAATATCCCCAAGTAATTCGAAAAGAAGTTCACACTTCATAACGAAATAGGACATAACATACTTGTTAACTACCATACTCTAAAGAACAGTAACTTTATAGTAAATGCAATAAAAGTCTTGTCCTCTCTTGACATAAAAATCTACAAAAGGCCAAGAAAACTAATTTAAATTTCTTTATTTTATCGAACATTTCTTTTCCTACGCCATTTAATCCTAATAATTTCACTAGCTTTTTTTTTATTTCCGAATAACTCAATCTTTTCCCACGATAAAATTATAAAAAAAGGGAAAATGGCGTTTCCTTTTTTGCCCTTACATAGTTCGATTTAGTTACAAATGGAAAGCCATAAAAAATTTTAACAATTTTCTAAACAGAAGCAGTCATGCATTCCATTTGTGGACAACCAAAAAAATTGATTGTCGCATTACTATTCATGTATTCATTTATGGCGATTTAAATTTCAAAATATCCAATAAATTTGGGCCAAAGACAAAAACTGAAACAAACTCCTCAATTTATTGAATACTATATGAGAAATCCAGAGATGGAGGTAAAAATGAGCGCTGTATGCTTTTCAACAAAACGTTCATAAATATTTAATCTGGTAAAACATCGTAATTTATTGGAATCACGGTTAATTAGTCATAGTTGAAAGGAGTTTTGTTGATTATAGATTTAAACAGCTCGACTTTTTGAGTTGCGCAAATTCGATTAGTTTTAATTAAGAGAAAATATAATTTTATACCTAAATTCGAATTACGATATTTGGGTTTTAATTTATTAAATATCCGTTTGAAATGAGACTAAATTCTAATGACGCTTCACACTATGAAACAATGTGGTAGAAAGGAGCTGCTCCCCAGCAGGAAATTTGCGAGACCTCCCTAGAGGATGAATAAAAGAGCCATCCCAAATAGGTTTTCAGTCATTGATTAGAGATTTATACCATGACTGCATTTATGTTTCATTAGCAGATGCGTTTGTTTTCTACTCTTTTACTATTTCGACCTCGTGAGTACTCGGACCTCTGCTTTATTCGAATTGTGTCATTTTGCATCTATCCGCAGCGCAGTGAAAAAAGTACAATTTGCTTCCTCTCAGAAATAATTGAAAGCTTAAAAGGAGACCCCCATTTCATTCCACTTTGGAACTCAAGTTGAGATCTTCCATTTCAATCTACAGCTATTTTTACGGGAGTACTCCAACTTAAGTCTATTTTTTTATGTGGCATGGTCAAGCTCAGGAACCACCCTTTGTACCACTAGAGCGTCATGTCGTTCAACTCGTGGTGCAATGTATAGTAGTAAGCTTGACTTGAAAATAGAAAAAGTATAGGAAAGGTTAAAGGCAGTCTGGTGGATGCATAAGTGAGGCAGTAATCCTCGCGTTTGCACTACTGGGTGTTATATGAGTGTTCCACCTAAGCGGAAATTTGGTGGTCATTTTTTAACAGCCGGGTGAGTTACAACCGCCAGGGCTAGCGAGAGACAGTCTTGTTGGAGTGTTATGCCTCCTGAAACAAATGAATTTCACTAACCAACCGACAAAGGCTGTGACGCCAACAGTACCAGACTACCAGGTGGACAAGGAGGGGCACCGACCGCTAGATGAAGACCCCACCTAAGCGGAAATTTGGTACCCTATTATTAACCGGTTATGTAAGTGGGAAAGTCAAAGGACCGTGGTGCTGACGGGATTCGAACCCGGAACCTCTGGGATAGTAGTCAGGCGCCTTACCACTAAACAATCGAGGCCCCTTAAACGTAGCTGTACTTAGAACAAATTTTATGATGTTTTTCGTGCGGAGTTATTGATGTTTTTTCTGCGGAATTATTGACTAAGATCCCGCAAGCTTGCGGGATTTAGATGTTGATGCGGGATTGGATTCCCTACTTGTTAATTTATGATCATCACGTGAATTTTATAATTGGTTAGCTCCTAGCCACACACATTATAAAAAGAATACTGCAACCGTTATTAAATCAACAATAAAATAATATGCCACAACATAAAGGCAAGAGTATATTTTTTAAAAAAGCTATCCCGTGATATTTAATTTATAATTACTAAAAATGAAATTGTAAACCAGAATTATATGGCATCTTTTATGAACAGTTATAAAAAGAAACCATTTGAATTTATGCATCAATAAATATACCAAAATAGGGAAAAATCAAATGGAAATTTTTTTCTATTCTGGTTCATATTAAGAAATAAAATAAGTAAATTTGATTTTTTTTTTAAATTCTGAAATTTTTAAAATGTACTGAAAAGTAAAAAATAAAAAATATGTATATAAAAGTAAGCGAGAAATTTCAATTTTAATGAAAAATTTAAATAAAAGAATGGCGCATTTTTCATCAAAAAATTGAAAATATAACTATAAATTGCGTGAGAAATATAAAAAGAACCCTCAATTTTTTGCTTTATTAATTTCATTATTTTTATATTACGAAATTTACATTTTTTTTATAAAATCATCATTTTTAATTTTTTTTATTTTTCAATACATGTAGGAACCGAGAAAAAAGACACTCAAGAACCTTCGCACTCAAGGCACTGTAGTAATTAGAAAAATACGGGAGTCGAAAGGAGGCGATGAGATGTCGAAAATTGAGTCTAAAACAAAGCAAGTCGAAGTCGAGACGTTTTTTGTTATTAATTAAATTATTTAAATGTTGTCGGAATTAAATCGTTATATAATAAAATATTCGATATTTTAAAATCCTTAAGAATCTCTACAATTTTGGGGGCTCGTCCGGGATACTTATTAGGATTTTATTGTCAGGCTACCCGTCAGGTAACGGTACCGAGTTTGGAAGTATAGCGATTTTTCAACGCTGAATGCGGTAAAATTAATGAAAAAACATCAAGAAGCTGAAGTTCTAAACACATTAACAATAAAGCAACTGTGCAAACTACTGCGAAGACGTGGATTACCGACAAGCTATAAAGTGAAAGCCGATTTGGTAGAGAGGCTTGTAAATTTACCGATGTCGGATGAAGACGAACAACAGGAAATACCAGAAGTCCCTCCATCATTAAATCGTGATCGCAGGCTAGTATCAAACGAGATGACGAATCCCTTATTTTCTTTCAGAGACGTTGAGGAATCACTCAGCCATTTTGGTGGTGAAATTACCCAGGATATTGAAGTATGGATCAAGGAATTCGAAGAGGTAGCTGATTTATGCCAGTGGACGAGTGTTCACAAATTCATTTATGCGCGAAGGCTACTAAATGGAACAGCTAAACTGTTTTTAGAGTCAACTAGCGATATAAAAAATTGGGATGCATTAAAACAAGCGTTACGGAAGGAATTTCCTAGTGCATTGACGAGTGCACAAATACACATAGAACTGACAACGTGTCGAAAGAAGTCTTCGGAGTCCTATTGGGAGTATTTGTATCGTATGATCAGTATTGCTAACCGTGGTGGTGTCGATGAGGCATCTGTAATACAATATGTTGTTAATGGCATACAGGATGAGGCGAATAATAAAATATTTTTGTACGAAGCAAAAACCATAGATGAGTTAAAAACCAAACTGAAAACTTATGAGATGATCAGACAAAATCTTCAGAATCAACGAGTTCCATCGCATAGAGCCGAAAGAAATATTAATAAACAGGGTGAAAAGAAGTTGTCACGGTGTTGGAGTTGCGGTGGTAAAGGACATAGTATTTCCGAATGTAAAGATAAAGATAAAGGCTTCAAGTGCTTTAAGTGTAATCAGTTTGGGCATCTAGCAAAAGATTGCAGTAACTCGCAAGCATCTAGTTCAACCAATAGACTCAGAACAATTCAGAAAAATAATGAAAACATTCCAGACATGCATATCAGAGTACAATTATGTGGAAAATCTGTGAATGCCTTGGTTGATACTGGGAGCGACATTACGGTTATTAAACAATCTGTATATGAACAAATTACTGATGGTGATACCCTGAAGAGTTGTGGTACTAAAGTCATTGTATTCGGAGATTGCCCTCCATGCAGTACGCTAGGTTGGTTTTCAGTTGCAGTGTCTATAGATGGCAGCGAATTAAATATTAAATGTCATGTAGTACCTGATACATGGTTGCAGAATGATATGCTAGTAGGCAAGGATGTTCTTAGAAATTTCGATCTGATAATTCGAAACGGAAAGCCGGAAATAAAGAAGCCAAGTGAAGTTGACACTTACGATGATATTAACCCATTTAGAAGTTGGGATTTTGTTGGTTTAATGAAGGAAGATGCCATTTCGTCGTGCATGAAAGATGTAAAGGATCCTGAAGTTGCAGATAAGTTGTCCAAGTTGTTACGATCCTATCAACCGAAAGTTGTAGAGAAGTCAATTATTCAGATGAAGATTCATTTAGAGAATGAGGTACCTGTATATCAGCCAGCGAGAAGATTATCACCGAGCGAGAAGAAAGTAGTAACGGAGCAAATAAATCAGTGGTTAGAGGAGAAAATAGTACAACCAAGCAATTCAGATTTTGCAAGCCCGATAGTTATCGTAGGAAAGAAGGATGGAACAAGTAGAATATGTGTCGACTATAGGAAATTGAACCAGAAAATGATCAAAGAAAGATATCCGTTACCATTAATAGAAGACGTCTTAGATAAACTTCATGACGGCCGCATATTCACGGCAATGGATCTGAAGAATGGGTTTTTTCATGTCGATGTCATTCCAGAAAGCCGAAAATATACGTCGTTCATAACTCATATGGGACAATACGAATTTCGTAAAGTACCATTTGGACTATGTAATTCACCGTCTGTCTTTCAGAGGTATGTTAATACTGTATTCCATGAACTTATTGTCAAAAACATTGTCTATGTTTATGTCGATGATTTAATCATATCATCTAAGGATGTCGAAGAAAACGTTAAAAAGATTGCCCAAGTATTGGAAGTAGCGGAGAAACACGGATTACAGTTTAAATGGTCAAAATGTCAGTTCCTTAAGGAAGAAATTGCGTTTTTGGGACATGTTGTCAGTAATGGACATATAAAGCCTTCGCTAGAGAAAACGAAAGCAGTCGCTAATTTTCCAATTCCCAGAAATGTTAAGGAAGTTCAGTCTTTTCTAGGTCTTACAGGATTTTTCAGGAAATTTGTTGAAGGGTACTCCAAAATAGCTAAGCCTATTAGTGATCTCACGAGAAAGGGCAGTAAATTTTGTTTTGGACCCGATCAACTCATGGCATATGAAATCTTGAAAGAAAAGTTGTGCAAGGAACCAGTACTTCAGATATATAACCCACACGCTGAAACTCAACTACATACGGATGCTTGCTCAATAGGTGGAGGAGCAGTATTACTGCAGAAAAATTCTGAGGATCAACAATTCCACCCTGTATACTACCTAAGCTTTAAAATGAGTCCAGCCGAGCAGAAGTACTCAAGTTACGAACACGGGGTTCTGGCTATCATAAGGGCATTGCGAAGATTACGTTGCTATTTATTGGGAATAGACTTTAAAGTTTTCACGGACTGTCAAGCTTTTTACCTTACAATGAAAAAACGAGAACTATGTGCAAGAGTGGCCAAATGGGCCTTAATTATAGAAGAATTTGGTTGTGAAGTACAGCACCGATCAGGAAGAATGATGAGGCACGTGGATGCATTAAGCCGTTTTCCTACAGTTATGCTAGTGCAATCAGAAATACTCAGCAAGGTACGAAGGGCTCAAGAAGATGATAAATATTGCAGCGTCGTTAAAAAAGTTCTACTAAAAGATACATATCAGGATTATGTCATGAGAGGAGAACTACTCTACAAATTTAAGGATGGAGACTATCTTTTGGTTTTACCCAAGAGAATACAGGCTGAAATCATCAGAAGAGTTCACGAGAATGGACATATAGGTGCTAGGAAAGTCATGCAACAAGTAGGACAAGATTATTATCTGCCTAAATTACAAAAGGCTGTTGATTTAGTTGTGAGCAATTGTGTGGCGTGTATATTGGCCGCAAGGAAAGCGGGAAAACCTGAAGGATATCTGAATCCATTGGATAAGTTTGACCGACCTCTTCACACATACCATGTCGATCATTTAGGTCCGTTGCCATCAACATCAAAAAAGTACAGGTATATTTTTGTAGTAGTGGACGGGTTTTCGAAGTTCACGTGGCTTTATCCTACAAAAACGACGAATTCACAGGAAGTTGTCGAAAAGCTGAGGCATCAGAGTCACACTTTTGGAAATCCGGTCAGGTTAATATCTGATAAAGGAGCAGCATTTGTATCCAATCAATTTGATGAATATTGTAAGGCGAATGATATACAACACGTTAAGATTACAACGGGTGTGCCGAGAGGCAATGGGCAAGTGGAACGGATTAATCGAAATCTGATAGCTGTACTTAGTAAACTTGCAGTAAAGGAACCACAGAAATGGTTCAAGTTCGTACCAACAGTACAGCAGATGTTAAATTCATCAACTTCAAGAAGTACAGGCCACACTCCGTTTGAGTTAATGGTGGGCACAAAGATGATAACCAATAGAGATGATACTCTTCTTAAAATAGTTGAAGAAGAATTAGTGAGCAGCTTTATAGAAGAAAGGAATGAACTAAGACAGCTAGCTAAAAAACAAATTTTACGGGCGCAACAAGAAAATCAAAAGAATTATAATAAAAGAAGGAAGAGAGCATGGAAATACAAAGTAGGAGATCTGGTGGTAGTTGAGAGATCACAGTTTGGATCTGGTCTTAAACTCTACCCCAAATTCTTGGGACCGTATAGAGTTTTAAAAGACAAGGGACATGACAGGTACGATCTAATCAAAATTAGCCAAACAGAAGGACCCAAGCAGACGTCTGCCTCCGCGGATCATCTTAAACCTTGGACGCGGGAGGACACTGATGATGATGATGTTAGTTATGGAGAGAGTGGGACAGCTTCATCTGGGTCAGATGAAGAAATGCAGGATGGCCGAGATGTAGGAACCGAGAAAAAAGACACTCAAGAACCTTCGCACTCAAGGCACTGTAGTAATTAGAAAAATACGGGAGTCGAAAGGAGGCGATGAGATGTCGAAAATTGAGTCTAAAACAAAGCAAGTCGAAGTCGAGACGTTTTTTGTTATTAATTAAATTATTTAAATGTTGTCGGAATTAAATCGTTATATAATAAAATATTCGATATTTTAAAATCCTTAAGAATCTCTACATACATATATTTAAAATTTTATGTATTAAAAAAATTAGTAAAAAAATTAATTTAAACTTGTTGTTTTGCTCAATTACTTTGAAGAAAATTCTAACAAAATTTTTTGATGATGATGAAAAATGCGCCATTCTTTTATTTAACTTCTTCATTAAAATTGAAATTTCACGCTTTCTTTTACATATTTTTTACATCTTACTTTTCAGTACATTTTTTAAGTTAATTAAAAGAATTTAAAAAAAAAATTATTTAACCATTTATTTTATTTTCTACTTTTTAGTCTATTATATGTATGTATTCCGCCATTTTATGATTTTGGTTCTATTAGATTAGATGGAACACAATTGCAAAAACGGCCGCCATCTTGGAACCGTCTTCTTGATTTTTTTTACAAAAAGGTCTGATTGATGATGAGTTGAACTCAGGTTGAACCTAAGTCTAACTACATGTAAACGACTCAGCTCTGCTACCTGGGTTGAGTTGAATTTATGCATACGGACATGAGTTCAGTAGTTGAATTTAGTTGGCAGCAGCAACTCTGTGATTTATTTGTGATTTTTTGTAAGATGAACTGCTTCTTTATTTTCAATTCACCCTTAACTCAACTAATCATCTCATCATGTATGTATATACATATATTAATTATCACGCGCACTACGAGTGTCTGCAAAATTGGAAGTTAATCGGTTATATTTTCTTCTTTTTAGTCTATTGTAAGCTTTCCGAAATTTTGTGTTGCCGGCATTTTGAATTTGGAATGACTCCACATAGCTAATTTGTTCTACCTGTCATATGCTTTTATTTGATACCCATGTCAGAGAGCTGCGGAGCACAATCTCAAAAATCGGCCGCCATTTTGGAACCGCCTTCTGGATATTTTCACAAAATGGTCAGATTGCATTGTCGTCCAAACTAAACGTGTATACAAAATTTCAGCTCTATCCGAAACCGGGAAGTGGGTCAAATTTAACTTCCAAGATTTGGTTACATACCATCCAAGTTAAATAAAAGCATTTAAAAAAGGAACCACATGATTCATAATCCTATTCCAAAACATTCGTTAGTTGTGGTGATACAACACATATGTATGTTTAATTGAGAACATGGACACAAAATATCTTTAAAATTTAATGCGAATATATTCACTAACCTAACACCCTTCAATAAATTCGATATTGTCACTTATTAAAATGCTAATAAATAAAAAAGTTAGTTCCTCCATAACAAATGCAGCATCACCTTTAAAACAAGATAATCCTCACCGATATGCAACAACATAATTAATCCAAAAATTTAAATTACAAAAAAGATTTGCATAAATAGAAATTATAAGCAAAATAATGTATCACCATTAATAACCGAAATGTAAATAGGCTCGATTTATACTGGATTGGGTGATAGTCGTCAGAAACAGAAATCGTATAATTTATGGACCGTAAATCGTCATTAAATTAGGGAATCAATAACAAACGCATACCACTCACCTATCACGATCGAGCCATGCTAGGTGGTTGTTTCATCCTTTTAAAGCTCTTTAGTGGGTCTGTGTAGTTTGGCTGGGTGCATTATGTATCTCCAGCATTTCTCTACTATTTCATTCAGAGTCCGAGGGAAAACAAAAATTTCACACGTTGAAACCCGTTCTATGCCGCACTCCACCTGGGAGTTAATGTACAGCTGAATGGACTTTACGAATACCTGGAGCATGTTAACAAGAAACGTTTTTTTGTTTTTGACCAGCTGAAGATGTTTTCTTTTTTATTGTATTTAATGAATCGAATATTTCCCAACATTTTATGTCCGAACAAGCTCTGAACAAGCCATAACAATCGAAATTTTCCTAATTCTATCATTAGGGCCTTCGATCTGGAAAAAACAAGCATTGGTCTCGGGCATTTCTGTAAGTACACGGCATTTCAAGGGCGGCATTTCCCCCCGGGTGGGCATTCAATTGAAACCACACGCCAAGCATTTCTTTTTTTTGTTGTTGTTTAAACATTCGGACCTGGTAGTTACTGAAAAATGGAGCAGCTTCAGGCTAGTATTGAAGCTGTTAATCTAAAACAATATCCGTGGAGCTACCATTTTTTTTTTCTGGTAAGGCGTAGATTAATGGTGATGTAGAACAAGCACTGAACTTTTTTGCTAATTGACGGATTATAATTATTGGCTCTAAAACTCTACTCAATTTAATACCAAAGAATTGTAGTTAATGCGAATAACAAGCAGAAAAATTAGAGCCATTCCATGTTTGTGTTTATAAGCCAACAACATTAAAACCGTTGTATATGTTGAGGCTAGTTATACCTAATCGTAAGGATAAAAATCTCAGTATGCTTTGGGTTTTTTATATCTATCTATCTAGAAATCTATCTCTGGAATATCTAGTTAAAGTTAAATTCGTAAATACATCTATATCTATAAAAATCGCATGTCACAGTGTTTGTTACCGTACTCCTCCGAAACGGGTTGACCAATTTGCATGAAATTTTTTGTGTATATTTGGTAGGTCTGAGAATAGGTCGTAGGCTATTTTTTATACCTTTAACCAAAAAACAGCTGCAAAATCCAAAAAAATGGTAATTTTAGGAATTTTCACTTCATTTTAGTTTCAATAGCTTCATGGCCTACCTATTGTTTGACAAATTAAAATTGTCATTAAATTGAATCATTACATTTAATGACAATTTCAAATTTACGCAGCTGTCAAACAATAGGTAGGCCATGACGCTATTGAAACTAAAATGATCCATGGCGGCCGTCTCAAGAAGGCGGTGTACCACTTTCTTCACAACCACCTCGACATGGGTATCAAATGAAAGGGTATGATAAGTAGAATACAATAAGCAATGTAGTATACAATATATCTTTAGATCCATGGCGGCCGTCTCAAGAGGCCGGATTACCACTTTCTTCACAACCACCTCAACATGGGTATCAAATGAAAGGGTATGTTAAGTACAATACAAGCAATGTAGTATACAAAATATATCTTTAGATCCATGGCGGCCGTCTCAAGAGGGCGGGGTACCACTTTCTTCACAACCACCTCGACATGGGTATCAAATGAAAGGGTATGATAAGTAGAATACAATAAGCAATGTAGTATACAAAATATATCTTTAGATCCAAGGCGGCCGTCTCAAGAGGCCGGATTACCATTTTCTTCACAACCACCTCAACATGGGTATCAAATGAAAGAGTATGTTAAGTACAATACAATAAGCAATGTAGTATACAAAATATATCTTTAGATCCATGGCGGCCGTCTCAAGAGGGCGGGGTACCACTTTCTTCACAACCACCTCGACATGGGTATCAAATGAAAGGGTATGATAAGTAGAATACAATAAGCAATGTAGTATACAAAATAGATCTTTAGATCCATGGCGGCCGTCTCAAGAAGCCGAATTACCACTTTCTTCACAACCACCTCGACATGGGTATCAAATGAAAGGGTATGATAAGTAGAATACAATAAGCAATGTAGTATACAAAATATATCTTTAGATCCATGGCGGCCGTCTCAAGAGGGCGGGGTACCACTTTCTTCACAACCACCTCGACATGGGTATCAAATGAAAGGGTATGATAAGTAGAATACAATAAGCAATGTAGTATACAAAATATATCTTTAGATCCATGGCGGCCGTCTAAAGAGGCCGGATTACCACTTTCTTCACAACCCCCTCAACATGGGTATCAAATTAAAGGGTATGATAAGTAGAATACAAGAAGCAATGTAGTAGACTCAATATAGCGATTCATGGCGGCCGACGCAAGACCCATGTTCTTTGAGGCATTTCATCTGTGTAAAATTCATATCTCGAAAAATATTAAGTCAATGGATGGTTTTTATTGTTTACTATTGACTTATGGGTGCAGCGTAGGCGCACCGGGTCCCAGCTAGTTACCTTATAAAACTATGGGAATTATTATGTGATTGGAAATATTGATATATTAAGAATATTAACACCTGTCTTTAATATACTCTTATCTTATTTGATTTAAGCTAGGGCAGCCATCGGTCCGAGTTTCCCGGATTTGTCCTAGTTTGGAAGGCGTACGGGAGCCGTGCCGCGGAGGAGGGGGGGGGGGTTAAAAGTGTCCGTGACTTTTTGTGCCAGGGGTTACTTAAAAATTGACTTGAAATACACACCCAAAAGAACTTCGGCGTGGCGAAAATGTTCTCGCTTTATTTGAAAGTTCAAGTACAATTCTATTATCCAACGTACACGGATTTCAAACGAAAAGAGGACTTAATCCAGTCGTTCAAAGAAACCAATATTTTAGTTTTCTGCTAGAGGAGTTATTAAGGTTTAAGTAGTAATTAAACACTAAAATAAAATGTGGTCTTTTTAATATGTCAGTTCTAACCTCATAAGGCACTCAATGTCACTCAGGATTCAAGGTGTGTAGTCACATATTTCGCACCATGGTATCCAGAAACAAAGTAATGGAAAAGAGACTGACATTTTCGAATACGTTAAAAAAGGCTGCCCTAGTGACAAAACAATAACAACAGCTTCGATTTTATATAGAAAGAGGTCACCAAGAGACTTCAGCACTAAAATAACAATTATTTTTTACATTGCCTTGTTTCTGTACACCGTGCCAATCAACTTCTAGAAGAACATCGCCGACGCAACCTCGCGTTTAGTGGAGTGCAGCCTTTACGTCCAGTAGGTTCTCATATTCACCTCTAATTTTCTTTTTTTTTAATTCTGTTACATTTATTTAGTGTTGCCAGATCATTATTGAGTTTCTCCCCTGAGTCCCCTAGAGATAGCTCTCACCTAAACCTCGTTACTTCTCCCTTAAATTTTTGAAACTTTTACTTACTAAACCATATGAGTTGTGTTGGGTCATGATCAATATTATCATATGAGTTCAGAGGTTCATGTAATTTCTAAGCTGCATGTGTCGACTTCTTTAAAGTTAAGAAGTAATCATATCGTATTTTAGTTTTCTTCTTTTTCAGATATTTGCTTTATTTAACATTTTCCAGTTATAACAGCAATGCATTAAAGCTATATTCATTTCAAATTGCTGATTTTATATGTTCCAGGATGAGCTAAAGCAGTCTTCGAATACACCAAGTGTGTCTCTTGAAACTGGTCACTAGATTTGACAATGGAAAAGGTCGGCTTATTCAAACGTCCAATCCAGTGACCAGTTTCAAGAGATACACGCTAAACATGTATAGCTTTTTCAATCAACATTTTGAGAAATCAAGTTTTTCGACAATAAAATCAAAAAAATCACATGAAATTTTTTTCTTCATAATCATTGTCAATGACTCACAGTTAAGGTCCGTTTATATCTACAGCCATCGAGCGCCAGGCACGGCCCATGACCGGCACAAGTAGACGTCGTTTATTATTTCATTCTGAGGATTTCACACAAAAATTTGAGGTTATGTTTTAATTTCCGGCCAACTCTATTTCAACCCAAAGCGAACTCAACTCGACATCATTCGGTGGTCGAAATTTCAACTCAACTTTTCAACCTAGTCATAAACGGGGTAATTCTAGACATCTTTGCCCTAAGTTTCCCGAGTTTCTGTCCTCCCCGAGGCTGTGTCGTAGGTTTCATAGCAAAAACTTAATCCCAGAAAGAGTTGCTAGCCCTTCGCTGCTAGCCGAATATACATAAAGTTAGTTATCGATTCGATATGACGGTTGGATTTTATCTCGCCGAAAAAACATATTGGTTAAATTTAAAAAAAAATGGGTGTCCGAGGAAAAAACTCAATTTCACCAAATGTCCGGGGTTTTCGACGTGACAACGTCTTATAAATCGATGAGTATAGGAACTCATTAGCGCAAAATGTCCCGTCCCGTTGAATGTCCCGTTTAATGTTGAATTTGTTTCAAAATAGGTCAATACAATGGAAAATAAAGTGAAGAACTTATAGGCTGTTGCCAATAATGATATCTTCCGCATCCATAAATATAGTTGCTTACTGTATAACAAAACATATGCTATAAATTATAAAAGTAAAAACTATTGTCAATTGAATTCAGTCATCAAATGAATTCACACAGCAATTCCCTACATTAACGATAAAAACTGCAAAATTTAGTTTAGTCATCAATTTAGTCCCAATTCACACAGGCCCTTAATCAGAATTTACTAAAAATTGTACGGGACTACCGGGTGATCAGGGTGATCGGATAACCGGAAGTATTCAAAAAATCGATTACGAAATTTGTACAGGACAAACAGACAGACAAGAAAGCGAGCTAATAAAAACTAATTTAAAAAATCGTGGAAACTCCAAACTCCAGCTGCCTTGGTTTCTTGCTATTTCCAATTCAAAGCTCAAAACCTAGTCATAAACACACACTTTTTAGCCTTTAGCTTTTCTTATTGAAAAATATATTAAAAACACCCGCATAAATAAAACAAATGGAAATAAAGTCCAACCACCACTGCTGCAACGATATCAGTTTTCTTTTCAATTCATTTTCGTGATTGTTTCATTGAACTCAAAACGCATCTCAATAAAAAAGAGAACAAACTTTTTTCGTATTTCTGAGCGATCGTTTCCCTGCCACACTTGGTTTCGTAAAATATAACTTACAGTGGACGGGAACCATGATGTCTGCTGTCATCGGTACATCAATTGGCATTTATTTGTTGACAAGATTCGTGGTAGGCCAATGCCGCATTCGCAGCGGGCATTTGGCTTCATCCGCGCGGATCTTTATAATTTAGTTGACCAGGTGAGTCGTAAATCTTGGAAACGATTGATCTTAAAATACAGCAAAGACACATCATTCTTAGCAAGCAGGTAATAATTATATGTATATGCGTCTATTTCCATGGTGCATTGTCTACGGATAGTGCATAGGAAACCTAAATAGCTTAGGAGTATTATAATAATAAAATAATTCTAGTGATTTGCATAAACATGGATCGCACATAGGCGGTATAAATCATGTTTCACAAGTAGTTACACACAGTCGTCATATATTGGAATCCGAGTAGGTACAAACAAACCTACCAAGACATGCTTGAGGCAAGGAGTTTACTCTAAGACGATGTGATCGATGCCTTATGAAATTTAAATTTGTTCCTCGATCACTGATTCAACAACAAATTCTCCATTTTCCGTGTTTAGCCGGCTGAACATGCGCATTTCTCTTGCTGCTCGATCTGCTTTCGAAACGATGGGATGTACGGTTTTGGCTCTTGAATGACAGAATTTGAGGAGTACGTGTGTGGTCGAATTTACAGCTGAAAATGCAGGAAAACACCGTGACACCGTTGAAAAGTATATCCACTTTGAGATCAAGCAGTTTCATGGAGGTTGCTTCCACTAAATTAAAGATTTTTATTACATATTGAAAAGATCAAAATATTTTCATGGCTATTTTCTAATCCGGTGGTGGATCCAACATCTGCTCTTGTGTAAGCTCTGGCGATTGGAAATAAAAATTTTACGATATTCATGAAAGTGTATCCATATTGATATCTTTTTATCCGGAAGGGACTTTGTGCTATCTGAAACAAGTATATTCATCTAAATAGAAGCCGTTCTCTTCCTGCTTGAAATAAGTTATTTTTGGTGTTTATATTACCTTTTTAGGTGTTGCGCGCTGATGGGGTTATTAAGTTATTATATTTCCTTAAAAGCAATAAATTATAATATATATATTTTTCGATCTCTAAAATAGATAAATATTTGCGTCATAATTTAATTTTTAATATGAGCTATGAGTCACGATTATTCATTTCAGGTAAAATGCAGCTTAATTTTTATGACTTATCTATTCTGAAATATTGAATAGTGTTGTGATATGTTGCTTGAATCACAAGATTAATAGATGCACTTGAAGTTGAAATATTATTATCAGTATGGAAAAATACAATTAAGTAAGCTTGAGATTAATAGTTGTTTGTAAACATACCGATGAGAGAATGTATACAACTTTGGTAACATTAAACGAAGGCTCAGTTCCTCTTTTGATATACGAGTATACGTATACTCATATTTGCTTGTTTACTAGCTAATTGCAAGGCCATTATATGTATTTACATGCCTTAAAGCTAATAGAAAAATTAAGAATTAGCCCGAATAAACAAAACTAGCGAACCATCTTGGCTCTTGATTATTATAGGCTACTCCTTATCAAACTGCAGATAAACATGAGTATTTTTTTATTATTTAGAAATGTGCTATAAATCGATGTATACAAAATGTGTACATAGAGGCTACCACCTTATAGATGAAGGCAGTGGAAAAACCGGGAGTAAACGAAGAAAAAATACTGCGGAAAGTTTAGCTGTCAACAAGTCGTTTGGCGTAGGCAGCATATCTAATAAAGCCACGATATTGGCCACTAAGGGTTTCACGGCAAATCTGTACACCTACCAAAGCTGAACAAGCCATTAGCGAACCAATCATCCGACGACAGAGTATGGGCAAACTTTTCGAGGGTGTGGTTTGTAACAGCAGTCTCAGAGAACATGGGCACGGGAAGCGAACTATAAAGATAACAAAAAATAAAAAAAGAGAATTTAGAGACGAAAAAGAAAAGCCTGGAAAAAAATCTCGTCTGTGAACTAGAACAGTACAAAGAACGACGGCCGCACCAGGCGCGGGATTCTACCAAAGAGTCCGCAGTATGACGCAATTCACACAACCAATTCGCACATACTGCCAGGACAAAGAAGGGAATCTGATCACCGATCCTGAAGGCATCTTGGAGCGATGGGAAGAGCACTTTCATGAATTGCTAAATGGTGAGCTAACTGAGGATTCGGAGGCTCCACCAATATCTGATGATAATGCTATGCTGCCGCCACCAAGCATAGAAGAAGCTAGCCGGCTCAAAAGCAACAAGGCCTCGGGTGCTGATGACATCGCAACGGAGCTGGGTAAATATGGAGGGCATACATTACACCAAGCAATCCAACTTGGCGGCGGATTTCTGGGAGGTAGTCCATGCTTCACATCCATACGTAGCTACTGTACGTATGATGGTTTTGTCCATTCCCAGTGGGGAATGGAGTGCTCTGAAGACAATGGAGGAGCACTCCCATGGAAGCATGGAGTGCTCCCTTTCCGGCTCCTCTCCATTAAGAAGAATTTCACTTCATCCACAACTCCATCATTCATCCACGATGAGAAGGTGATAACAGACAGAAAATCCAAGGCCGATTTATTAGCATCTCTGTTTGCTGCCAATTCTTCTTTACCCCAAACTGATATGCTACCCCCGGTTCTCGAGCACAGCGCTCATTTAATGGACAGGGTTTTCTTCAGAACTCGCGAGGTGTACAGGTGCCTTAAAGAGCTCGATGCCAATAAATGCACTGGACCCGATAATATACCCCCTGTCGTCTTAAAATCACCTTTGGCTAAACCTTTGCGCAAACTTTTTGCCCTATCATACTCTTCCGGAGTTTACCCAGATTCTTGGAAACTTGCTCATGTCCAGCCAATACCGAAAAAAGGTAACTCCAGCCTTCCCTCTAACTACCCTCCAATAGCAATTACTTCTATTCTCTCCAAAACCATGGAGACGATAATTAACAAAAAGCTAATGGGATACCTAGAATCAAACCAACTTATAAACGACAATCAATACGGCTTCCGACAAAAAATATCCACTGGTGATCTTTTAGTTTGCCTTACAGAACACCTCAACCGAAGTTTGCATGGATCTGGTGAATCTAGTTTGGTTGCTTTAGATATCTCCAAGGCTTTTGATAGAGTATGGCACTCAGCCTTGTTAGCTAAACTCAAAGGTATTGGAATTGACTCGCTTCTGTATAAGTGGGTTGAAAGTTTCCTTTCCGGTCGTTCAATTAAGGTAGTATTGGATGGCGTCAAATCTGAATCTCACCCCATTTCTGCGGGGGTCCCCAGGGTTCAATTTTATCACCGGCCCTATTTCTCATCTTTATAAATGACCTACTTTCAATCCCCTCCAACCCACTTCTCAGCTTCGCTGACGACGGTACTTTACGTTACTCGTACAGCTACGATACAAGACAGACTCCTGTCTCGATGATCGGGAAATTATGTCCATCTCTGTTAATAACGACATTGAACTCATTCTAGAGTGGGGAAAGAACAATCGTGTTGATTTCAACCCTGACAAAACCAAGTACTGTCTTATTTCAAAGAAAACGATCAACACCTCACCATCCTTGAAAGTGGATGACGTGGTACTAAAGGCCGACCCATCCCTACACATCCTAGGTGTGACATTAGCCAAAGACTTGCGATGGAATGACCACATATTCCAAATCGCAAAACAAGGATCCCAGTGCTTGGGATTTCTTAAGAGGTGCAAGTTTCTCCTCCAGCCATCGGCCGGTGCTGTTATTTATAAATCCTACATTCGGCCTCTTCTCGAATACAACTCCCTCGTTTGGGGCGGCGCTCCAATAACCACCTTAGCATGGTTAGATAAGGTCCAAAAAAGGACCCTTAAGTTAATTAATGACGATACCGCTTGCTCCACCATCGACCCCCTGAGCCACCATAGGAATGTAGCAGCACTGACAAAATTTTATCGCTACTATCATAGTGACTGTTCCTTCGAGTTAAACGCTCTCCTTCCTCCACGGCAATCTTATACCCGCAACACCAGATTAGCCCACTCATCTCATTCCCTCCACCTGCAACTCCCCCTTTCACGCACTCAACAAGATATGAATTCGTTTGTGAATAGAACAACTCGACTCTGGAATGATCTCTCGCAGTCAGTATTTCCGAGCTCATACAACATCCAAGAGTTCAAAGGTAGGGTTCATCACCACCTTCTTCAATACCCCCCCCCCCTTACCTTTATAACCCCCCCCCCCTTACTAAGCTTACTGCTAGACATTGCACCATGACGTGACAAATGACATGACGGACTAGTAGTACAAAGGGTGACTCCTGAGCTTAGCACTGCCACATAAAAAAAAATTTTTCATTTTTGTTAATTTAACTATCTTTATGGGTATGCTTAGGTCCAGCATTGCCGCATACATTTGCTCCCTGTCGATGCTGTCGTATGGTTGTTTGAAGTAGATGAAAAGTTGATACACGTCGATGTTGTATTCCCAGTGTTTTCGAAAGATTTTCCTTATTGAGAAAAGCTGAATCCATTGAAACCCAGACATTGGGAAGTTTGTTTGGCGAATTGGAATATGTGGCCTGTGAGATGAAACCGTGCCTCGCTGATCATAAAAAAAATATGAGTGTGCTTAAGACCACACTTTAGAAGTAAAACTTTTGTGCACAACGGCTAGTAATATGCAATAGATATTGTGGAAAGTCTGTCGGATCTATAGTACGCTTGAGAAAACTCAGGCCAACGGCAGATGCAGGAAGAATAGTGACGAATCTACTGACGGACTTGATACTGTTTGAAAATATCAATATTTATGAATTCCTATTTACATTAAAACCTAAAAGTAACCGAGTAAAAAAAATTTTTATTGGTGAATTTGAATACACACACTTCTATATTATTTATCAACGAATTGAACGCATGTACGCTTGGATATGTCACCAGCTGTATGCATGATCCGCTCCCGCTACATTCATGATCATTAATAATTGCATCCGCATCGGCATAGACTATTCCAAACCCAAGTATTGTTTTACCAAGCAGTCCGCCAACCACATCCAATGAAGCTTTACCTACGCGAGCCGCTTTACCTACGCTAACGAGACCCAGTCTACTTGAGTATGGTATTGGCACCCTTTATGGCCACCTAGCCAATTACCTGATTTCTTCGTCCCTTACAATCTTTTAGGGAGCCAATTCATTTTAAAGGGAGCAAAAAGAAATGCAAAAAACAATCAACCTCTTTTCAAATTCCTCTTTCTTGGCGCAGTTGAAAATAATTTATTTTAACTGATTAAACCGAATTCGAAGCATAAAGTTGAAAAAACATTTTTTTCAAACCTTTATATTTTCGGACGATGTAGGGACAGTTTCAGCCCTTTACTATTATCCCTTATCATAAAATTTGCTTTGTTATAAATCAAGCACTTTTGAATATAAATATTGCAAAAAATGTATTTTATTGGATTGTTTTTGATTATAATTAAAATTATCGCCAACATCCTTTAAAAAATGGTTAAAAAAATTTTTTAAAAAAAAATCTATTAATTAACTAAAAAATGTACTGAAAAGTAAAAAATAAAAAATATTTTAAAGAAAGCGTGAAATTTCAATTTTAATGAAAAAGTTAATTAAAAGAATGGCGCATTTGTCATCAAAAAATTTTGTTAGAATTTGAAATTAACAAAGCAAAAAATTGAGGGTTATTGTAAATCTCACGCGATTTACATTTATATTTTCAATTTTTGATGAAAAATGCGCCATTCTTTTAATTAACTTTTTCATTAAAATTGAAATTTCACGCTTTCTTTAAAATATTTTTTATTTTTTACTTTTCAGTACATTTTTTAGTTAATTAAAAGAATTTTTTTTTAAATTTTTTTTAACCATTTATTTTATTTTCTACTTTTTAGTTTATTATATGTATTCCGCCATTTTATGATGGCAATTCTATTAGATTTAAAATTACGTCACACAGTTTACTGTATTCATTTGATAACTATGTCGTGGGCTCGGTGGAACATAATTGCAAAAACGGCCGCCATCTCGGAACCGTCTTCTTGATTTTTTTACAGAAAGGTCAGATTGCATTTAGTACTTATACATGATGAGTTGAACTCAAGTTGAACCCAAGTCTAACTACATGTGAACGGGAGTCGAGTTGGGTTAAGGTTGACTGAACTCGACTCAGCTCTGCTACCTGGGTTTAGTTGAAATTATGCATACGGACATGAGTTCAGTATTTGAGTAGTTGAATTTAGTTGACAGCAGCATCTCTGTGTTTGTTTGTGATTTTTTGTAACGTGTATTGCTTCTTTATTATCAACTCACCCTTAACTCAACTATTCATCTCATCATTCATACACATTAACCACCCGAACTACGAGTGTGTGCAAAATTGGAAGTTGATCGGTTATATTTTCTACTTTTTAGTCTATTATAAGTTTTCCACAATTTAGTGTTAGCCGCCATTTTGAATTTGGAATGACGCCACATAGCTTATTGTGTTCTACCTGTCATATCCTTTCATTTGATACCCATGTCAGAGGGCCGCGGAGCACAATTTCAAAAATCGGGCGCCATTTTGGAACCGCCATCTTGATATTTTTACAAAATGGCCAGATTGCATTGTCATCCAAACTAAACGTGTATGCAAAATTTCAGCTCTATCCGAAACCGGGAAGTGGGTCTAATTTAACTTCCAAGATTTGACGACAAACAGTGTAAGTGTTGGCCGCCATTTTGAATTTGGAATGACGCCACATAGCTTATTGTGTTCTACCTGTCATATCCTTTCATTTGATACCCATGTCAGAGGCCCGCGCAGCACAATATCAAAAATCGGGCGCCATTTTGGAACCGCCATCTTGATATTTTTACAAAATGGCCAGATTGCATTGTCATCCAAACTAAACGTGTATGCAAAATTTCAGCTCTATCCGAAACCGGGAAGTGGGTCAAATTTAACTTCCAAGATTTGACGACAAACAGTGTAAGTTAAATAAAAGAATTTAAAAAGGGAGTTTTTAAGCATATTTAATAGCCTTATGACACTGGCTTAGCCAAGGCAGCATTTTCAGCCTACGATAAAGCCAGTGTCATAAGGCTATAAAGGTGACATGCATATTTTAAGACTGTGGGACCCCGATTTTCGAAATCAGCGACCCAAAAAATATATCAGGAACGATTTTCACAACAGTGTAATGCTTTGACATAAACGATTCGTCGATTTGTGCAAGTTAAAAAAATTGTACTTTAAAAAGGGGAAAGGTCCAGTACATCTCACCAAAGGGGAAGTGGGTGCCAATTTAAAACAAGAGCACCTCACACATTTAATTCACCACTCCCTTTTCGTATTCTAAGCACCCAAACCGCTGACATACGGTTTTAACAGCTTCGGTTTTATCAATTGAAGCGTGCAAAAAGGATTTTATATTGGAGACAATAACAAAATAAATGTAAGAAAGATGTATTGTTCATTTCTTCTTTCATTTTTTCATATTTGTTTACATCGTTTGGCATTTGAAGAAAGTCTCAAGTGTATCACGGTTCGCCGGAAGCAAGAATGAGTTTGACAAAAATGTCGACAATATCTGTTATGGGGAAATGGTTCCTTATCAAGTCAGGATTCCAACAAAACAAACCCGAAAATCAAATTTGATCATTTAATCAAATGACGAGGGCGTTTTGAAGTTTTTTTGGTAGAGGTTTACATATCACCCTGTATTTTTGTAACCCTTCGAGCTATTTTCATGAATAAGATATCAGTGTACGCAGAATACTCCCTCCTATCTAAAACTGTCAAAATCAAGGTTCTACCATATCTACTTCCAGAGTAATGAGTCGTCAAAGTCAAAACTTTGGTTTTTTTCACAATACAATACATTTAATAGTACCTTCTTATTACATTATAATAAATCGTGAAATGAGATATACTTGATTTTGACAGAATATTTGAGTAAACAAAATAAAAAATAAAGTTAAAATTGAATTACAAAAAATCAATAAAAAAAGTGAGTCACTCGTTACTGAATTTTAATAAACCATGTCTATTTCGTAATTAAAACATAACAATAAATTATAAAAAAATAATAGATTTTTATAATACAGTTAAAAAATAATTTATATATGTGTTGAAGTGAATGTGGCTACAGCTTTTTATAGCTGATCTAAATACAATTGATCGCCAGTAAAGTTAACTTTATACCTATCCCAATATTTCAAAAATTCCCTGTGAATTGATTCGCCCGCTTGCTCTGACCAAACACCTAAGCCTTCATTACTTTCGAAAAAATGTATACAATCTTCTATATGTTGCAAAGTTATATGAACCTTTAGAGTTACTGATACTTCTTGAAAATTGCTTCTGCTTTCAAATATCTAACTGTCTTTTTTTCCAAGAATTAGGGAGTGCGTAATTATTTTTTGTTTATTTATTTACCAAAGGCCAATTTTAACATCAAAATTGCTTATAACTCCAAAAATAAAAGCCGCAGGATAAAAATTGTCCACACATTATTCATAGGAAATTGTTCAAGCATTCCAATTTTGCAAAAAAAAATATCAGTTAACTACGTATTTTTTCAAGTAAAAGGTGGTTTTAGTTGAATTTTTAGTGAAAAAAACCAAAGTTTTGACTTTGACGACTCATTACTCTGGAAGTAGATATGGTAGAACCTTGATTTTGACAGTTTTAGATAGGTGGGAGTATTCTGCGTACATGAATATCTTATTCATGAAAATAGTTCGAAGGGTTACAAAAATACAGGGTGATATGTAAACCTCTACCAAAAAAACTTCAAAACGCCCTCGTCATTTGATTAAATGATCAAATTTGATTTTCGGGTTTGTTTTGTTGGAATCCTGACTTGATAAGGAACCATTTCCCCATAACAGATATTGTCGACATTTTTGTCAAACTCATTCTTGCTTCCGGCGAACCGTGTGTATATACCGTAACTTCCCGGCAGTGCTACATGTTTGGCCACGCCATAAAGCAGATCCACTTGCTCAGGCTGCGCCGAAAATTCTTGTATGCCGCTTCCAACATGTCCGTCAACTCCAAAGTGTCTGCGGCATAAGCCCGGCCAGCGACCAAACCACAAGAAAAATCTCAAATAATTCACCTCTACATAATGGTGAATTTGTATTCCTATAATGAGATAAAGCAAAGTCTGGGCGACAACGTAGCTAGCATGCCAGAAAATTTATGCAGTAAGGCAGAGTGAATTTTAACTGTTGCACACACAGCCCCGAGTTTCTTCGTCTCTTGTACCTCGTCCGCCCCATATCCCATCGTTATACGAAAGTTCTGAAGATTTTTCATGTGTGAGAGCGTTACGCGAATGAAATTGATTCACTCTCATGTAAATTTTTTTAAGCAAACGTCCCTAAAGAAGTTTTACTTCAAAAAATTGTGCTGATCGTCAAGCGGAGAAAGCCAGCGTCCATAAAGGTTAAGGTAAGAGAACAGATCATGAACTCACACTTCGCTCTCAGATACCTGGGAATGATGATTGAACGGAGCAAGGGCGTTTCCAGCCAACTAGCTTAGGGGGGTAATTAAAAAAAAAGAAAAAACTGAAATATTTTTTTTATTCCATAAAGACAAAACAATCGAGATCAAAAAATATAATTTGTATAAAAAGGAATTTATATAATAATAAAATAAAAAATAGGGGTTTTTATTTTGTTTAGAAAATCGCTTTCTACCCCCTACTTTTTTGTGGGAGGAAGGATGCAGAATTGAAAAAAAAAAAGTACAAAACCCCTATTTTTTTTACAGATTTAGATTCTTCTTGAAAAAATATGAAGATTTTATTCTTATCATTTTTTGTGACTCGCCTTAGATGGCGCTGTAATCGGCGGAAATTAATATATCATAAAAAAACTTTTTCCTCCGATTACAGCGCCATCTATGGCGAATCGCAAAAAATGTTTGGGACAAAATCTTCATATTTTTTTATGAAGATTCTGAATCTGAGGGTTTCCATTTAAGTTTTTGAAGTTGCACCCCCTACCCCTAACAGGGGGTAGGGGGCGTTTTTGGTATGGCTGGATAGAGTTTGAAAAAATATTTGATACGTGTTTTTGTAGTTTTAATTTTTTTTTTTTTTTTTTTTTTTTCAAAACTCTTCGAAATAATGGGGTGGTACGGGTGGTCTGAGACACCCTGTATATTGAACTAAGAAATGCGATTCGCGCTCTCTTAATGTAACACGATGTAACGATTAACAATTTCTGCGTTTTTTAATCTGTTCTGTTCTTTCCTGGTAGGTACAGCTTCCACACAAATTCTTGTCCCCGACAATTTCTGAGAACCGTATCCAGGCCAAAGAGATATTAAATTTAAATTAAAGGACCCCGCACGTTTCTTATGGAAAATGACTTTCGGTCAAATTGAACGAGTCTATGTTCTTTGGATAGAGGAAGTCTCCCTGAACAAAAGTCGAAACCCAAAACTTAAGATTTTTGGTACTTTTAGACATCTGAAGTTTTTCATTTTTCGGTCTGTTGATGTTTTTTTGCGGTATAGCAAAGAAATAACGTCGCATTATTTAAGTAATGCTAGTGTTCATTTAATTATTTTTATTTTTTTTTTAGACTTTTGTTCAGGGAGACTTCCTCTATCCAAAAAGCATAGACTCGTTCAATTTGACCGAAAGTCATTTTCCATAAGAAACGTGCGGGGTCCTTTCCCTTTTCCCTTATACGTTTTTTAAATTGGCAGTTGACAAATAAAATAAATTCTTTGTTTACTGAATAAAAAACGCGAAAAATTGATAGAGATTTTTATAAAATAGTAAAAGAATTAAAAAGTCCACAGCCGTAATTTATGCAAATGAAAATTAAAATGTTCCTTGCGTTTTTTTTAATGTTCCAGGACAGAACAGGTTTAAAAAACGCACCTATAAAGAGACTAATAGTATCAACGTATGTCGCGTATATTTAGAAAAGGGAACCCGTGCAAAGGAAGAAGTTCATCACTTCTCTTTCGGCGCTTGAGCAGTTAGCTTCGGTTTGTTTACATAGCGTGCCATATTAGTTAAGTGTATCGGTCCCTTCTACGACTCTCCAGGAAAAAAAATTCACAGTCATAGTTCGCCGACTAGATTCACCATACACTTAACTTTTTTGTTTGTAATATTAGTAATTTTTAAGAATAAAAATAAATAAGGGAACGCAAATCTTGGGGGGGGGGGGGGTAATTACCCAATTACCCCCCTCTGAAACCGCCACTGGAACGGAGGCTATATTTGAAAGAACGTAGCATAATAGCAAAGGAAGTGGGTCGAATGTATAGGAAGAGGACTCACCGACTTATTTAAAATTTGGAGATATGCGGTACAAAGGAGAGTTGGAAAGGAGCTACAACCTAACACACCTCTTGATTGTACATGAAGGATAAAGAAAATACCTCGGACATTTCGGACATCATGAGCTGCCAATGTTCCTAGCTTGTTCAACTTCACCAGACGATGTCATATTTCAATGTTTAAGAGTCGTCGAGCATAGGGCCGAGATGCAAGTAGCATGAAGGCTGCCAACACAGAACACCTTAGAAACGCCAGGAGCATTAGAAGCTAAATAAAAGTTGGTCCATCGGCGCCACGCAATGCAACCAAGCCAGTCCCATGGGAGATCAGAAGATGGTTTGAGGGGTCCGTAGCAGTTTTTCAGCCCAACTCAACAAAAAAAACTATTTTTCTTGTTGCAAGAGAAACACTTTTCTGGGTTGGACAAAAGTGGCACTGTATTTTACAGGCTACCATATGATGATTGCATTTAGTTTATGATTTAAGGAAAAAAATATTTTCACCAAAAAATACGGAGACACTTTTTCAGTAGCCTCAATTGGAAGTAAGGGTTGTGCAAAATTATCTAAATTGAACTACTCTTCGAAGTGGCAAACTACTGATAAATTAAGTGAATTTTCATTAGGACAAGTTAAAGAAAATTAAAGGACTTATGAAGATGCGCTGAACAAAATATTGGTTTCGATAGGTGTATATGTCATATGACTACAATAATGTATATCTTCTTATTTCCGTCCATTTTACATTATTTCTGTTCTTTGCGTCTAACTCTCTATTATCTCAAACCAATCGTTTACATGTGCAAAACACCTTCAAGTCATTCTACGAAATCTCAAGACTTTATTGCAACAACCCAAAGATAATTTGATAAATTTTCCAAAGGAATAACACCGCAAAGCAATCGCAAATTGCATGCGGCACATCTTGGAGTCTAGAAAATTGCGAAATGTTTGGACCAATTAACAGTTGACAAGGACTCGACAGGTAAATCTAAGTATGATATGAGTACGGCGTGAAGATTTTTCTACTTCACTACACGAAAAGAAAATTGTGGTCCCTCTCCAGTGTTTCTTTGAATGCCTTACAAGTAAACCGCCAATTGCAGTCGTGCAATAGCGAAATTGAGGCGATTACAAATAATAACACATCTCTAGCGAAACAACTAAACATCGCTTAATTAATTGCCATTAGCCGCGATTTGAATTGTTACTTGGAGAATGAAGTCATGATTCTTGCACTCGAGCGCACAATTTGTAATTATAACATCGCCCGGTAGTCAGTGCAGTCAGATTCAGTCAAGCGAATGCACCTTGGCAAGAGTGCATTGCGAACACGACCTGAGTGCAATGGGTGCCGGGATGCCTGGGACATCATCTGTGGTTCCAGATTCGCTCACGCCTTACATAATCCCCATCTCAGCATCATCATGTCAGCATTAAGGAGGAAATTCTTTTCTCCTAGCAGATATTTTCCGCGGTTAATTTTTCAGAGTTTTTCAGTTTTCCTTTCGTTAGAGGCTGGATGGCGGACCTATTGGGCAAACCGCGAGGGTAAATAGTAAACACGATGCGGTGTAATTTCATGGCGGGCACAGTGCCACAGTGCAACAGTGCACTCTGCGCGATGCAATATACTGACGCCAGGAATCGTGACAAATATGACCTAATGATCCTCCATTGTGACTGGTGCCTGGAGCCTAGCAGCGTTGTCTCGGCTCTCGATGCCTGGCTGGAGTGTAAAAAATAAGACCATGCAGAGCTCTTAAGTCACTTTGGAGCCCCTGATTTGAGATGCTTTCGTGGCCTTTCCTCTTTGATTTGGTGCAGGTTACACGGAGAGCCCAAAGGCTGTGATTATGCACCGATGCTGGTGCTGGATGAAAACTCAGCAGACCTAGAGAGTAACAAGGCGAAGACATGTCAAGATAAAATGTTGCGGACGACTTGGGAACATTTCGGTAGAGAGACGTCGAGCCATGAATTTTTAATGCTATTAGGAGAAAAAATGCGCCTTATGACACTCTATGCTAGCTTTGCTCTTTGACTTCGAGAAAGTTTTATAATTGACTTTCGGTGGAATATCAAAATACCGTGGGTCTGGGAATTATGCTGTTTAAGATTTTTTTAGTATTTGCTATTAGCTAGATGACAAGAAATACATCACGAAAAGTGTTGATTGCTGATTGTCAGTTTCTGGGGTTAATGAGGAAAACATAACGATTTTTTTCTTATTTTGTTGTTTTGTACTAGACATTAAAATAACTTTCACGTTGGCAACAATTGGTGACTGTTAAAAATGCATTTTTTAAATGAAATCGATTTTTAACATGGTGTGGTGTTAAATTTGTTCATTTATATTAGTATTTATTGGACTTCAATTAATCTATGCCCTCAGAATCTGCTAGGAACCTTTGAACAAAGAGAATCATTTTATAAATCTTTATAGTTTAATCAACCTTAATAAGTTTACGCAAGCCGCAGTAAATACTAAGCGAACTCTAATAAGTAGATGACTAAACCAATTAGCGTTCATTTAAAAATTGTAAATAGAATGAAAAACTTAACAGTTGACTTAACTGCATATATGTATTATTTAGTGACCAACCCGGCAACAACTTTTTGCACGCTTCAATTGATAAAACCGAAGGTGTTAAAACCGTATGTCAGTGCTTTGGATGCTTAGAATACCAAAAAGGAGTGGTGAATTAAATGTGTGAGGTGCTCTTGTTTTAAATTGGCACCCACTTCCCTTTGGTGAGATGTGCTGGACCTTTCCCCTTTTTAATTTAAAATTTTTATAACTTGCAATAAATCGACGAATCGGTTATGTCAAAACATTACACTGTTGTGAAAATCGTTGCTGATATGTTTTTTGGATCGCTGATTACGAAAATCGGGGTCACACAGTCTTAAAATATGCATGTCACTTTTAAAAATGCTTAAAAACTCCCTTCTATAAGGGTTTTCCCGATAATTTTAATTATAATCAAAAACAATCCAATGAAATATGTACATTTTTTGCAATATTTATTTTCAAAGGTGATTGACTTATAACAAAGAAAGCCAAATTTTATAATAAGGGATAATAGAAAAGGGCTGAAACCATCACTACATCGACTGAAAATATAAAGGTTTGTAAAAACTTTTTTTTCAACTTTATGCTTCAAATTCGGTTTTATCAGGTAAAAGTAAATTATTTTCAACCCTTAAGGGAGTAAAACTACCTCTCTAGATAAAAGAAGAATTTGAAAAAAGGTTGATTGTTTTGTGAAATTCTTTTTGCTACCTTTAAAATTAATTAGCTCCCTAAAAGATTGTATGGGACGAAGAAAACAGGCAATTGGCTGGGTGCCAATAGCATACTCAAGTAGACTGACTCATCATTGGACAGTAATACAATACTCGGATTTGGAATGCTCTATGCCGATGCGGATGAAATTATAAATATTCATGCCTGTAGCGGTAGCGGAGCATGCATACTTCCAGCAGACGAATGCTTAGATTTTCGTGTCTGTGACGGTAGCATGCATGCCTGTGGCGGGAGCGTGCATAGACGTGTGGCATGTGCGCTTCTTTGCTATACGTATTAGGTGCCCCGCGTGTACGCTTTTAAGAAAATTAGCCAATAAAATTATTTTTACTCGAGTTTAAATAAACCAGGATTATCAATACTTTCACTAAATTTATAAAACATGTATGCGAACGTACAAGAGTTAGATGACTAAGTTGTAAAAAAATGAATGTCATCCAGACATACCAAAAGCGCTATGTCACGATAAATCACCATAGGCAGATGTGTATGCAGATCTTCTTTAACGGCTTTACAACCGTATCCGGTCCTGGCCTCTCCTAAGAGTTCTCTCCATCGATCTCGAACACAGATAACAAATGCACGGCAAAAAATTTAGAAATAAATTTTATAGTGGTTATTTATGAATCGACGCATAAAATTTTACCTGAAATAATGGAATTTATACATGAACACCTCCATTTCCGAAGGCTCAAATTTATTAGGTCGAAGCTACAACGATATCCCCAAGATTTTGAGTGATGATTTCAATAATAAATAATTTTTCAATTTAAAACGGCACGTCCGAACTTTGTGGATGAAGGGGAAAGTGGGGGTGATAAGAGGTACCACCCACTTCTATTTTCATCCACAAAGTGTGCGAGGAACGTTCCTGGGTGCGAAACGCCTAAATAGACAAAAGTACCGCGATATATGGAACCTCACTTGATGCAGTTTTTACGCGATTTTTAAACCATTTTCAATCAAAAATATTTCAGTTATTATAAAACCTTTTCTTCTTTTTTCGGTTTTAATGTAAATAGGAATTCATAAATATTGATATTTTCAAATAGTATTTGTATCAAGTCCGTCAGTAGACTCGCCACTATACTTCCAACATCTGTCGTTGCCCTGACTTTTCTCCAAGCGTACTTATACGACAGACTTTCCACTGTACTGCAATAGATAATATTACTAGCTGTTGGGCAAAAAAGTTTTACTTCTAAAGTAAGTGTGGTCTTAAGCACACTCATATTTTTTTATTTAGCGAGACTAACCTACCAATTATACTTTCGCATTTCGTGCTCGCGTTTTTGAAAAGTTGAAAAGTTCTGGGCCTCAACAAGGTATATATGTCATAAAGAGAGAGGAAAACTCAAAAATTCAACTCGATTTGGCAGGCTGGGCATTTCTGACGAAAAAACGTGCCGGAATTATGGTATGTCCTACCGTTGTGAGTGGACAGCTTGGATTATATTTCAACATCCTATGCGCCTCTTCTATATCATTTATCTCCTCCCGTTTTCAGTGGACAGCTTGCATTAAAATTTAACATCCTATGCGCCCCATTAACAAAGGATCTACAATGGACTGACGACATATTGCAAATTACTAAGAACAACTCGTTGCCCAAGATAAAAGACGCAAGTCCTTCCTTCAGCTACCAGCCCCCCGTACAGCAATCTGCAAGTTCCATATCCGACCGAAGAATGAAAACTCTCTTATTGCCGCTGTACTCACTGCAAACCCCATAATATTTTTTTCCGTGGGAATTTAACATACTACATACCTACTACAAAAGTGTGTATGTAAATTCGACTAATCAAAAACTCCTTAGTATAGATTTTTGTTCAATTTTGCGATTTATCTTTAAAAGTCGGCCATATTGGATACGCTACTTTGAATTTTCAAATTTGGACCTCGGATTCGCGTTCAACCCCCGAATATAGATTTTGGGTCCATTTCGCTAGGTATTTTCCAAGATTTTTAATTTATTAAGTAATGCAGTAATTGTTCACTAACATTAGCCATATGATAAGTAATTGTTCACTAACATTATCCATATGATAAAAATATTTCTGATCACTTTCCAAAAAAAACAGGTCATTTGTTTCTACTTCTAAAAAGTGACCCTTTTGCTTATTTGACCCGGCTAATTTTAATTTTTGACATTTCAGACTTTTTTATTGACAGTATTGAAAGTTCGTAATTTTTAAGTGAAATTGAAAAGAAAACTTGCGGTGAATATGACAAAGTACCAAACTATGACTATGAAAAAGTACGAAACTATGAAAATGTACACAAGTGGTTAGTTACACGATCGTTACTGCTCGAAAAAAAGTCTTCACCTCGCTCACATCAGCATGATTCTCATTAATCTCATAATATTTTCTATATCCTATTTAGAGTAGAATAGTTTTGTCAATCATTCCGTAAATTATTGATTTCATCGGGCCGCGTATCTGTTGGGGCAACTGACAACATTTGCCCAAAATCAACAACTACTTCCCAAAATAATTGTCTTTTACTTTGTATATCTTGAAGTGTTCTGTTAACGGCTTCAATAGATACTTTATTTGCCATGGTATATTCATCCCATTCCTAGACAACCATCAAGTAGTTTTGTAAAACTTGGCTTTGTGGCGATTTTTAGATTTTTTTCGCAGAATTAAGACAACTTCTTCGATCAGTATCATAAACATAGTATGAGCTGTTCTGGTATCCATACCGACCCCGTTGTAAAGAAAAAGTAGTCCGCCATTTTGTGTTGGGCGCCATTTTGAATTTTGAATGACAACACATAGCTAATTTTTTTTATGGTAGCCTAAGATAAGGTGTCACCATTTCTAATATTTACTGTCCGTCATGTCGTGCAATGTCTGGTAGTAAGTTTAGCTCGATAGTGCAATAAAAAGGACTTTTTCTTTGCGAAAAATACCGCACGCCATTTTTTCACCAAATGATTTTATATATTTGTATGAGCTTAAATTCAAAATGGCGTCATCTCTACCATTGTGCTAAGCTTACAGTGAAGAGAAACGCGTTTAATTCTATATCTCAGAAACTAGCCCAGAACGAGAAGTGGGAAGAGGGAAAGAACTTACTCACTTGTACAGTCTGCAAGTTTTTCCCTTAGTGATTTGTTTGTTTTCTGATTTTGCTGTAAATTTTGATTGTTTGCAATTTTAATGTTAAAAATGGCCTTATTTCGTACTTTTTCAGTACTTTACCACCCGAGGTTATGTCTAAAAGTACCAAATAAGGCCATTTTTAACATTAAAATTGCTTATGGCTTCAAAACTATTGGCCGGACCGTAAAAGTTGTCCAACATTATTCAAAGGAAATTGTCCAAGCTTTCCAATTTTGTAATACTTTTTTTGGAGATAAAGGTGCTTGAAGTTGAAATTTTAGTGAAGAAAAAACAAAATTTTGACTTTGACGACATATCTCTGAAAGTTCGTGGGTTGAAGCCTTGACTTTTACCGTTTCATATAGGCGAGAGTATTCTGCGTAAATTGGGGCCTTATTCAATATCTCATAGGATTACAAAAATACAGAGTGATATGTAAACCTCTACCAAAAAATTTCGAACTGAATGATTTGATATTTGACAGTAATTTTAACATTTTTCAACAAATACATAAATCAAAAATTCATCTGGGCAGATTAATAGCTGATTAAAAGACGAAGATTTAAAAAAATGGTTACGATAACTCAAATTTTCGGCTCGTTATAATAAACTGAATAGAAAAAATATTATTTTTTTGTAAAAATTAGACTTTTTATTAAAAATTTAAAAAATAAATAAAACTTAAAATGAAATCTCAAAATCCAGCTAGAGGATAAGTAAATTCAAGATAAACATTTAAAAAAAAAAATGTCAATAACTTAAAAATTACGACCTGGGTGGAACATCAAATATCTCGCCATATTGTTTGACAAAGATGACCATTTACCGTTTGTAAATGTGTGAATGATTTTGTGCTACGCTCGTTACGCAGCAGTTGCTTCGGTTAAATACATGCGTTGACCTTTTTTCAATGAGATGTCCTTCGTGTATTTCGAAAGAGGATAAACGATACCAAGCGCCTCGTTGGTGTTCACATGTGGCCCAATTGGTATTGGTTTTTTCAGAACCAACTCCAAACACTGACATGTGATTTTGCCCTACGTTACAAATTTGCACAAATGTTTAACTGATTTCGCAAAATAAGAATTCTCAATGTTTCCGTGTGCATTAAAAATCCGGCACAACGAACTCGTTTCCAATCTCAATCTCTCGACTCTGACGATGAACTGTCACTTTCACAACGATTATACGATTATTGTCCTTTGAGCGCCGTCGATAAACTAGATATCCATCTGATCCCGTTACTGCTTGAGCTACTAATGGCTGTGGGTATCGTTTCGTACATTTTCCAACAACCATGCACGGTCCATGCACCATAATTACAGTTTATAATCCTTTCTTAAACAGTAATTCACCATAGGCGAAAATACATTACGCGCAACTCACAAAAACGTGCGAACCGGACGCTAACCCTAAATCAAGCGTAGAAGTCAACCGATTTTAAAGTACAGCATGAAGTAGACTGACTGTAATGACGCATCCAGTCACTAAAATAAACTAGTTGGGATGTGGGTTTGACCCCTTCGGTCCACACGATCAACTTCCCAGTATGATGAACGTAGGCGGAATAAACTGTCTTCTTTCAATATAGCAATACGTTTAGCACTAGTGGAAAATTGTTTAGTATCAGAAATTGTTTAGTAATCCTGAGAGAATCTAGTTCAAATAACTATAGTAGCGGTTAATCTAAAAGATTAACATTTGGAAACTACAAAGCTTTCCGGAGATAGTACTTACCAGACTTGACCAAAAAAAACAAATTTTTCGGTAACTACTGAAAACCTCTGTCAAAAAGTGCTAATCCAAGGTTTGAATAATTCGTGATGTTTGTAAAGGGTACTAAAATTTTTGTACGATTTTTAAAGGTTGTCGGGTTTGGAAAAGTGATGTCCTCTTGGAAGGCTATCGCTGTGCAGAATCCAAAAGAGATCACTTCGTTTAGAACGGTTCTCATTCCATCGAGTTTATTATATATTAGCAAATCTTATCAATTTAAGGTCTTTCTTCATTTAAACAAAATATCGCGCGATATCGTGCAGGTACAAAAATCACTTATGTCGTTTAAACCAAAAAACGGCTCGACCAAATTTTAATTTTAATTTTATAGAAGATCTTTTCAGATCATATTTCCGTTAATACGCTTCGAACGACACCTCAACGAAGTCGTTATCTGTTTTGGTTCGCGCGATATCGTGGAGGAAATAATGACCACATACCTACGCACAGACACACACACTTACTTCCTCTCAAATTTTTTTAAAATGCTCTTGGGACCTTGAAAAATGAAAATATGTACGTTGAAAATATCGATTTCGATTTTTGGACCGATCACAATAACTTCCCTATACTGGGAAGTTAATAAAAGAAAGAATCCGGCTTTATCATTCATCCAGATCTACGTGCTAAATTTCAAGAGATCCGCCTGATTAGCCTCAAAAGATCTTAGATCCTTGCTACTTTTCCTATTCCTATTCATTTTCTAAGCACCCAAGTTTTATAAACTTAAATTCAGGCAAATCGTACTTTGGGTTATGAATTAAGAATTAAAACTAATCAAATTAGAAGACGCAAGCTGAATTTGACAATTTCTAGAAAGTTATTCGTTCTAAAAACAAACACCACTAACTTTGCTTTGATGCGGTTAGAGAGCATAGGTTTTGCTATCAGTTTTACCAACGTTACTGCTATGACTGACGGAAAACCTACCATCTGAGGTGATGACTGATGTAATTATCTAAATATTTTTATTTCTATCAATCATGATTGAATTGATTGACGCTTGCATGCATGAACGTGTAATGGACCACGTTAATCTTATATTATCTAATTTCCCGTCAACCTGTGGATCTTTAAATAGAATTAAAACAACAAAAAAAAAGATTTTTTCGTTCACGTATGTACATCTTGTGAAATTCATCGTCAGTTTGCAATAAATCAATCCAATATAAATCCAAAAACTAGAATTTGAAGACCTAGAAAAAATCCACCAAACACAGTCAGTTTTATTTTAATAATGCATAAATTAAACTTCAGTTGTGATCACGTTGAGATTGGATATAATGGAATTAACAAAAAACCGAACCACGGAATGCCCATTGAACGAGCGACTGGCAACGCGAATAGCATGGACGACGGAAGCAGGCTGCATCTTAATAAAGAAACAAAGCTCAAAGCTTGGACACCCATTGGGCATCATGCATGGCGTTTAATATTCCTCACGACGGGGTTATGATTTCAAAATTAAAAATTTTAAATTAAAAATTCAGATCAGGATTTCAGTCTATGTTTATATCGATTTTATCTATGTTTTGATAGAGTCTTTAGCGGGACAGTTTATGTCTCTATGCAGAGCTATGCTCGGGCACTTTACGACCTCAGGTCGACAAGTCAATTCGCACATTTACGACTGCCAATACTACGAATTTAGAATAAATCACGGCTGGAGTTTAATTGCCGTCAATTTTATAATGTTCGTATCTTAATCAATCGAAAACTTAATCACAGGTGAAAGAGATTTATGCTGAAAATATTTTTAATATCTACACCAAATCTGGAATAATCGATGCCGCTTCGCACGTGTGCATTGTGCTCCTTCTATCGCGTATGCCATATCATTCAATTCGAAGTTCAAATGTGGAATAAATGCCTGAAATGAAGACAGTGTTTTGTTTTTCCACAAAGCCATTTCAATTCCATATGTAAAAAGTCAAGGAACGGAGGTAAGATTTCGAACTTTTGGTTGGCTCAGCCCAAGTGTTATTAGCCGAAGACGAAATTTGCATAAGACACAATGAGGTCTGCGTGGGCCGCCAGTTCCTTCTTCGATGGCAATTTTTTTTATCGGTGAAAATTATATTTAATTTTCTTTTGTAAGTTTTTGCTAAGATATATGAGCCATTGAAGACGTTAAGTAAAGAAAACGTCGTAATTGCTGCTGCGCAGGGTGCAAAGCAGACGGTCACCATCGTCTTAAATCTGCCTTGTGAGCAGCTCTCTTTCACTTAGCAGACAATGTTGAAGACGCTAAAGTCGCAATGCAGATTCTGTTGCGCTTAGTGGAATTCATCGCCATCATTTGCTTATAAGCTGGCTTAAAATGGTATTTAACCGCAGTTGATGGCTCATTGTGCACTTTCTCGTCGCAAGACTGTTAAGAAACATTCCTTAGGGTCTAAATGGGTCTCAATTCTTGATATTTTGACAGAGCCTTAAGATTTAAATTTGCGTCTTTGTACCACTACTAGTAATCCATACTTGGCCTTCTTGAGCCTTTTTTTATGTTTTGTCTCTCCATCGGTGTTGGAATATAAATATTTTTGCATATTTACTGTAGCCCATTATTCGAAATTAACTTATCACGGGTTTTTATGACTTATTAAATATTCTTCGCTGATATTTTTTTTATCTTAAGTGTCGATTGAATGAGTTTAAAATTTTAAAAAAAATACACTCACAAAATAAGTATAAAATTTACATAAAGCAGTGTTTTTCTGAATTGAGCTGTTTCTACATATTTAAAATTTCATAAATAAAATATTATAATTCATATATAGCATTTGGTTAAGAACTCCAACAAAATAACCTCAAAAATAACATCCCGAATGAGTCATCGAAAGTCAAAATTACTTTGAATCTGGTTAAATTTACACCTGCGCAAAATAATTAATTAAAATTCCTAAAATTTATTACCACCACCGCAGATTCATTTCTTTTTAATGATAAGTGTACGAAAAAAATTAGAAATTCCTCGTAAAAAATGTGTTAATCATTCTTCAGAAATTATCATCCATTCTTATATCGTCGACTCACCGCACCACCTTTTGCTAGCCATCTGTGGCAGACTGGTTTTTCGTTCGGAAGGATCACCCTTTCGACATTTTTTATAGCTCTCCACGCGCCACTCCACGCAAGACCCCTGGCTGCAGGATCGTATAATCATGTAATAAATTTTTCATTTAATTTACACCTCTCTGACCCCTATAGACTGACTGTAACACCAACCCGCCCTCACCATCCCAAGAGTCCTGCTTAGAACACAAGCACCACCCATACATATACATATACGATAGTCAGGGTTCGTGGCCGATGTCCATTTCGTGTATGGTGAATGTCCTGATGGCTAAAGAATGAGGCTAACAACGGGGAATGGGGAAGAAGAGTTCCTTGACTAATGGTGTTTGCATTTAAAATCGAATCCTGGCACGCGATGTTTGATGCTCTGGATGTGATAGAACAATACTGATACATTTTTTTTTTTTTAGAAAACCCCTATTCGAAATTATGAAGGAATGAACAAGGATAAGAGTTCATCGGTGATGTAAAAAGCAGCAGTAAGCACCCTTTAGCTCGTGATGGACTGGATGACTGCTTTTTGGGGTAATTTGATGGCTGTATGAGATAATGTGTTAATGATTATTAAAAAAAACCTTAATTTATATGCTGTTGGTGGTTAAATGAATATTTTTATGAAAATTTTGTAATATAATTCAAGTTTTAATAATATGTATTCTATATGATTCAAATTTTCAATACATTGGAACCACATGTAGGAGACAACGTAGGCGATTATCAAGCAGAATTTAAAAGGAATATATCGAGCAACTCGATCGAAAATTAACTGAATGATAGCATAGAAAAGTTCACTATTAAGTGGAGGTTCTCATCTAGCGACCCAAAAATTACATGATTTTCTCGATTTTTTTTTTCGTGGAAGGAAGCTGAGGAAGCACTCAAGTTTTTTTGTAGTTATCAAGTATATATTCAAGTATGTTTACCAATTGTTATAGAGCAGAATATCGAATAGTTAATTATTTATTTACATGTAAAGCCGTTCGCCTAAAAAAAAGTACCTAATCGGGCGCCACTCTACCGCTTCCAAACATCACCCGAGATCAACAAATGAAACCTTTTTATAAAATACATGACATTTACAGGATCTTGAACTATCCAACTAAGGAAAAGTCGAAAATTACGAAAATGGTGGACTTTCGAAAAAAAATCCTCTTTTCGTCTATTTCTCTGCTCTTAAAAGTGCTATAAAAAAACAAAATAAAACAATAGCCATCTGCGATTAAGTTCAGGATCCGCTAAATTTAATGAACTTTCAAATAAAAAAAACCAAAGCGATATATGCAGTAGTTTTTGAGATACCATGGCGCCCATCTTAAAAAATACGGTTTTTTTTACCTTCGTGTAAAAAGGTGACTCCGGGTTTTTTACTATACTTTAAAAAAAAAATGAATTTCGTCAAAACGGTTTTTGAGAGCGAATACTATAGGAAATTTACTAACTTTTTAAACAAAAAAAATCGATTTTTTTGGTTGAGCTTGATGAGAACCTCCCCTTAAAGAGAATAAAATATTAGGATGAACAGCATACTATAAAATTTGTAGATTTGTATGTAGAATTTTATATGTATACATAGAGACAATGCTTACCCCTAGAAGCATATTAAGGCGGGCCGACATAAACGAATCCTAGACGAAAATGTAACGTCTTTAATTCCAAATGCTAAAGAATAAAAATAAATAGAAAAAAAAAACTAAAAAATACGCTTTTATTTTAAAATCCCACCAAAAAAACATTGAAAATGTGAAATAGAAGTTCGTGGGCGCGGAAATTATTTATTGGGACAGTTTAAAACACACTTATAACAAAAAGACGTGATATGGATTAGTCAAGATGAATCGTTAATAGCATGAAATAATTAAACACGTGCATTTACGAACGAATTCAAAGGAATTATATAACTGCCAATTTTTATTTAAAACTCAATAAAGTATTATCAACCGCGAAAAAGTTGGCTGGCGCGTTCGTTGTATACCTAGCATGAATCTTTGCTGAATTCAGCGTGGCTCAGTCTATAGTATTTCTAATAAAATTTGTTACATTTCGAAGGGCAGCTAAGATTCACGCTCTAAAATTGTTGTAAAATTCCTTTGAATTCGTTCGTAAATGCACGTGTTTAATTATTTCATGCTATTAACGATTCATCTTGACTAATCCATATCACGTCTTTTTGTTATAAGTGTGTTTTAAACTGTCCCAATAAATAATTTCCGCGCCCACGAACTTCTATTTCACATTTTCAATGTTTTTTTGGTGGGATATCACTCTTTTTTGTATTAATACATTCTGAAATAAAAAATAAATAATCTTCTGTATAAAGAAATATTATGTATTTAATTGTTCATTATATTTTTTTATTTATTTTATAAGTAGGTAATAACAAAATAACAAAATGCAGGAATTCAAATTAATATTATTGCCTTTGTAAAAAAACAAACATAAGCTCCTTTCGAGTTTCTCGGCCAAGATTTTTTCTGTACTATGGAATTATTGATCCATAACCAGCTCGATTTTTCTTTCAACATGCTGATCTAATGACCTTGTTCGAGTGTTCCTTTGAATTCGTTCGTAAATGCACGTGTTTAATTATTTCATGCTAGTGTGTTCTAGTTATGATACCCTTTCATTTGATACTCATGTCGATGGGCTATGTAAAGAAAATGGGTATCCGCTTTCTTGACATAACCGCCGTGGATCTAAATATATTTTGAGTATACGAAATCGCTTATTGTGTTCTACTTATCATTCCCTTTCATTTGATACCCATGTCGAGGGGGTTGTGAAGAAAATGGTAATCCGCCCTCTTGAGATAACCGTTGTGGATCTAAATATATTTTGAGTATACTAAATCGCTTATTGTGTTCTACTTATCATTCCCTTTTATTTGATACCCATGTCGAGGGGGATGTGAAGAAAATGGTAATCCGCCCTCTTGAGATGACAGCCATGGATCTAACCAGATATTGAGTATATTATATCGCTTATGGTATTCTACTTATGATACCCTTTCAATTGATAGCTATGTCGAGGTGGTGGTGAAGAAATGGTAGTCCGCCCTCTTGAGACGGCCGCCATGGATACAAAGATATAGCTTATTGTATTCTACTTATCATACCCTTTCATTTGATACCCATGTCGAGGGGGTTGTGAAGAAAATATTAATCCGCCCTCTTGAGATGACAGCCATGCATCTAACCAGATATTGAGTATATTATATCGCTTATGGTATTCTACTTATGATACCCTTTCAATTGATACCTATGTCGAGGTGGTGGTGAAGAAATGGTAGTCCGCCCTCTTGAGACGGCCGCCATGGATGTAAAGGCAAAGCTTATTGTATTCTACTTATCATACCGTTTCATTTGATACCCATGTCGAGGGGTTGAGAAGAAAATGGAAATCCGCCCTCTTGAGATGACCGCCATGGATCTAACCAGATATTGAGTATATTATATCGCTTATGGTATTCTACTTATGATACACTTTCAATTGATACCTATGTCGAGGTGGTGGTGAAGAAATGGTAGTCCGCCCTCTTGAAACGGCCGCCATGGATATGAAGACATAGCTAATTGTGTTCTACTTATCACACCCTTTCATTTGATACCCATTTCGAGGGGGTTGTGAAGAAAATGGTAATCCGCCCTCTTGAGATAACCGCCGTGGATCTAAATATATTTTAAGTATACTAAATCGCTTATTGTGTTCTACTTATCATTCCCTTTAATTTGATACCCATGTCGAGGGGGTTGTGAAGAAAATGGTAATCCGTCCTCTTGAGATGACCGCCGTGGATCTAACGGTATATTGAGTATACTATATCGCTTATAATGTTGTTCTTATTCCCTTTCATTTGATAACCATGTCGAGGGGGTTTTGATAAAAATGGTAATCCGCCCTCTTGAGATGACCGCCATGGATCTAAGCAGATATTGAGTATATTATATCGCTTATGGTATTCTACTTATGATACCCTTTCAATTGATAGCTATGTCGAGGTGGTGGTGAAGAAATGGTATTCCGCCCTCTTGAGTCGGCCGCCATGGATATAAAGACATTGCTTATTGTATTCTACTTATCATACCCTTTCATTTGATACCCATGTCGAGGGGGTTGTGAACAAAATGGTAATGCTTCCTCTTGAGGTGGCCTCGGTGGATCTAACTATTTATTGAGTATACTATATTGCTTATTGTATTCTACTTATCATACCGTTTCATCTGATACACATGTCGAGGGGTTGAGAAGGAAATGGGAATCCGTCCTCTTGAGATGACCGCCATGGATCTAACCAGATATTGAGTACATTATATCGCTTATGGCATTCTACTTATGATACCCTTTCAATTGATAACTATGTCGAGGTAGTGGTGAAGAAACGCTAGTCCGCCCTCTTGAGACGGCCGCCATGGATATAAAGACATAGCTTATTGTATTCTACTTTTCATACCCTTTCATTTGATACCCATGTCGAGGGGGTTTTGAAGAAAACGGTAATCCGCCCTCTTGAGATGACCGACGTGGATCTCACCAGATATTGAGTATACTATATTGCTTATTGTCTTCTACTTAAGATACCCTTTCATTTGATACCTATATCGAGGTGGTGGTGAAGAAATGGTAGTCCGCCCTCTTGAGACGGCCGCCATGGATATAAAGACATAGCTTATTGTATTCTACTTATCATACCCTTTCATTTGATACCCATGTCGAGGGGGTTGTGAAGAAAATATTAATCCGCCCTCTTGAGATGACAGCCATGCATCTAACCAGATATTGAGTATATTATATCGCTTATGGTATTCTACTTATGATACCCTTTCAATTGATACCTATGTCGAGGTGGTGGTGAAGAAATGGTAGTCCGCCCTCTTGAGACGGCCGCCATGGATGTAAAGGCAAAGCTTATTGTATTCTACTTATCATACCCTTTCATTTGATACCCATGTCGAGGGGGTTGTGAGGAAAATGGTAATTCGCCCTCTTGAGATGACAGCCATGGATCTAACCAGATATTGAGTATATTATATCGCTTACGGTATTCTACTTATGATACCCTTTCAATTGGTACCTATGTCGAGGTGGTGGTGAAGAAATGGTAGTCCGCCCTCTTGAGACGGCCGCCATGGATATAACGACATAGCTTATTGTGTTCTACTTATCATACCCTTTCATTTAATACCCATGTCGAGGGGGTTGTGAAGAAAATGGTAATCCGCCCTCTTGAGATAACCGCCGTGGATCTAACCAGATATTGAGTAAATTATATCGCTTATGGTATTCTACTTATGATACCCTTTCAATTGATACCTATGTTGAGGTGGTGGTAAAGAAATGGTAGTCCGCCCTCTTGAGACGGCCGCCATGGATATAAAGACATAACTTATTGCATTCTACTTATCATACCCTTTCATTTGATACCCATGTCGTGGGGGTTGCGAAGAAAATGGTAATACGTCCTCTCGAGGTGGCCTCGGTGGATCTAACTATTTATTGAGTATACTATATTGCTTATTCTATTATACTTATCATACCCTTTAATTTGATAACCAAGTCGAGGGGGTTGTGAAGAAAATGATAATCCGCCCTCTTGAGGTGACAGCCATGGATCTAACCCGATATTGAGTATATTATATCGCTTATGGTATTCTACTTATGATACCCTTTCAATTGATACCTATGTCGAGGTGCTGGTGAAGAAATGGTAATCCGCCCTCTTGAGATGACAGCCATGGATCTAACCAGATATAGAGTATATTGTATCGCTTATGGTATTCTACTTATGATACCCTTTCAATTGATACCTATGTCGAGGTGGTGGTGAAGAAATGGCAGTCCGCCCTCTTGAGAAGGCCGCCATGGATATAAAGACATAGCTTATTGTATTCTACTTATCATACCCTTTCATTTAATACCCATGTCGAAGGGGTTGTGAAGAAAATGATAATCCGCCCTCTTGAGATGACAGCCATGGATCTAACCAGATATTGAGTATATTATATCGCTTATGGTATTCTACTTATGATACCCTTTCAATTGATAGCTATGTCGAGGTGGTGGTGAAGAAATGGTAGTCCGCCCTCTTGAGACGGCCGCCATGGATACAAAGATATAGCTTATTGTATTCTACTTATCATACCCTTTCATTTGATACCCATGTCGAGGGGGTTGTGAAGAAAATGGTAATCCGCCCTCTTGAGATGACAGCCATGCATCTAACCAGATATTGAGTATATTATATCGCTTATGGTATTCTACTTATGATACCCTTTCAATTGATACCTATGTCGAGGTGGTGGTCAAGAAATGGTAGTCCGCCCTCTTGAGACGGCCGCCATGGATGTAAAGGCAAAGCTTATTGTATTCTACTTATCATACCCTTTCATTTGATACCCATGTCGAGGGGGTTGTGAGGAAAATGGTAATTCGCCCTCTTGAGATGACAGCCATGGATCTAACCCGATATTGAGTATATTATATCGCTTATGGTATTCTACTTATGATACCCTTTCAATTGATACCTATGTCGAGGTGCTGGTGAAGAAATGGTAATCCGCCCTCTTGAGATGACAGCCATGGATCTAACCAGATATAGAGTATATTGTATCGCTTATGGTATTCTACTTATGATACCCTTTCCATTGATACCTATGTCGAGGTGGTGGTGAGGAAATGGCAGTCCGCCCTCTTGAGAAGGCCGCCATGGATATAAAGACATAGCTTATTGTATTCTACTTATCATACCCTTTCATTTGATACCCATGTCGAGGGGTTGTGAAGAAAATGGTAATCCGCCCTCTTGAGATAACCGCCGTGGATCTAAATATATTTTGAGTATACTAAATCGCTTATTGTGTTCTACTTATCATTCCCTTTTATTTGATACCCATGTCGAGGGGGTTGTGAAGAAAATGGTAATTCGCCCTCTTGAGATGACAGCCATGGATCTAACCAGATATTGAGTATATTATATCGCTTATGGTATTCTACTTATGATACCCTTTCAATTGATAGCTATGTCGAGGTGGTGGTGAAGAAATGGTAGTCCGCTCTCTTGAGACGGCCGCCATGGATATAAAGACATAGCTTATTGAATTCTACTTATCACACCCTTTCATTTGATGCCCATGTCGAGGGGGTTGTGAAGAAAGTGGTAATCCGCCCTCTTGAGATGACAGCCATGGATCTAACCAGATATTGAGTATATTATATCGCTTATGGTATTCTACTTATGATACCCTTTCAATTGATAGCTATGTCGAGGTGGTGGTGAAGAAATGGTAGTCCGCCCTCTTGAGACGGCCGCCATGGATACAAAGATATAGCTTATTGTATTCTACTTATCATACCCTTTCATTTGATACCCATGTCGAGGGGGTTGTGAAGAAAATGGTAATCCGCCCTCTTGAGACGTGTACCATGCGTACCCTTTTTGTTAATCATCGAAATAATAGGGAATGCTATTTGACATCAACAGTGCTGGATTTGACTAACTTGTAAGGAATATGTCATATTTTTAGAAATAAATTACGATTACGAACTCGCCATTCGGTATTTCAAAATTTTACTGTACTTTTGTACTGTGAACTACATGTTTTTTATAGTACCTAACGCAATCTGATACCATAGTTGCGACTAACCACTTTAAATGAATAGGTACATTTTGTTAATCATCTAATGCCATCTGGCATCAACAGTTCGAGTAAACACTTTTCGACTAACTAGTAGCACCATCTCCTTTATTGAGCAATTGAAATAACTTAGAGCGCCATCTGACAGAATAATTTTGAGTACCCACTTTTTTAGACTGAAGCCTAGTATCCTGTTCATGCGGAATTCCGCTCTGTAGAGAATCCATATAACTAGTCTGAATTCCGCTTAGCTGGGAGACTTATGTAGACAATGTAGACCTGACAGTTGGACAATTTCAAATTAATTATTGCACTGTCCTTTATTGCGCTTCTGCGGTATTAAAACAAAATAAATAAGTTCAGAAAATTGCCTGCATATCGAGTAATTCTATTATTTGGAAAAAAGTAAATTGATAGAGAATTTTATCAAAAATGCATGTTCTGTACATATATCCTCGTACTTATAAATTGGACAAGCATTTTAAATTAAAAGAAAGTAAAATAAATCAAGAGAAGATTTTATGTAAAAAAACATAAATTATAATAAAATTATTTGTATTTGACGTGTTCATTTACTAATGTTGCACTTTTCAATCTCGTATGCCTTCGAAAAATAATAGTAAACGTCAAAATTTCCGCTCATGAAAATAGAAAATATATTTCTTGGGCTAAGTGTCCTGCGGAAAATGAAACGTGAAGTCTCCACTCAGAGAAAACGCCATCTTTCTTCTAGAGAACAAAGTTTATTTACGGGTCTGAATTCCGCACGAACAGGATACTAAACTTTATGGACGGAATTCAGACCGGCCTCTAACCTGAATTCCGCACACTTTTTTTACATGCATTTTAAAGGGGAGTCTGAATTCCGCATGAACAGGATACTAAGCTTGAAGGAGAAGAAAAAAGTTCGATTCGAAATGTAAAAAATGTAAAAATAAAGAAAACGAAGAATGATAGGAAAAAAAACTCATGGAATAATAAATTATTTATATTTTGGGTATCGGTTACAAATGAAAAATTACTTATATTGCTTATAAAAAGGTGATAAATCGCATAATTTTATAAAAAAAACACCTTGTTTTCTATGTTTAGGCGTAAATAAGGCATTAGCTGTTTGCCCTTACGAACTCGGCAAACTACCGCTTGCCTTGATAAACTAAAAAATAAACTAGTTGGGATGTGGGTTCGACCCTTTCGGTCCACACGATCAACTTCCCAGTATGATGTATGTTGAATATTATGATTGGATATTTTAATAATAAATGAACAATAGGCAATATAGAATATATGTATAATACTGAGAATTTGTCACAATTGTTTATCAATATTTTCGCTAAAATGTCAAGCTAAATGTGCGCACCTACAAGATTAGGATGACGAAAATGAATATAAAATTGATGTGTTAATGTTTTTCGGCACCTCAATGAAGTCGAAATAGTTTTTAGTTCGCGCGGTATCGTGCAGGTACAAAAATCACTTAAGTCATTTAAACCAAAAAACCTCTGGACGGAATATTATAAAAATCTTTTCAGATTATATTGTCGCTAATACGCTTCGAACGGCACCTCAAGTAAGTCAATATCTTTTGTGGTTCGGGCCATATCGTGCAGGTACAAAAATCACTTACGCCGCTTAAACAAAAAAACGGTTCGACCGAATTTTATGAAAATCTTTTCAGACCATATTTTGGTTAATACTCTTCGAACGGCACGTCAACTAAGTCGATATCTTTTATAGTTCGCGGGATATCGTGCAGGTACAACAATCACTTAAGTCATTTAAACCAAAAAACCGCTGGACCGAATATTATAAAAATCTTTTCAGATTATATTGTCGCTAATACGCTTCGAACGGCACCTCAAGTAAGTCAATATCTTTCGTGGTTCGGGCGATATCGTGCAGGTACAAAAATCACTTACGTCGCTTAAACAAAAAAACGGCTGGACCGAATTTCATGAAAATCTTTTCAGATCATATTTCGGTTGATACCCTTCGAACGACACCTCAACGAAGTCGATATCAGTTTTGGTTCGCGCGATATCGTGCAGGAAAAAATGACCACATCCGTACGCACATACACACACACACACACACACACACACATACTTCCTCCCAATTTTTGGCTTAAAATGCTCCTGAGACCTTGAAAGATGAAAATACGTTGAAATTTTCGATTTCGATTTTCGGACCGATTACAATAACTTCCTATACTGGGAAGTTAAAAATAATTTTGAATTTAAAGTTTTTATTACTGTAGCCATTTACTTAAATGTAAAAAAGCGTGGACTTCTCTTTACCTTTATTCTTATTTAATTAATACTGGAACTTCTCGGTAGCCCTCAGGCATTTTTACATTGATGTAAGTGGATACAGCAATGAAAACTTTACATTAAAAATTAATCTTTCGTTCATTTTAAAATAAAAGCGTATTTTTTAGTTTTTTAAAATATTTGTATTTATTTTCAACTTTCTAGTCTATTATATGTCTTCCGCTATGTGGTGACGGCCATATTTGATTTGAAATTACGTCACACAGCTTACTGTATTTTACCTGTCGTACTCTTTCATATGATACCAATGTAGTGGGATCGGCGGAACTTAATTGCAAGAATCTGCCAATCATGTATCAGAACAAAACAGGCTCAACAATTTTCGCCTAGAAGCCTTCGTTAAGAGATATTTAACAAGAAAGGTAAAATAACAGGGAATTTTTAGTGATTTTTTTTTAACGTGGTAGCCGAAATTTTCCTGGGAGTTTCATGCTTGCGCACCCCCAGGATATTGTTGGAAATGTCATTTCTACCGATTCCACCAAAAAAGTCCGTTACATTACGCCAAAACCACTAGGAAATTCTCCAGCGCCCGGACTATACCATTCCGAGGGTCAAATTAGAAATTTGGTTCCGTCAATAATGAAAATTATTAGGACTGCTTATATGCGAAGAGCTTATTGAACTAGGCAAGTAAGCAAGTCCATTCTGCTATTTTGGATGAAATAAGAGTTTCTGGATATTTTAGTTTATCCGTCGATTCAACACCTGATCTATCCCACGTTGATCAACTGTGCGTTATAATAAGATATGTATCGCCGTCAGATGGATGGATGCATGTAGAACGTTTTTGAACATTTTTGGAACTGGAAAATCATGTTGGAAACCAGATTGCTACTCAGGTTTTGAATTATTATGTGAAGATTGTAACATTGATTTTTCCAAGTGCAGAGGACAATCCTACTATAATGCGGCAAATATGTCCAGGTATTATGAAGGGATGCAAAGTGTTATTTTAGAAAAATGTGCAGGGCATTCATTGATTCATGTTGGTTGTAGCGCGGTCGATTGTTGTTTGGAAGCCGTAAATTTTTGTTAAGTAGTGCAAACATTTACACATATTTTCTGCTTCAAAGCACAGATGGAGTGTACTTAACGTATATGTTGGCAATGAAAATCTTTTAAAGAAACTTTCGGATACGCGATGGGAAGCGCACGCTGTTGCCAAGGAAGGAGAAATTGATTCATATTCCCAAATTCTTGATGCGTTAGATTCTATCTTCGACGATGATGATCAAAAAGGAGATACTAAGCGAGAGACAATAAATATCGCTAAAAAATGCAAGAATTTGAGTTTATGATGATGCTAACAATGTGGAATGACATTTTGCATCACTTTCATCGCACATCTACAGCCCTTCAAAGTGCAGTAATTAATTTGAAAGCTTGCAGTGATCTCTATGAATCGTTGACGAATTACTTTCAGGATCTCCGCGAAGATTTTGAAAAATACGAAAACGCGTCGAAAGTAATTCTGCCTTAAGCCTCAATTATACTGAACGCAACGGAACGCAACGGACCGGATTGAAATGTTAAAAAGAGTTTCATTACAGAGAAATTGTATTGAAGTGGTTATACTGAACGCAACGTAACGGAACGTACCGGATCAAAGTTTCAAAACTTTGGAACTTGAAAGAACCGACGCACAATGGCGAGATATTGATATTCCACCCAAATTACTCTAGAGGTCGTAATTTTTAAGTTATTGACAAAAATCTTTTTTGTCAAATTTGTTCTTCTTGATTTTACCTATCGATCCCTCTAGCCGGATTTTGAGATTTCAGTTTTATTTTTCTTAAATTTTTAATAAAAAGTCTAATTTTTACAAAAAAAAAATACTATTTTTTCTATTCAATTTATTCCAACGGGCCGAAAATTTGAGTTATCGTAACCACTTTTTTTAAAATCTTGGTCTTTTAATCAGCTATTAGGTAATTTGTTTGTAATTTATTTGGATGAATTTTTGAGTTATTTGTTGAAAACTGTTAAAATTACTGTCAAATCATTCAGTTGAAATTTTTGGTAGAGGTTTACATATTACCCTGTATTTTTGTAACTCTATGACATATTTTCTTGATTAAAGCATCAGGACCGCCGTAGTGTCCAAGTATAAAACCACTGAACCTGAGTTGAACGATGGTAATGCCGACCATAATTCATTATTTTCTTCTGAGATGATTGTAGATGAAGATTGCAGTATGGAAGAATAATTTTACCATAGCTTGGAACCCAACGATTATGCCCACGGGGGACACCATGTAAAAAGCGCTTCTTGCACTTTACCCCAAAGGTGGTGCGGAAAAGAATGCAGCACGTTGCCAAGATTTCTCAGCCCCATATCTCGAAAGCTATTGGTTCTACGTAAATTCTGTATAGGACACTCTTATGCAGATTTATCTAAAGAACGAAGTTTACTCAACTAAAATTTACTTAAACCCAATAATTTTCGAGATATTCGCGAAAAAATTATTTTTGTTACCTGTGACCTTTAATATCTCAATGAGACTTTTGACACATCATATAGAATGCCGAAACAAAGGTAACATACCAATTTTCAGCTTATTACCTCGAATACCGAGGTTGACCACTTTTTTTGCCTTATTTGACTGGACTAATATTGTATTAATTTTGTGCTTAAGTTAGGTATATATTTATCATGAATTTATAAACCAAATTAAAAAATCCTATTTAGATAGATTTTAAATTAAAAAGTGTATTCATTTGGATAAAAAATTATTTATATTTTTTGGTTAGGGCCTCACAGACTGGTAATCCGGCCCTGTTTGCGTGAAAGAGTAACAAACATCCATAAAAACTTTCGCGTTTATAATATTAGTAAGATATTGCAAATCCTTCTGTATATTAACTATATCTCAAGCAAGTGAAAGCAATTCTACCTTAATATAAAACGATATCACAATTATTAAATATATATTTAATGGTAGTGATTTTGTTGTACTAACAACTCAAAATCAGAATAAACTGGCTTAAAGAGAATGTATATTTTTTTTTAATTGAAAAAACTAAAAATTAACTAAAATATATTCAGCAAATCCGATAAACATAAAAACACACGTCCACATTAGAGCCCAATTTAGCATAGTTACGTTCTAATGTTTTACATTTAATGTAACCCAACATTCACTTAACGGGTTCAAATCCTATGGTGTATTCACAATATACATCCACGCATTATTTCAGAGATATGCTTCAAAGATCCAATCGCGCACAATGATTCCCGTCCATATTAAGCTCGGATGTGCGTTCGAACCTGCAATCATTGCCAAATAAAACAACAAAATCGCCAACCCATCTAGCAGTTGCATAATCACTGCAGCTTGCAGATTGCATTATTTGCATGTGGGTTTTTAACCAAACAAAACTTGCGATGAGTTTTATCCTACGACATTCGATTGCCAGAAGATGAATCACCACCACTGCATCTTGAGAGCTAGTGAATATAATATGGGGAGCCTTTACGACAATAAAGTTCGGATAGGGTAAAATTCATGTAAGAGGTGCATTTAATTAGGTAATGACACTAAGGATTTCTGTATAAGTGACATCTTTCGGTTTTATTTTCTCGAGAATTATCTGGAATTTAAAAATTTAACTCACTGTTTACTAGTTACATGGGCATCGGAGTAAATTTTTAAAGACTGCTTGTATTCACCTGAAAAGAAAAAGAAAAAAAATTTAAAAAAAATTTCTTAAACTCGTATTTGCATATTTTCGAGATAACATCTAAAATTAATAAAGACCCCTCCAACCCGATGGACATTTAATCAAACTGATGAATTTCCAATGACAGCTTAGTTTTTCATCCCCGTTCTATCGTGACCCCTTAAAATTCGTGCATTTTACCTGAAATGTGACTTGCAGGTAATTCGATAACGAGGAACGCGTGCCGTAAACACGTTAGACATGGTTTGTCCGTTCGTGTGTAGCGTGTCGTTTTCACTTTTCGGGTTTTCACCCTCTATAAAAACCTAGGCACTCATTGTCAGCATGGGGTATACTGCATTAAAAACATGGGTACCCTGCTAAAAAGTCATTTAAGTAATGTTGACTTTTGTTGACTTCTTCCTAATTACGTAATTATATCAAGCATTGTGGCACATTACAGGACTAAAATGGCATCCTTTTATGTCACGTGTCATTTTAATTTTTACGTCTAAAATTATTTATTGCTTGACAAATTTATACAACTTTTATGTTTTTCTTGTTTCTAAGTATTGTAGTTGTGATACGTGACTTTAATTGGATTCAGGTAAAATTAAAATCTACTTTCTGACACTTAACATGGAGCAACGAATTTTGTGTAGGTATACTAAAAGTAATTTACATAATAACCACAAAAAATTTGATCTGAACTAGTTGCAAAAAAGTGAGTTTCATTAAATAGTTTCATCAATGTTATTTAAAACATAAACTGTATTACGTTGTCCACTCTGCCGCCGTCTGGTCCCAAGCAAAGGTTGGAGGAGGGTTGTCGACCTGCCGAATTGACCGGAATCGGGAAACCGAAGAAACTAGACAAGAAACCATAGGGATACACGATCTAACTATTCGCGCAATAATGCTACTGCAGGGATGCTGGTGAGAAGTGGGTTATTGGGGATACTAGGCGAACACCCAAATTAGTCACACCGAAAGTAGAAATTCAATTCGCCGCATGGAATGTTCGAACAGGACATCACGTCGTCCAAAAAGGAAATCATAGCAATGGAATTGTTGAAATGCAAAATATCAGTTGTTGCGCTATCGGAACTACGATTTACCGGATCGGGACATTGACGATCGTCCCGCCAACAATCGACGAAACGATGACGCTTTACTATTCTGGTGGTGAGAGACGAGAGGCCGGCGTCGGCTTTATGGTCAATCAACGGGCTGCCAGCAGCGTTATGGTATTCCAATCGATATCTTAGCATTTGGCGGCTATAACCATCGGTGGAACGATCATGACCAATATCGTAACCGAGTCCAGCACGGACTCGAACATGGACCAATTTTATGAACAACTTCAACAGTGGCTGAATATGATACCTCGAAACTCCGCCATCGCCTGTACCCAAGTCCAGGGTGAGAAAGGAGGAGGGTGGTCGATCTGCCGAATTGACTAGAAACAAGAAACCGAAAAAAGTAGGCAAGAAACCGCATTTTTGAAAGCGGCACGGACAGCAGCGCATCAAAGAAGAAAAAGAAGATGATACCTCAAACCGAATTAATAATACTCGCGGGGGACTTCAATGCACATTCAGGAGCAGATCGAACTGGCTGGGAAGGAACGATGGGCAAATTAGGACACGGCGTAATTAACGACAACGGCTTACGCCTGCTTTCATTCGCAGCGTCAAACAACTTGATCGTTGGCAACAGCATTTTCTGCCATCCAGTCAAACACATCTTCTCTTGGCGTAATGCATCCGGCAAAGACTCGGTGATGTTAGACTACGTTTTAATAAGCGCAAGATTCCGATCGACCCTCAAAGCCATACGTGTAATACGTCGGCCCAAATCTTTCTTCTTTATACTCCTTTAATCCCTCATAGGACATAGGGCGGAAACAGTTGCCCTCCAGCGGACTCTGTTTTGCGCGACAGCTCTTAGCTCCGACCAGGATCTCCCAGTTGTTGCCGCTTCTTCTAGTAGGGTTCTCCTCCACGTTGTTCTAGGTCTTCCTACTCGACGGGAACCTTGCGGATTCCAGTCAAGGGCCTGTTTGGCTAGATTTTCGTTTTCGCGTCGCACGGTGTGGCCAACCCAATTCTATTTTATTCGCCTGATTTGGTCGTCTATGCTTTCTTGGCCGGCACGGCGCCATAGTTCTTCGTTTGAAATTCTATCTTGCCAGCGGATTTTTAGGATACGACGAAGGCATCTGTTGATGAAGACTTGTAGGCGCCCTGTGATGAATTGGGTGACTTTCCATGTTTCGCAACCATACAGAAGAGCTGCCTTCACGTTGGAGTTGAACAGCCGCAATTTGGTGTTAGTGGAAATCACCGTTGATCTCCATATGTCCGACAGGCATGCATATGCGCCTCGTGCTTTATTTATTCTGGAACTGACGTCTTCTTCTGCCCCACCATTTTCGGTAATAATGCTACCGAGGTATGTAGCAAAATTTATCGACCAGTTCCACGTCACGGTTATTCAGCGCTGTTCGTTCAATGGTGTTTGCATTTATCCGCATTTCTTTAGTTTTAGTCGGATTTAGCCTTAAGCCTGCTGGACTACTTTCTGTTGCCAAATTGTTTAACATGTTTTTGAGGTCCTGGTGTCTGTGGGCCAGCAAACAGATATCATCAGCGTAGTCGAGATCCTTAAGGCGGCCTACCAAACCCCATTGTATGCCGCCTGTTCTATTATCTAGAGTGCCGACAAGGATGTCATTTATTACTATAAAAAATATTAATGGCGAAAGTAAGCATCCTTATCGTACTCCTGAGCTCACCTCAAAGCTGTCGGATAATTTTCCATTATGGAGAACTCTGCATTTGGAATTGTTATATAGAGCCTTTATCAATTCTATTATTTTATCAGGCAGTCCACGTCGCCGTAGTGCCTGCCAAATGAAGTTCCTATTAACCGAGTCGAACGCTTTCTCATAGTCTACGAAAGCAAGGTAAAGGGGGGTTCGGAATTCAGTAGACTGCTCCACTATTATATAAATAAATAAAAAAAAAATACAAGAGCGGCCCTTCCTGAATCAAGCCTGCTGCCTCCTAAGCGTTCGATCAACTGCCTCACTTATCCTAGATAGTAATATATGGGACAAAATTTTGCCCACAGTAGATAGTAAACAGATACCTCTCCAGTTGTCGCATATTGTTAGGTCCCTCTTTTTTGGTATTTTGACTATGATACCTTCCGTCCAATCCTCCGGAAAGGTACAGGTGTTCCATGCTATTTCTAGGATTGGCTGAAGCGCATCTGCTATGAGGCTTGAGTCGGCTTTCAACAATTCTGGCGGGATGCCATCTTTTCCTGCTGCTTTACCATTGGCCATCGCATGAATTGCGGTTACTATTTCCGTCTTGGATGGGGTCCGAGTGGCGATTCTTATTGGCTGTGCATTGTTGCTGTGTTCCTGAGGTTCCTGTGTAAGTGTACCATTCAGGGCGGCGAGAAGTAATCTCTCCATCTTTGGAGTTGCTCCTCGTCGCTGCACAGCAGCCTTCCATCCGCACTCTTAACGGTATGCTTTTTAGTAGTAGTTAGTTAGTATTCGGCCCGAATGCGGATCCATTATCTTGTTCGAGCGAAATTACAGATGCGGTTACAAAGAGCGAAGAAAACGGCGCCACCAGCAGCCCAGAAGAACGGACGGGTGTAGCAGGGTAGTTGTGTGTTCAGGTAAACATCTAGGTTCTTGACTCGAAACTGGTAGGATAAGGCTGTTTGCATGAGAGTGGTGGTAAATAAGAGGTGTCTAACTCACAACTGTACATTGCGATGCAGCTAGACTTAGAGGCATTTAAATGCAACTGATTGGATATCGACCATAGATGACCATATTCGCTCAAGGACAGCGTTGATATTATAGACACAGTTTTCTACGAATCCAAGGGGATTATTTAAATAAATTTGAACGTCATCCGTTTGCAATCCTTGACAGTATTACAGATATTATTAATGTAGATGCTCAACAGTAATGGCTCTAGAATAGATCCCCCAATGAAACTTGTGATGGATCAGAGATAGAATCTTGAAACCATACATTTTGGGAACGGTTACTTAAGCAATTCCGAATAAAGGAGACGGTTGCGGGGGAGAAACCTAGGTAGTCGGATAGTTTCGTTTCAAGAAGCTTATGACTGCCACTATAACAGGGGGCAGTAAGAGCATGATTATTTTATGGTCAGCATACCTCCCCCACGATTCCAGCGACCCACCATAATCTAAAGAGCTCAAGGATATCGTGGGTCAATCTAACAAAAGCAGTCTGTAGATCATCGTAGGATGTGATGCGAACGCCTGGGACGGTATGGGAGTGAGCAAAAGAAGTAAATACCTTTTTGATTACTTCTTAACTACTAACCTGGAAATGTTTCATCGCGGCACGGATCCTATCTTCGACAACGGTGGAAGACGCGAGGTTGTACCCATCACGCTGGCCACTCAGCACGTTGCCAGTTACGGACTCACTGACAGTATCAAATGAGCCATTGTGCTCAGACTACAGACACATTCACTTTATGGTGGGTAAGGCTTTGGAAAGAATGAGCGTATCTAGGAATCCTAGATACACGAACTGAACAGCTTCTTGGGGCAAACTCGGTAGCGCATTGAAGGATTCTATGCACTAATCTACAATGGAAGTAGAGCTATCCGCAGACTTCTTACGGAGGCGGTTACTGTTGCTTACAACAATATCTGCCCTGTTCTGACTACGACGCGCAATAGGAATTGGTGGAATAACGAGCTCTCCAAGATGAGATCCGCCACAAGGAAGCTATTCAACGCAGCCAAAAAGAGCGGCAATCCACACACGAGTCGATTTGAAACTAGTTTTCAACTGCGTGGTTGCGACTATTCTTGTCGTTGGGAAGCTGATGACCTACAAGCATACCTGCGTTGCATTCATCGGTTCCATGAATGTCCACCAATAACTAATATGCGTTCCGGCTTTCCAAGTAACTTTGCTATTTTTGACGTTCCCTCTGCGTCTTATAGAAAGTTTATGGAAATGTCAAATTGCCTAAAACGGACGGAACGGATTGGTTCTGTGTGAGCCTTATGATTGTGTGTGCTATGTCGAATGTGGCATATGTGGAAAGTAGACGGACATTTTTCCTGCATGTATTCCATTCTCAGAATATTCCGTCAAATCGAATTCGAATTCACACACTTCTATATTGTCTGTCACCGAATGCAACCCATGTACACTTGGAAATGTGACCAGTTTCTACGTGGCTGCATTTGTACGTGTCAAAGTTTATTCAACAAAATCCTCTTGAGCACAGAATACCCATTTAGCAATAATCAGTATCGATTGTTTGTGGACAAAGGTTTCATTTTGGCTGCAAACTGGTTGTGAGCGTCATAATAGTGAAACCAGTTTGAAACTGGGATTGCAAATCAGTCGACTCATGTGCTGTTGTCATCTGCCCACATTCTTGCCTTAGTCCATTATTTTTTGGCGATAATATCACTCGTGAAGTTTCAATAAAAATAAGAGCTCGCAGAACGCTTCGCCAACCTATATGAATCTGTTTACTGCGCAAAAATGAATCGAATAATTCGGCCGAATGTGAATTATTCGATTCATTCGGTACATTTTTGACCGAATATTCTGCCGAATATTCGTATTCGGCCGAACCCATATTCGGCGCATATCTGCTTATAACAGTTCTACTCAAATTCTATAAACTTCGAAAAAGCAATTATAAGAAAAATAAGTGAAAATTTGGATTTCTAATATTGTCCCATAAAAATTACTTAAAATGCCTTGACTGCGGGTCAGTGTTGGTGAAAGGCATACGGGGTGGAAATCTCTTATTTTGCAAAAGGAATCTAAATAAAACAGAGCATAAACAAACTTAATAATTAAAAAACCTTAAAAACTGCAAACGCAAAAAATACGTGTGAAATCAGTTGCAAATTTTATTTTTAATATTTAGTAAACATACTTAGAGGCATGTAGCCATAGAGGCACGTAGACATTCCCAAGAAATACTTTTAAAAAAAGCTCAGTTGCCATTAGCTCACTTCTTTCGCCAATTATTTTCGCCAAAAACCAAAGAACAGCCAGGCACGTATTCCACATTTACTTTTTACTTAAAACTGACCCATTGCAAGTGTAAAAGTATTGTTAGCGGCAAAACCTCCGTGTAATCTCTTCCTACCATCAGCATCCTTAATTTAACAGTAACTCTAGCTACTAAAACTTCAGCTGAATATCTAACAAAACAACAGACAAAATACATAATCTTCTTATTAAGAAAATCAGAACTAATTAGTTCTTGAATTCGATTTGTTGCCGCATTTCAAGATCATGTCCAACGATTAGTAATTGAACTTCACTTAAATGAATCTCGACTGTAATTAATTAGTCGGAAATATTTGCGCAAATTCAACAAATGTTTTGTCTCGATATGGATCGCTCCTATTCGAGCGTTCATTGTGCTACTGCTTGATCGTGGCTAACAAAAGAACTAAGATGATCGGCGATATGAACAAGAAGGCATCGTGCTGCCTGGTGTTTTGTGTACGGTACAGTGTATTCTATGTTTTGTTTGTTGGGCGGTGTGTAATCAGATTGATGCATGGTGAAGGAAGTTTTTGTAATAACTTAAAAAATATTAATATTATTTGAATTTTTTAATGTAATATCTAAAACTTATTTTGCAAAAATTTTGAGTTTTTCATCCGGGCTAGATTTACGTTTGTGGGGGTCTTTTTATAAGAAGAACATAAGGTGGACAATTTTAACAAAAAAAAAATATTTTAAATTTTTTTGTTGATACCTAATAGTGTAACTGTGTACTAAATTAACTTCAGAAAGTAACCTAAAGTATTAAACCCAAGCCAGCTTGACCCCGTTGCAGCCAATGCAACATATCAAAGCTTTAGCCTCTATATCAGGATTGGACTACCCCGCGCTCGTAGGTGCAAGTGCGCCCGTAAGCGATTTATTATACGCCGATAAACTAAAATAATGCCAAGGAAAAGTATTAGACCGGTGTGTCTTAATTTGATTACTGAAATAAAAGAATTTCTTGAGCAAAAAGGTGGAATTTAGAACTTAAGCTTTTCTAGCTGCTATTTGTCAAAAATTGGCACTAAAGTCCTTGCAGGACTTGTACAATATTCTTCTTAGCATTCTCCTTTCAAAGATTTTGATTAATTTCCAAGCTCCAGGCAAACCTGTAGCATAGAACGGATCAATTTTAGCTTTTTCAAAAAAAAAAAAAAAAAACTTATACAGAGGCTCTGTCCGTCTGTCCGTCTGTGACCTTCTTTCATCTCTGAAAGTACTGCCGCTACCCATATCTCAAATTGTAGCTCTTGGCCAAAAGACCTAGAACTGAGAAAATGGTCTGGAAATTTCAACCGGAAGTATATTTAACAACAAAAAAGAGATTATTAATAAAGTCCATATATCGGTAGCCTAGAGGTAAGGCGCTGGGATCCTATCCCGGGGAACCAAGTTCAATCCTCGACCGCACAATGGTGAAATACATTTTTTTTTACTTCGGTATAACATGTTTTGATTCTATCACTAAATTATATTATTTAATAATGATACTCAGGATAATATAAGCATTTACTTAATTAAAAGTGAAAAAATATCATTTTCTTGATTTTTTATGTCTCCTCGGCATTTTTATAAATCATTAAAAAATTTCGCAGAAATAATATAAAGTATTTATTTGTTTATATGCATATTTTATATGATGCTCATTTTATTAATTTATAGTCAATGTAGGTGGTGCTGTAGACCAAAACAAAACCTCAATTTTATCGAACTTCGCTGTGGACTTATCACTATAAGGAAGTGATTTTTCTCAAAATTTTTAATATTTTCCAAAAATTTTACAATCGATTTGCCCCATATTTAAAAATTTTGCAGCCCTTTGTCTAAAAGCATATTTTTAAGTTTTTATTAACTAAATTTGTATGTATCTCTTCAGAATAACAAAAAAAATTATAATAAACTAAGCCACCAAGGATTGAACCCTAGTCCTTTCGCACGCCGATCTAGCGCCTTCCCAATACTCCAAACATTAACTTGTAGAAATGTGGCAATAAACATATATTTATTCATTCTTACGTAAAAAGGAATATTACAATGCTAGATATGAATAAACTTTCGAAGGAAGTAAAGAACTGATTTATGACAACAGATTTTCTACTATTTATGAAATGTATTTTGTATATTTTATGGAAATTGATAATCACAGGTAAAACGAAGAGTAATGTAATATTGCCATAGATGGAGTGTTCACTATTCTTTGTGATAGATGGGGTGCAATTAAAATATATCAATTCTTTCATACTCTTGGCGGGTAATTATTGTATAATTCTTTCAGCAGCATCTACAAGAAAGATGCGTTAGTTTTTCAAGTTATTTGTAGGAATGTTTTCGTGATTCTTCACAATCTCCACTTAATATTTAGGTATATTATCATCCAGTCTGAAGTGTTATTCAACAGTGTTGTAAAAATTAACGCTAAATTGTCCCAATAAAATATATACATAGATACCGTTATTGTTAAGCGTGGTATAAAATATAGAAGCCACCAGAGAGTCGAGTATTAGTCCCCGCCGCGTACGGTCGTATATTTAATACTAATCCACAATATTAGACCAAGTTAGTGGAAGCAATTTTAGTTAAAGTGTAGTCCGTAAAAGACATGGTTTTCTTTGCCTACCTATTTATGTTAATAAATATAAAAGAATAATCGCTTTAAATTAAATTTACTCATAAAAGTGTTAGATGGTGTTTTATTTAGATACCTGACAAAAATCAAACAAAATACACAACAACAGAAAGGATACCATGAAAAAGCGTAATTAGTGGCTAGTCTCTAGGCACAACATCCCACTAGTTTTATATTATCCAAAACAGTTCCGTGACTGACTGACAGAATATGCACAGACCAAACCGTATATAATATATAACAGCACGGGCCGATGGCTGGCGAAGGGACTTGCACCTCTTAGAAATCCCAAGCACTGGGATGCTTTTTTGGCGATTTGGAATATGTGGTCAATGCAACGCAAGTCTTTGGCTAATGTCACGCCTAAGATGTATAGGGATCGGTCGGCCTTTATTTCAACGTCACCCACTGTCAAGGATGGTGAGGTGTTGAACTTCTTTTTTGAGATAAGACAGTACTTGGTTTTGGTGGGGTTGAATTGAACACGATTGTTGCTTCCCCACTCTAGAATAAGAATAATGTCGTTATTAATAGATTTGGACATTAGTTCACGATCATCAAGACAGGATCTGTCATGAGTCTGTCTTGCATTGAAGCTGTACGAGTAATGTAGAGTACCGTCGTCAGCGAAGCAAAGAAGTGGGTTGGAGGGCATTGAAAGTAGGTCATTTATAAAGATGAGAAATAGGGACGGTGATAAAATTGACCCCTGAGGACCCCCGGATAAATGGGGTGAGATTCAGATTTGAGGCCAATACCTCAGCCTACCTTAATTGAACGGTCGGAAAGGAAACCCACTTATACAGAAGCGAGTCAATTCCAATAGCTTTGAGTTTTGCTAACAAGGCTGAGTACCATACTCTATCAAAAGCCTTGGAGATATCCAAAGCAACCAAACCAGATTCACCAGATCTATGCAAACTTCGGTTGATGTGTTCTGTGAGGCAAACTAAAAGATCACCAGTGGATCTTTTTTTGTCGAAAGCCGTATTTTTTGTCGCTGATAAGCTGGTTGGATTCTAGATATCCCATAAGCTTTTTGTTAATTATCGTATCCATGGTTTTGGAGATAATAGAAGTAATTGCTATTGGCCGGCAGTTGGAGGGAAGGCTGGAGTCACCTTCTTTCGGTATTGGCTGAACATGGGCAAGTTTCCAAGAGTAACTCCGGAGGAGTATGATAGGGTAAAAAGTATGCGCAGAGGTTTAGCCAAAGGTGAGGCGCATTGTTTTAAGACGATAGGGGGTATATTATCGGGTCCAGTAGTTTGTTGGCATCGAGCTCCTTGAGGCACCTGTACACCTCACGACTCCTGAAGGAAACCCTGTCCATTAAATGAGCGTTGTGCTCGAGAACCGGGGGTAGCGTATCCGTTTCGGGTAAAGAATAATTGGAAACAAACAGAGATGCTAATAGTTCGGCCTTGGATTTGCTATCTGTTATCACCTTCTCATCGTGGATGAATGAAGGAGTTGTGGATGAAGTAAAATTCTTCTTTATGGAACTTACCAAGGACAAGAAGTTCTTGCTACCAGAGGTTGCATTAAGGAGTTTACTTCTCAACTTGCTGTCAAATGAAGTATATGACTTTTTGAAATTCCATCCCTACTGGGACACTCCAATGCGTTTACATGGAAAATAGTATTCTCTGCGACTATTCTCGGCGTCTCTTTTTTGTTCAGTTCTTGTGGGGAAAATATTGCTCAAACTATTGCTCCTATTGTAGGAGATGGACGAGTATAGTACTGTAAGCTGTGTGACGCCATTTTAAATCTAATATGGTGGTTGCCACAAAACGGCGGAAGACATATCGTCGATCCAAATGCAAACTATCGAATGAGTTTTCAGGAATGTCAAAAAACAACGAAATTTTACGTCTTTTGAAGAAGTTAATTTTTTTTTTTTTGATACATTGTAACCGCAGTTTGAAAAGATTGCAGAAGGGATACGGTTTCGGTACTTTGCTACCACTTTACTAGGGTGTAATTTCAATAAAGCAAATAAAAATACATTTTTCTTTTTCGATAGTTTGCATTTGGATCGACGATATAATTGAGTAAAAAGTAGAAAATAAAATATATATGTAGTTTTAAAAAAAGTAGTATAAAATGAACTGAAATTTAAAATATAATTTTGAATGTAAAGTTTTTATTGATCCTGCCAATATATCGCAACAACCTACCCTTCGAAATGTAAAAAAAGGCGTGGGGAGCTAACGAAAAGTCCCAGTGTTAATAAAATAAGCCCCACGCGTCTTCACATTTCGAAAGGTAGGTTGTAGCCATATAGATATTGGTCGGACCAATAAAAACTTTACATTCAAAATTATTTTTTAATTTTTAGTTCATTTTTAAAATAAAAGCTTTTTTTTAACTACATATATACTTTATATTCTTCTTTTTACTCTATTATACAGGATGTATCAGTGAAAATGTCGAAACTCCTGGTTGTGAATAGGTCTTGGATAGACGAACAAAAAATCGTAGGTGTGGGGAAGGGGAGTCGTAACGGTTTAGCCGCTAAGGCGTTTTGAAATTTTGGTAGAGGTTTACATATTACCCTATATTTTTGTAACCCTATTAGATATTTTCATGAATAAGGCAATAATCTATGCCGAATACTCCCACCTATCCAAAACTGTAAAAGTCAAGACCCACCAACTTCCGGAGCACTTCAAGGAACTTAAAAATTTTGCTTTTATTTTGCTTTGCTTTTATTTCAACTTCAAGCCTCTTTTTCTCGAAAAAAAAATTACCTAGTTAACCAATACTTTTACAAAATTGGAAAGCTTGGACAATTTCGTATTAATAATGTCTAACTACTTTTATGCTACGGCCCTTACTTTTGAAGTTATAAGCTTTTTTAATGTTGAGATGTCATATCAGACTCCATCATACACTTTCATTTAATATCGATACCAAGTGCGTTGTAAAGAAAAATGTAATCCACCATTTTGTGTTTGCGCTAAAAATTGGACTGACGCCACACAACTAATACTATCTACCCTACCGATTTACCCGTACTGAGTGGGTTGTTAAGAAAAAGGTAAACCGCCATTTTGTGGTGCCTCCCTTTTGAATTTGAAATGCTAATTATATTCTATTTGTCATTCCCTTTCATTTTATATCCATGTCGGGGGTTAGGGAACACAATTGCAAAATACGGCCGCCATCTTGGGACTGTCATCTTGATTTTTTTACAAAATGGTCGGATTGCATTGTCATCCAAACTAAACTTGCATTCATATATATTTCAACTTAATCTGAAACCACGAAGTGGATCAAATTTAAATTCCAAGATTTTTTTACATACTGACAGGCGAAGCCACTGACATATAATAATGGACTGCTCATCTGAAATTATTCCATACAAATCGATGGCACCCAAAAGTATAGTTGTCGCACTCATGCATAGACCCCCAAACTGACAAGTAAAAACAGACCTGATTTTATATTTTCCCTTTTGCACTAGTGATGTTTATATCTTTTGCTCTTTTCCCCATAGACCCCCGGATTTTGACATACAGAATATCAGTTGCTAAAACAGGCGTTAAGAACTTAAATCAGATACACATAAAATTTGGAAATTAATGAAAAAAAGACATTTTGAAAGGTGAAAATGTGAAAATAGTGTTTATTAATTAATATTTGTGTTATTTTAATGTTTTAAGTACGTATTTAAAAAAATGTAAATTTCAAAAGTGATTCCGGTGTTTAGATGGAGTGAAAAAAGGTTTGTAGCCTATGGAACAAATTGGTGCCACGAAAAATTCCTCATGAGCTGTCCATTCTATGTCAGTGGGCGAAGCTAACAAAAGCGTATTAACTCTAAAAACTTAAAAGCTGTTTCGGAGCGAATTGATAATTTAGTGCTGCGGAGGGATGTTATTTTAAAAGCTGAAGCGATCATAAAATTCTGCGCAGGGATTAGACTTTGAATGTTTTATTGAACCCAACGTTCAAAAAGTGCATCCATCCAAAGTTTCATGACAAAGCGTACGCGGCCCTAATTTTTTACGCAGTAGGTACGTACTTATGCATGTATGCATGTGTAATTGTCGATTGTTACCGAATATGTAAAAGTTCTCATCTGTTGCTTTGCTATTAAAATGCTTTCAGCTACAAATAACACCAACTAAAGCATTTTGCCAGAGATTACTGTGTATCAACCCTCTCGCCCTATTCGTCCATTTCGTTCAAAAAGTAGCGCATGTTTTCTCCTCTCGCACAGAATTTCTGTATAAAATATTTTATACAGTGACATAGAATTCTGCCTCCCCCCTTTCACCGGCAGGCATGAAGAGAATCTTTGCAATTTGTTGACTGCTGTTGACTACACAAAAAAAAAACATAAAATGCGGTCATGCGCGGAAGCCCCCTAAAAACCGAGAGCTTTATAGTAATATGTATGTATGCATGTACATAAAAGTGCTGTGTCACAATAGAAGTTTTATGTGGCCAGACTAGCTGGCAGAACAATGAGTGCCAGCCATTTTGCATTTTATATGCGGCAGATAATTGTGTAGCAAACAACCAATGAGAAAACTCAGCTGAAGTTTTATGATCTGGAAAATGGCCTCTAAAAGCTCCCAGTCGTGATATGTTCACCTTTTATTACGTTTTTACTGCAGCATTTAATTGCACACTCGCAGTTTTACTGATAGCATTTTGTTTATTATTCGGTCTGCTACCAAATTGTAGCGCATATTAAATGCTTTCTGCTCACTCGTAATAATGTAATGCAGCTATATACATACTTATGTATGTATAAGCTATCGACATTTCATGACATTTTAACTATCGCCTTAAACTCATAAATTTTGCCGCGTTTCTTAATTTATGTTTTTATGTTCTTATTATTCTAAATGCATTTATTTTAGTTTTTTATTGTAGTAATAAAGAAAAAAAATATCAGTAAGCACTCCAAAAGTGTTTTTATAACACCTTCAAACATAACATCTTTCCAAGTTCGTTAAACGCTTTGTTAGAACTAAATTCAATTTAAATTAAAACACTAAGGGCCTGCTTCACAGTGCGAACTTTTTTCCTTAAACTTAAGTAATTTTTTTCACTTAAGTGTAACTTATAAGTCAAATTCGGTTTCACAGTGCAATTTTTTCTTCTTACTATTATATTTGTTTCTTACGACGGCACTATGAACTTGCGGTAAATTATGAACTTACAATAGCTGAATTTTACATGTAAAATTTTCTTTTATCGCGTTTTCCTTGAAATGTACAGGAATCAACTGACATTTGAATTTTCTATGCATTCTGATTTAAGAAAAACTTAAGTCTAGAGGAATTGTCACTTAAGTTACACTTCAGTAAATTTTAAGTGGCAACTGTGAAACAGCCATCCATACTTAAGTGTAAGTTAAGTTAATTGTTATACTTATATTTTTAACTTAAGTTAATTTTTTATATAGGTAAATTCACACAGTGAAACCGGCCCTAAGTACTAGTAATTAAGTCAGGTTTAAGATTGTATGGCTATACCTTCCATATCACAAATAGTCGCTAAGTTGTGGAAATATGTATGTAATTTTAAATGTATCAAAAGGTATCTATCACGATTAAAAACAAAAGTGAAAGTTTATCAAGCAAGCACAGCAAACAATGGCTAACATAGCCGGGGGATAATGTGGATATGGTGTGTTAAAGTTACCTGTCCGTAATTGAAAAATTGGTTGCCAAAAAGAAATTAGTTATTACAAAATGTACACAGAAAAATGGATGCGTATTGCTCCGCTGAAAACTACTTAAGAAGTGATCCAAAAAATACATACTTATATTAAATATCCTGCTTCACATTTCACTGATGAGAAACAGTTAGTTATTGGCCTCGATTCCCAGATCCTACGGATCGGAAGTGAGTGAGGATTTGACACTTTACGATTCTCAAATCCGCAACCGCGAATCTCTCTTTGACATTTTCCGCGCTGTAAAAGTGTGATCCGCAACAAATTTTCTGCGGATTTGAACGACAAATGCGCCCAAGATAATCCGACATCGCATATTTCATTATCGCGTGAGTTTTCACTCCGAATTTTCGATTTAAATGAGCGCATTCTTTTAAATGAAATTTCGTGGTGAATGCATGCCGCGACATCTGTTAGAGAGCAGCAGAGTGTGATTTATTCACCAAAAAATTCACGTGAACTTAGTATCACAAATGAAATTTTGACAAGCGAAATTTTCTCTCGTGAAAATTTACAATGAGTAGCCCATTTAAATTCCACTTCACGTGAACTTAGTACTAGGCTTTACATATTTATCTAGTGAAATGTGCAGCGGGCTGAACTACAAAAATATTAATAAAAAAACCTAATAATAATATTGGAAATTATGATAAAATAAAACTATGAATATAAGTACATACAACTCCTTCTAAGGCCTCCAGGATGTCTTCCATCAGATAAGTTGCTGTTTTTGTTGTGAATTGATTCTTTGTTTGCCTTTTATTCTTTTAGGTTCGCTTCCGGATAGAACAATAACTAAACGTGTAACAATCAGCGGTGTTCCACAAATCGAGTGAAATGCAATCGAAATCGGAATTCAATTTCACTCGAATTCAAAATTGATGTTCTGAATTCCGAGTGAATTTCGTTTGTTCGAAATCACTTTCGAAAATATATAATTTGGTTGACACTTAAAATTTTTATTTATTTTGAGCATAGGTTGTGTCCGAGTTAAAAAAAATTAAAAAATGTTGTGCCCCAAACAATGGATTTTGTGTTAATAGCTGCAGTAATTGAAGAAAGACAGCTTCAAAGGAAGGAAAAAATTAAAAAAGATAATCTTCTTGATTCCTTTTGAATTATTTATATATGCGCAATATAAGCTGTACAAATAGTACACATTTGCGTTGCACTTCATAATATCTGCAGGCATCTTAAACTAGATTATGAAGTATAAAATCCACCACAAATGCAGATATAGAAGTTATTGACCCAGAAAAAGTTGAAGAACAGAGAAGTGATGCTGTTAGGGTCAGAGATGAAATAGCTAATAGTTTAGAAGCTAAATATGTTATAAGAAAAGTTAAATATAAATTTTAAAAATAATTCTTTATTCAGTCTTTTAAAAAATAAAAAATTCATTATATCAAAAGAAACTATTAAATAGAAAACATAAAAACCCTCTGCATTAACTTTTTGGGCTACCTCTTTCCAAAGGTCTTCAACAATTAATTTGTCTTTTTTTGTATATCTTCTTGCTATTGCGGGGTTATTTCTCGCAAATTCACACATTTTAAAATAAATCACAGCGCTTCTCCTGTTATTTCACTTTCAAATCACCAACAACAACTGTAACGGTTTTATTTCGAGTGAATTTCGATTTAATCGAAATGTGGAACAGCTAATTTCGATTTGTAATTTCTATTTCACACATATGAAATTAATCGAAATGTAGAACACCTAATTTCGATTTCGAGTATCAATTTCACAAAAATCGAAATGTGGAACACCGCTGAATAACATATATTCTCAATTTATATAAAATGCAGCATTTGTAGACGGTAAGTCCCTATAATGGGAATAGGGGGTTAAGAATTATTCTTGCAAGCCTATAACCTACCATATTCACTAAAGAGCTTCGTGAGATAGAAACTCCATTTCCCACGATTCTTGGTAACCCACCTTAAGTCTGTGGGTCCATTGACTCCTCTTTACCATAACCTGGATCATAGAGGCGCCTCTCTCGCCAGTAAGCCTCTTGGTGCAAATTACACTATCCATCACTCGATACTCACTTCAAAACGATTTGTGTATAGGGAATCCAATCACGCGAACGCGGGATCCTGCAATTGAACAATTGCGGGATAAACATGCGGGATCCGCGGATTCGGCAAGATTTGGGCAGTTGAATTACCTGTTATCAAAACCGGGGGCTGAATAGAGAAATATTAACAATATTGCAAAGTATTACTAAAAATAGACTTAGGTCCTCCAACCACGAGTCGACCCATTTACAATTCCAGTTGCACGCGCAACTGTTTCGTGATCTTGCCCTTGTACGGAAGTGGGAGTTCATACTCATTTGAAGCTAATTTAAACTGTTCGCGGCCGACGAATATCAGTTGCGTGGTTACACTTCATCTGAACTACTTGACGACATTTTGCCACAACCTCGTGACTAAAAACTAAGTGGGCACAGCACACCGATTGATCCAAAATCAGTTGTGCTCTTTAAATTAACTTTGACGCTGTTCAGTTATCGCCTTCTTCGTCTTCTTCGTTAACCGGTCCTGGCCTCTCGCAACTGTTTTCTCCACCGGTCCCGATTTTGAACCGATGTCATCCAATTTGGCATCCCTAAGCTCTGAGCGTCCTGGTCTACGCCATCCTTCCAGCGAAGATTGGGCCTCCCTCGCTGTCGCACCGCATATGTCTTACTGCAGAGAACTTTCCAAGAAGGCTCATCTTCACTTATACGAGCTAGATGCCCTGCCCACCGACGCCTACCGAGCTTTATTTTCTTCACAACATCTATGTCGCGATAGCGCTCGTAGATCTCGTCATTGTAGAGTCTCCGGAATCGTCCTTCCTCACATACGGGGCCAACAATCCTCCGAAGTATTTTGCTCTCAAAAACGCCCAAGAGATTTGAGTGCTTTTTGCTAAGCACCCACGTTCCGGATGCATATATGTGAGTCGTCTTATATAGTAAAAGTTTAGACGATATGGTTAGGTACTTGGATTTAAAGAGCCTTCACAGACTATAGTAGGCGTTGTTTGTTTTTTAGAAGTGGTGCGCGTATTTCTGGTTCCATGCTATTGTCGGCTGCTACTATTGACCCAAGGTAGGTAAATGCTTTTACCTCAAATTCGTGCTCCGCTACCTTGTTTGTGGGACCAATGTTAGGTGTTCTTAGATATCTCCATATCTCCTTTTAAATGAGACATACTCACTTCGATCGATAATAATCGTCCTCAGACCTCTCGAAAAACTGGCAAGAAATTACGTGATTCTTTCAGCGACAAAATATGGCGCAATTCCCGTTCCCTTATCTCCTTTTAAATTGCAGATACGCATGTTGGCCAACTACCTTGATAGGCGGATTGATAATATTCGTCTTGTGACAAAATCGGTATTATGTGATTCTTTCAGCGACAAAATATAACCCCTTTCCGTTAACTAGCTTAGATTAGATTGAAAGATTCACTCAGCGGCTAGCCAGCTTGATATTAAGCTAGCGTTTTCATCATTAAACAATGAGATGAGCAACAAAATTATTTTTGACGTTAGCAAGAAATTAGCGACAAATTATAGACCTAGACCAGTGTGCCACGATTCTTTGGCTAGCTAGCTTGATATATCTAAGCACGAGCATTAATCATTGACGAATCGAACACCTGTACCTGTTTTGTTATAAGAACCGGGAAATACTAACAATATATCAAAGTAGATATTAATAAAAATAGCTTGAAGCCTTCCGAACAAGACTGATCGATTCATCTTGCCTGTGTACGGATGTGGGAATCCATACATGGGTCGACGGAAACGAAATCCATTTGAAACTAGTTAGGCTGTTCTTGCCGATCGGAAGCGATTAAAGTTGTGTGGTTACACTTCATCTGAACTACTTGACATTTTGCGAAAACATCTTGACTAAAAACTAATACCGATTGATCCAAAATCAGTTCTGCTCATGTGTGGCCAAAGATTTCATTTTAATTGCAAGCTGGTTGTGCTTGTGATTATTGTGAAACCAGTTTGAAATTGGGATTGCAAATCGGTCGACTCGTGAGCGGAGAGCCTTCACTCCACAAAATTTAAATTCGTTAGTTGAAAGGTATCTGCCTATTAAGCAATAACACAAAATCGCCTAAGTATAATTATGTGCGTGTATCCGAAAATGATCAATTACTGAGTTTCCATGCAAAGTTAACCCTGGGTTAGCAGAGAGTAAGCGCCCATGGAAACGGTGATTGTGTAAAGTTTCGTTAAATCCAAGAAAACTCCACGAAACACGTCGGATTAATCCGGGTTTTGCATATGCGTTTGTTTAAGTAAAGTCAAAATGTAAAAGTACCCTACGCTTACGACAAGGAATTCCCCACGTGCATTACTGCGTATGGGGATTACCCTTGCGGCTAATTGTGTTGTATTTCAAACGAACAACTGAGTCAGTCAAACAAAGTATTCAGGCCATTTCTTAACTACGCTGGAATTTTCTAACATCGGTGGTAGAATAAACTATGCTGTAACGGAGAGCAATTTCGAAATTAAAATTTATGCTTCTATGTAAGAAAATTCCAGCTTAGTTCAGAATTGGCCTTGTTTGACTGTAGTTTGTTACGCTCTTATTTCATATAATACTGCATGACTTCATGAACATAACCTTTTAGAACAAAATCTATGAATTTTTTTTTGTAGCCCCGCAAATCCCGCGGATCCGCGGGATTGTTAACCTCGATCCCGCGGCATTGCGGGATTGAGATTATGATATCTAGTAATAACGAATGGTCGCTGCTAGCCAGAACATGTTCTTTTCTAATTATCAGATTCATTATTTACACTAAAAAATTCAGGTTTTAGTTACTATGTGAAACATACACAGATCATGCCAAAGCCAAATTTTAAAATTTGTGTGTTTACATAACCAGTGCCTCAAAATGTCGGTTAATAGTCGTTTCAATTTCAACGAAAGTATCTCGAAATACATAGATTCAATCATAGTTTTATCAATTTCTGAAACGTTTCTGTTGCTAATTATTACTGTAAGTTCTCTAGCAACTTAAACTTTTCCCCGCTTCAATTCATAATTTATTTCATAATATCCAAACGATGGGTATGGACTATGATTTCAATTAAATGTTATACAATTTATTTATTTATTTTATTTAATATCCGCCAAAATTACGGCTTAGGTGTCTCTTTCGTAAACTTTACTTTATAGTATCCTTATGGTAAGTATGCATCACTCATGAATGATTCGATACAATGTTGACTGTTTTAGCAATAAAATTTTATTGCTCCATGGTACCGAAAATATCAATTTTACACCATTATACTACACTAACAAATCTTTTAATTACGAACGCTGCAATGACTAGGCAAAACGTCATACCAATTTCAGTTCGACAAACAATACGGCTTTCGACAAAAAAGATCCACTGGTGATCTTTTAGTTTGCCTTACAGAACACCTCAACCGAAGTTTACATGGATCTGGTGAATCTAGTTTGGTTGCTTTAGATATCTCCAAGGCTTTTGATAGAGTATGGCACTCAGCCTTGTTAGCTAAACTCAAAGCTATTGGAATTGACTCGCTTCTGTATAAGTGGGTTGAAAGTTTCCTTTCCGGCCGTTCAATTAAGGTAGTATTGGATGGCGTCAAATCTGAATCTCACCCCATTTCTGCGGGGGTCCCCCAGGGTTCAATTTTATCACCGGCCCTATTTCTCATCTTTATAAATGACCTACTTTCAATCCCCTCCAACCCACTTCTCAGCTTCGCTGACGACGGTACTTTACGTTACTCGTACAGCTACGATACAAGACAGACTCATGCCAGATCCTGTCTTGATGATCGGGAAATTATGTCCATCTCTGTTAATAACGACCTTGAACTCATTATAGAGTGGGGAAAGAACAATCGTGTTGATTTCAACCCCGACAAAACCAAGCACTGTCTTATTTCAAAGAAAAAGATCAACACCTCACCATCCTTGAAAGTGGATGACGTGGTACTAAAGGCCGACCCATCCCTACACATCCTAGGTGTGACATTAGCCAAAGACTTGCGATGGAATGACCACATATTCCAAATCGCAAAACAAGGATCCCAGTGCTTGGGATTTCTTAAGAGATGCCAGTTCCTCCTCCAACCATCGGCCCGTGCTGTTATTTATAAATCCTACATTCGGCCTCTTCTCGAATACAACTCCCTCGTTTGGGGCGGCGCTCCAATAACCACCTTAGCATGGTTAGATAAGGTCCAAAAAAGGGCCCTTAAGTTAATTAATGACGATACCGCTTGCTCCACCATCGACCCTTTGAGCCACCGTAGGAATGTAGCAGCACTGACAAAATTCTATCGCTACTATCATAGTGACTGTTCCTCCGAGCTAAACGCTCTCCTGCCTCCACGGCAATCCTATACCCGCAACACCAGATTAGCCCACTCGTCTCATTCCCTCCACCTGCAACTCCCCCTTTCACGCACTCAACAAGATATGAATTCGTTTGTAAATAGAACAACTCGACTGTGGAATAATCTCTCGCAGTCAGTTTTTCCGAGCTCCTACAACATCCAAGAGTTCAAACGCAGGGTTCATCACCACCTTCTTCAATACCCCCCCGTACCTTTATAATCCTTACCCTATTCCCCCTCCCTCCCTCCCGTACTAAGCTTACTGCTAGACATTGCACCATGACGTGACAAATGACATGACGGACTAGTAGTACAAAGGGTGACTCCTGAGCTTAGCACTGCCACATAAAAAAAAAAAAAAAAGTTTAATATAATTGAGCGTCATTTCATAATTAGAAATAAAATCGCCTTCATTATCATATAAATAATTACATAAAAGTCAACTGCAAAGCCTATCAATTTCACATAAAATGCCTGGTCTGTTCGAGGTACCAAAAATAATTAATTACCCCCACAGGCTTCGCTAAAACTATAAAACTTGCATTGCACAATGAAAGCAGCTCTAAATCTCAAAACTAACCTAATCTTAAGCCAACTGCAAATGTTTTCACTTTCGCGTCGATTCATAGCAACAGCCCATGGAACTAATAATCCTCCGCCCTCTCATTACTAACTTAAACAGTATTTTAAGCCAGGGTGTAACCTTTAGCAATAACCATAACTGCGAGATTAAATGTTTGCAAACATATCACTAAATCTGCGCTGGAACAGAAATACAGATTCGAACGGTAGCAGGCAACTTCCCACTATCCGCGGATTCACGTTACATAAAAGCGAGTCATCTATTTCTGAATCATTGAATATTGCGAACCGTTCATTCCCATGAAATCGACAATTAATTACAACACCTAGAGCCACTCCGAAGCTGTGTCCCAAAGTCGCAGCCAATATGGCACAATAATTAATCATTGATGAACCGAAATGAGAGAAAAAAGTTCAAACATGGAAATGGTTTCCTGCGCGTCTAGCAGCCTTCTGAGGGGTATCATTAGTAGAAACAGTGAGCAGTAACAAGCACACAACTATCGAACAGAGTGTAATACCTTGACGCAGCCGCAGACAAGAAGTCTTTGGTGCAGCTTCACTTAGATTGCAACATCCTCCAACACCCGTCAGTTGGTGATGATCACCAGAGCTCCTACGCACCACCTGAACAGCGCGACTATCATTCTCTACGGAAAGCCCCAAAGTGGTAATTAGTCGCCTGCGATGGAAACCCGATTTGGATTTCCATCATTCCCATATAATAATAGAATGGGGCTTTCACATCGTTGCTTAAACTAATGAGATCCATGTCGCATGCGACCATTGTCCTGCATAAATCATTCGATTTCAAGATGTCCGACAGGAGTTCTGCGAAATGGGTCGAAACTACCCCCCGAAGTCCAATGGCAACCACCTGACTGCGTGACTCATCCAATTTGGCGGACCATATATCTTCTCTACCTGGCTAGGCCAGAAGAGGGCGCTTTTTGTATATAGCACCATAACATCCCCCAAAAGCCATATAAAACTTGCTTCCCCCCTCTTGGGTTATCGTTCAAGGAATAGATTTCTTCGGGGTCGTAGATTACACCGACCACAATTTAGCAATTAGCTAATGAAATTCTTCGCCGGCCATAAGCGAGCTCGGTCAGCAGTCGATTCCTTTGTGTCCTGCCAGGATCTTATTTATAAGCTCGTCCTAATATAGAAATTCTGACTTTAATTGTTACGAATAGGTACTCTGGGCTTATGAATGCGGACTTTTTGCTGGATAAATCATCACTTATCTGCTTGGCGAGGACGTTGTTCTGGACTGAACTGGATTTGCTTGTGTCATGAAAACGACATTTTCCTGGTTAACTATTGCAGAAATATGCTAAAAAAATGTAGTTGTAGGCTATTATCATTTTATTACTAAATGGGGTTAATGTATCATATTTTTACTTTTTAGTGGTAATAAAAGCTCTTTTCTTTGTTATTTCAATATACATGTAGAAACTAATTGAAAAAATCATTAGTTATTTTGGAAATTGTAAAAAAAAACCCGTAGATAACAATTTCGAGTTAGTTATGCAAAATACCAAAGCAGGAAGGAAAGGATAGGAAATAGGAATAAAGACTATGAAAGGGTAAAGATACCTGTCATCCTTTTGTGAGAAATATTATAAATACAAACGAATTCTATTTTATTAATATTATATAAAGGGTTTGTTATGAAAAAAAAAAAAACCCTAATAAAAGTACTAAAATTATTGGACTTAAAAGGATGGAAATTATAGTTTGAAGATATTTTGTTCGAAGTTCTTAATACATAGCATTTTGTGCATAATACATTTTGGAAAACGAATATTATTGTGATCCGTTATTTTTTTACACTGGCAATGTTTCTTCCTGCTGGATTCAAAAAGCAATCCCCCTCAGTTAGTTGCTACCCGCCATTTTTATAATCTTCTATATTTGGAGTGTCTGTCTGTGATTTAAAAATAATTGAGTTTTTCTAAGTTCATATGGTTATTTACATGTAATTAAAACAAAATCAAGTATTTTCAAAATGTTTGTCTGTCTGTATGTCTGTATGTCTATATGCCTGTATGACTGTCTGTTTGGCCGCGCTAATCGATCGGGATGGGACTTTTATTGGAAGATTGAGTACTTTTACGAGCATGTTTTAGGGTATTTGTATACTCTTTATGTTAGCTTCATCTGTATGTATACATGTATGTATATAATGTAGACAAATCTTGCAAATTGATTTTTACCCAATTCAATACAACCGATCAACTTTAAATATATAGTTCGCGTGACAATGCAATCTGACAATTTTGTAAAAAAAATCAATATGGCATGGCGGCCGAATTGGTCAATTGTGATTCCCGACCTCCGTTATGGGTATCAAATGAAAGGGTATAACAAGTAGAATACAATTAGCAAGTCATTTAAAATTCAAAATGGCGGCCAATACAAAATGGCGACTACGTTTTTTCTTACAACCCACTCGCAATAGATATCAAATGGGGCGTTCGAGAAAAGTTCCGATGTTAATCAAATAAAACTACAGTTAAACAGTCCCCCAGTAGACTGAAAACGAAAGAAAGAAAACGAGTGAAGACTTTTTTTATAATTCCAATTCTAGGTCTCAAAGAGCTCCAACTAAATATTTAGGTTCGCCAAAATTGCAAAGTTGGCGTACTATATGAAGCCTTTTTCTTTTTGGTAGAATTTGCGTGGTTAGGGTTGCCTACAATTCGATATGTACTAGTAGTAGAGCTATCCATGCATTGAGGTTTACAATTGGAATGAAATTATTAGATGCAAAACAGACGACCTGCAACAGCGCACAGAGATAGCCATAATGAACCGACTAAAAATTGTACTGTAGTCCAGTCGTCAGAGCAAAATTGTAATACAGACCTCTAACATCTCACTAAATGTTAACTCACAAAACTTTAAAAAAAAAAACAGTTTTTAGTGAGTAGAATAATATGTTAATCCTGTATCCTAAAAATTCGCTGTCAAGATAGAATTGCAAACGAAGAACTATGGCGCCGTGCCGGCCAAGAAAGGATAGACGACCAAATCAGGCGAAGGAAATGGAATTGGGTTGGCTACACCTTGCGACGCGGAAACGAAAATATTGCCAAACAGGTCCTTGACTGGAATCCGCAAGGATCTCGTCAAGTAGGAAGACCTAGAACAACGTGGAGCAGAACACTACTACCAGAAGCAGCAACAACTGGGAGATCCTGGTCAGAGCTGAGAGCTGTCTCGCAAAACAAAGTCCGCTGGAGGGCAACTGTTTCCGCCCTATGTCCCATGAGGTGTTAAAGGAGCTTAAATAAAGAAGAAGAATGTGTTAAAAAAAGTTTCGGAAAATTGGTTGTATGCTACCCCTAAATTCAACCCCTAAAACAGAAAATTCCGTTTTTGGCTAATATCTTTTAAACGGCAAGTGCTATCATAAAATATTGTTTACAAAGTTTGTAGATCATGCGATTATATACAAAAAGTGATATTATACATTTTCCCGTACGAGATATCGCAATTGCTTACAAAGCGATCGGTTGTGGATAGGTTTCGGATAAACGAACATAACAAGGTGGAAGAATCTTAACAGTTGAGCCGCTAGGGCGTTTTGACAATTTTTGGTAGAGTTTAGCATATCACCCTGTATTTTGTAACTGAATAAGGCGCCAATGTAAGCAGAATACAGGTAGGTAAAAACAATGGTGACCAGATTTTCGAGTTATATCGCCCAAGTAGACATTTTGGCCTTTTTTTTAACAAAAATTCAATTACTTAAAATTTACTTCTTTTTTCTCCACCTATCTTCACCTATACTTTTTTTAAATTAGAAAGCTTGGAATACTGAATGAATTTCCACGATGAAATGTCAAACAGTACTGAACAAAAATACTATGACAATTAGTCGCAAGTCAAGTGCGGTCATAAAATCCTCGCTTTCATCTCATTTATCTGTAAATGGATCGGCCGTTTCATATGACATGATTTGAAATGCCAATTAAGGCAACAAAAATTTGTTATTTTCAATTTACTGTATTCGAGGGATAGTAGGTTCTCCTGATAGTAGTGCCCTGCGATGAAAAACGGATCATCTGCCACATGGGTCATTAGCAAAGCATAATGGACTTTCTGAAGGTATACCGAGGCTATATAGGATGTATCGCATAAAGAAACAAAGCGGCCGGCTGGGGATAGGTTTTGGATAGGTTTAGCCTCTAGGCGTGTGAATTTTTTTATAGAGGTATACATATCATTTTATACCATTATGATTGCTTATAACACCAAAAATAAAGGCCGTAGCATAAAAATTGGCCAGGAAATAAAATAAATGGTTAAACAAATTTTTTTTTAAATAATTCTTTTAATTAACTTAAAAAATGTATTGAAAAGTAAAAAATAAAAAATAATGATGAAAAAGTTAAATAAAAGAATGTCGCATTATTCAATTGTAAATCGCGTGAGAAATATAAAAATAACCCTCAATTTTTTGCTTTATTAGTTTCATTATTTTTATTTTAAGAAATTTACATCATTTTTTTTTTCCAATATATTTAAGATTTTATGTATCAATTTATAAGGCGTAATAAAAAATTAATTTAACCTTGTTATTTTGCTCAATTCACTTCGAAGAAAATTCTAACAAAATTTTTATTTTCTACTTTTTATTTCCATTACATTTATTTTATTTTCTTCTTTGTAGTCTTATGTATTCCGCCAATTTATGATGGCGGTTCTATTTGATTTAAAATTACGTCACACAGCTTACTGTATTCTACCTGCCGTACTCTTTCATTTGATACCCATGTCATGTCGTAGGCTCGGTGGAACACAATTGCAAAAACGGCCGCCACCTTTCTAACGGTTTTCTTAATTTTTTTACAAAAGGATCCGATTGCATTTAGTACTTATACATGATGAGTTGAACTCGGGTTGAACCAAAGTCTAACTACATGTAAACGGGAGTCGAGTTAAGGTCGTTAAGGGCGACTGAACTCGACTCAGCTCTGCTACCTGGGTTGAGTTGAAATTATGCATACAGACATGAGTTCAGTAGTTGAGTAGTTAAATTTAGTTGACAGCAGCATCTCTGTGTTTTGTTTGTGATTTTTTGTAACGTGTACTGCTTCTTTATTTTTAATTCACCCTTAACTCAACTATTCATCTCATTATGCATACATATTAATTATCACGCGAACTACGAGTGTCTGCAAAATTGGAAGTTGATCGGTTATATTTTCTACTTTTTAGTCTATTATAAGCAATTTTGCGTTGACCGTCATTTTGAATTTGGAATGACGCCACATAGCTAATAATTGTGTTCTACCTGTCATATCCTTTCATTTTATACCCATGTCAGAGGGCCGCGAGCACAATTCCCTACAGACACACAACAACCGGCCGCCATTTTGGAACCGCCATCTGAATATTTTTACAAAATGGTCAGATTGCATTGTCATCCAAACTAAACGTGTATGCAATTTCAGCTCTATCCAAAACCGGGAAGTGGGTCAAATAAAATTTCCAAGATTTGGGCACATACCATGCAAGTTAAATAAAAGAATTTAAAAACAAAAAAATTTAATCTTTGACGACTCGTAACTCTGGAAGTTGGTGGGTTGGACTTTTACAGTTTTGGTGGTGGTGGGAGTAGTCTACATAGATAGCTACCTTAATCATGTAAATATCTCATAGGGCTACAAAAATACAGGGTGATATGTACTTATTTTTACTTATATCGGGATGTACTGCATTTAGGAGCAATATTTTCAAAAGAGTACAAGACTGTCGACACTTTATTAATGTGTATCTAAGTAACAATTTTCTATAAAAGAAACTTCCTTTTTTTCTAATATTTATTTTAATTCAATATGGTAAATGCATTATGAGCGCCACCTTATACGATAATTATATCAATCCATTACAGCGACTGATTTTTAATATGGGAAAATAGCACCACTCGACTGTATGATATTCACAAATATTCGTTTTAAGTAATTACAACAAAACAGCGGTTTTGCATAATTTTAGTGTTAAAAAAAATTGGAACAATGTATGAAAAAACGCAACAAATAAATATGAAGCTACAAAACGATTTCACTGTTAACCAATAAAATTATAAAAATTTTCAAATATATTGAAAACATGATTCGCATGAATGCAGTGACCTCCTAAAAACACCAGAACATCTAGAAAGCGCTTAATCATTATATGGAGTTTCCGCTAATGACCAATGACCCACTTCCAACAAAACATTTTCCAGTTGATTTCTCGACGTCAATTACTGGATTTGACAAAATAATTTGGAACTTCCGTCATTTACTGAATCAAATACTAGAAACACAATGCGGGAAATCAAATGAACTTTGACAAACGTAATAGAGACTTAACAAAAATTGGGCAAATAGATATATTCAAAGCAAAAAAAATGAAAAATACTTTCGTAATGAATTGAAAAATGTTCCAATCAAAGTGAATGGGGAAATATGCAAAACGTGGCAGGGAGTCCTTTCTAAATTAATTTCGAGCAAATTAACAAATCTTTCTTCTGATTACACATCATTGTCTGCCTGAGTTACATCGATTCAATATTCACACTTTGAAAAAGTGGGCGACCAACCACTAAAACATTAAGAATTCATCGAATTGATCCAAAGACTAAAATAACAGAAACGAACTCGTGTTACAAATCGATCAACAGCAGGACGTCCCGAGGTCTACTTTCGACTCATCATCAAGTCAACACTCAAAATTACTCAACAAAAAGGCAAAAGGTATCGGAATCGGGTGAAGAGGAAGGCCGAGAAACACTCTGGGCTCAGCACAGTCGTAGGCACCTCTAGCACTATGGCCCAGAAGACGAAATAACAACCTCATCATTAAGATGATTATGCAGAATTAAAATTCAATTACAATCAATTATTTCGTTCAAGACGAATCGATGTTTAGAAAAACATCGAAATCGAATGAACCAGAAATAAAAAGGCACGAAAATTTTAGCCTCGATTTTCTAGCCTATATATGTAAGTATGTGACGGGCGAAGGCATAGGGGGTGCACCGGTAGGGTCTAGCTAGCGTGCACATAACCTCAACACTAAATATTTTGTGATCAGCACCAATTTAAGATCACGAACTTTGAAATGTCAAAAAATTTCGTTGCGCAACAATTGAATTCGATTCTCCCGGATTTATCGCCTTTTACGACGATTTGCCATGACTTAAGGCACACAAAAAGTGCACACTCCGGGGAGAAGGTGAGCAAAGTGCAACTATTTTATTGCATTTTCTGGGAAATCGATTTAACATTGCAACACTGAGACTGGGTCTCGTTCGTTATTCGATATTCGTTTGTTTCGCTATTCTAAACGGTTCGGCGACGAGTGACGAGATGGATAAAGTGTTAAATGAGAATTTGTACCACGTTTGCCGGTGCTCACACTGTGATTCGTACGTGCAGTTATTCGTCGTTATTGTTGCTGTCTTCCACTGTTGGAAGCTAATTTTACAACTTTACCTGTAATCCCCGTGGCTGTGTTGTTCGCTCGTTTTATTGCGATTTTAGTTAAATGCTTCTAATTGTTAGTAAAAGTTATTAATTGAGTCTCAACTGAAGGTGTATTGCGCAAAATATGTTCGTTATCATTTGATTTAAAGCCATGGTTTAAGTGCACCTTTGAACTTGGGTGAATAGCAGGTTAACTACAAAGGTTCATCACTTATCAAAAATCTTGTAACTTCAGGGATTTAATGAAATTTCCAGAGGAATTCGTTTCACCAATAAATAATAAATGGAGTTCATTAGTTTTAGCAGAATTAGACTTTCTCTTAGTTAGTGCTTTTCTGAATGTTCTTTTTAATTTTATTTTCTTGATAAATTTTCTGAAACAGGAACAAAAACAACAAAAAATCAGTTTCCACCACGAATGCTTTTATATCAATATTGTCGTATATTATTTTATTATATTTGTTATATTGTGGTGAGAAAAATCGAACCGTCACACAGTGGTTCCTCCCATACGACAAAAATCAAAAAAAAAATTCTTTAGTTTCGTAAAATGACTACTCGTTTTATTATCTATTATGTCCGAACTACCTAAAAAATATAAATTGAAGGACACAAACAATTAGTCTCATTATCAAATCGTACTTCAAAGTGTAAGCTTCTCATGCGCTCTTCAGGTATCATTAACCCATTTGTTGTTTGCTGCGCCGAATCATTAGTGTTTCTCGGAAACGTTGCATTGTTGTGATTGTGTTTGTGATGGATTTTCAAGGCAAGGGTATGTATATTTTAATGTATTAATTTGTTTATTGTTCATAACTTTGGTATTTATGTTACGAGCATGCTACGGCATAGTCATTTTTTTGTATTTTTTAAATATATCTTTGGAAACATCTAAACTTTTAACTGTTAAGTTAATCTTAGTTAATGCTATGGTTTGTGTCAAAATTACGAGGAGACCTTCTACTTTGCGGTCTTACTAATTTTCTATCCCATTTTATCCCATTTTTAGAGATATTTGGCCTTTTGTAGATCGGCCTACTGTGTTTCGTAGCAATTTACTATTCCATTTAAAATATTTTATTTCATCAAAATGTTTAATTTCACGATTTATTTATTTTTTCTTTTGTTTTAGGTGCCGAACGGCTCTGTGTCTTTAAAAGGCAGTATATATTTGAGATTTGGTACAAGTTCAACAAACAAAAGTTGTCATGTACTGAACGAGCTGAGCTTGTATTTAATGAAGTACATAGTTCTGTGTCAATCGAAGACAAAGAGAATTATTCTTTTGAAACATTGCACAAGCGTGTTTCTTACATCTGTAAGAGAATACAAATCCTGTGGAGGAAACATCACTACGACAAGGATTTGTTTCAAGCTAAACAAATCGATTGGCTTGAAGCAGCTGAATCTGTAGGCTTGGGAGATTCTCAGCCAATGAACCTGCCAGAGACATCTTCGAAGAAGCGTGGGCGACCGAAGAAAGACTATGCTGATTGTAGTAAGCGTACACGACAGCGGAGGAGAAGTGAGGTGTGCCAGCTTGACGAGTCGCTACGATCAGCTTTTAGTGATGAAGCTGGAGTTTCGGCTAGATTTACTGAACCCTCAGTCAGCGACGTCGTTTCCCTTATTGTGGAAGCAAAATTGACGAAACACCAGTATTTGTTAATAAGAAGTTTTGTTAACGATAAGTTACTATTAAATTTTTTGCCTAGTTATAAGTCTGTATTGAAGGAAAAGCAAAATTGTTATCCAATTGCGGATCAAATTACTGTCACCGAATCAAGCGCTGAAGTCGAGTTACAAGCTCTACTAGATCATACGGCTTCAAGACTATTGGAGTCACAAAAAGAAGTGCTTGAATCTCATTCCGTTGCTGACTCCGATAACTCTCTTGTTTTAATGGGCAAATGGGGGTTTGATGGAAGTTCAGGTCACAGTGAGTACAAGCAATCTTTTAGTGACTCTGAAACGATTGATGACAGTAATTTGTTCGTAACTTCATATGTTCCCTTACAGTTTCTGCAACGAGATGTAGTCATTTGGAAAAATCCTCGTCCCTCTTCAACTCGATATACTCGGCCTTTTAGATTCAGATTTGTAAAAGAAACAACTGAAGTTTAGGTTGAAGAGGAACGGTATTTTTCAGAGAAAATCAATGCATTGCAAGCCACAAAAATCACCATGGGTAGGTAATAGAGATTGGAATGTACGCCACAATCTTCAATTAACCATGGTCGATGGAAAGGTTTGTAATGCATTAACTGCAACCTCTTCAACAAAGTGTTACATTTGCGAGGCCACTCCAAAAGAGATGAATAATATCGACTTATGTTTGCAGAAGGCGGTATCTCAAGAGAGTCTTGCCTTTGGACTGTCACCACTTCACGCCTGGATTAGATTTTTTGAGTTCTTCCTGCACGTTTCCTATCGCCTGGATGTCCAAAGTTGGCAAGTCCGTGGCGAGAAACAAAAAGAAAATGTGGCAGAAAGAAAAAAACTCATCCAATCTTTATTTAGAGAGAAGATGGGTTTGATAGTCGACAAACCTAAGCCAGGGGAAGTGGGACGTCGAATGATGGCAACACGGCCACGAAATTTTTTGAAAATCCTGTACTTTCAGCTGAAATTACAGGAATTGATGAAAATTTGATTAGTCGTTGTGCCACCATTCTCCAGGCCTTAGGTTCTGGCTATAAAATAAACGCGGATAAATTTCAAGAATTTGCTATGACTACTGCCAGGCAAATTGTTGAAATTTATCCGTGGTACTATATGCCAGCTTCTGTCCATAAGATATTAATTCATGGGTCTAACGTCATAGAACATGCTTTATTATCTATTGGAGAGTTGTCGGAAGAAGCCGCAGAAGCTAGGAATAAGGACATCAAGGCGTTTCGCCTCAGGCATACCCGGAAGATGTCTAGGGTTGTTACTAATAGGGACCTTCTTAACAGGCTGCTTCTTAGCTCTGATCCCTTAATATCAGGGCTTAGAAAGCTGCCTAGGAAAAAGAAGACACTTTTATCTAAAGCGGTTTTAGAATTATGTTGTTAGTTTAAGTTAGGTTTAAGTATTTATAAAAATAAATATTTTTTCCCATTTTTGTTTTTGTATATATAGTTAGAGATGTTTATTTAGTATCTAATATATTTAAGGAAATAATGTAAAAAAATATACCTGCCTTGTGTAAAATTGTTTTAGGACAATTAGTTATATTTTTGTATTTAATTTAGATAAATTTATTTATTTTATTAATATACACACCCTTAAAGTAGACTTTTTTTTATCAATAAATATTCATTTAACATATTCAAGTTAGTTTTATTGCTCAAAACCAAAAATTTTAGATGTTATTATTTTTGTCGCACCTTAGTATGGACGGGGAACCACTGTGCGTCACCTCCACGCCCGCTGGATAAATAACCAACGACGGTAGTAGCGTGTGTGGGACGCTACAATCCCGCCTACCAGCGAGGGAGTAGCAATACATCCTGGCAATATCAATTGCTATTAACCCTCAGCAGAGCTTCGGACCGGACGGATAACTCAACGACGACCTGGCAAACGGAGACAGGACAATGATTTTTGAATATTTACATGAAACGTTAACATGGCAAGTAAGGAGTCCTATTGGACCAGCTTGAAAAATACAAGGCCGATATAACGGCGATTCAAGAAGTTAGATGGTTGGGGAAAGGCATAATGGAGAAAAGGAATTACACAATATACTACAACTGCAGAGATAAAGCGCACACCCCAGGTACGGCATTTATCGTAAGAAAAAGCTTATAATAGGATTCGAATGTGCAAGAAACGAATTAAAGGCAAATTCCGCAAATACTCCCTCATTAATATACATGCTCCAACTGTAAATAAGCCTGATGAAGAAAAGGACACCTTCTACGAAAACCTTGACAGAAAGCTAACAAAATGTCCCAGGTATAAAGTAAATAATTATAGGAGATGCTAAAGAAAAGAGCAGGAACGAATCTATTACGCAGCCATTGAGGCAAATTACACGGCATAACATTTCTTCCATCAATACTTCCAATATTCCAATAAACCGGTTTTAAAGGCAAGGGGTCGCGGGGAAGTTTGTTACTTGTGCATCCCAAAATATTCTCGACTGCACAGAGCAACACACTAACACAATCATAATTTCATTCTCGGGGTCTACGAAAATGACTTAGTTTGTACACAGCTACATAGACAATAGAATTGTTACACGAAAAAATGCAGAACATTCAGTTTATCGTGTAATTCGTATAACACGCACAAACCGGTTTGTGAAGGCAGAAAGTGTTGTGCTGTGTTGATAAATAATATAGAAGTGTGTGTATTCAAATGCGACCTGACGGAATGTTCCATGAATGGAATGCATGCCACGCAAAGGTCGGACTACTTTTAACTTTTTCTGTAATGCCGCATTCGAAATAGCACACACAAGTATGCACAACAAACACATGCACCTTACATGCACTCGTTACTTAGATTTTCGGGCTATGTGTGAAAGCCGGGACGGAAAAAAACCATGAAATTTTATGAATCTCTGAATGCAATGCATGTACGCTTGCATATGTCACCAGCTTACTTCCATGAGGCGAATGTTTAGATTTTCGTGCCTGTGGCGGTAGTATCCATGCCTGCGGCGGTAGTACCCATGCCTGTGGCGGAAGCGTGCATACCCGTGTGGGATGCGCACTTATATGCTATACGTACTAGGTGCACCGCGTGTATGCTTTTAAGAAAACTAGCCAATAAAAATTATTTTTACTCGGTTACTTTTAGGTTTTAATGTAAATAGGGATTCATAAATATTGATATTTTCATATAGTATTTGTATCAAGTCCGTCAGTAGATTCGTCACCATTCTTCCTGCATCTGTCGTTGGCCTGAGTTTTCTCAAACGTACTATAGATACTATTACTAGCCGTTGGGCACAAAAGTTTTACTTCAAAAGTGTGGTCTTAAGCACACTCATATTTTTTTACTGACTCAGTCAACATAACTGTTGAACCCAGTCCAATTGTCAAGTCCACTGTTGACGAAAAATCAGAAGAATAAGCTCTGGAAAACTTATTTAAAGAGAAAGGACTCTCCGAGTTTCAATTCATTTATCATTTGCTATAACCAATTTCGTTCACTCTCTTTTACTCTATATCGTGAATATCTCAGCAGTATGAGTAATAAAGTATTTACGATTCCAGAAACTTCTTCAAATTTATCAACTCGAAGAAAAAAGTTGAAATTACCCTAATACTATGCAACACAACAACTGGTCGAGCTGTGAGTCGCCTGCGATATGTAACATGTTTGCGTCATTCTTTCATCAATCTTTCTCACCTGCAGACTTTCAGCCTGACGACAAAATTTTCGTCTCATTATTCCTAACCGAGAGGCTCATTTTTTACCTCTCTCAATTACCATTGTCGATATCGGTAAACATATTGACGATCTTCAATTTGGCTTCCCTTCTGGCCTCGACGGTATTCCCCCTGCTGTCTTTAAGTCCTGTTTGGAGGTTTTCTAGTCTCCACTGAAAATCCTGTTTCTGAAATCCCTGGATGAAGGGTACTTCCTCACTCTTTGGAAGAATTCGTTCATAATTCCCATTCATAAAAGTGGTTGCAAGAGCGAAATATCGATTTATAGGCCAGTTGCGAAGTTGTCTGCTATACCGAAACTTTTTGAATCAATTATCTATTCTACACTCGTTCCTGTCTGCAAGAGGCTGGTCTCAACGAATCAACATGGCTTTCTTGCAATCTTCTTGAGTTCACTGCTCATGCTGTCGAAGGCTTCGTTTCCGGCTGTCAAACTGATTGTGTTTACACTGATTTTAGTAAGGCTTTCGACAAGTTCTCCCATTCCATTATTATTCTGAAATTAAGAATGTTAGGCTTCCCGCAAGCCCTTCTAGTATGGTTCCAGTCTTACTTAACTGACCGGACCTACCAAGTTATTTTTCGTGGATCGAAATCGGTAACCATTGAAGCGACATCCGGTGTCCCTCAAGGAAGTCATCTTGGCCCTCTCCTCTGTATATTCTCAATTGATGACATTGTTCCCTTACTAAGAAACTGTAGTATATTGATTTACGCTGATGACATGAAATTGTATCGTCACATAAAGAGTATGGAGGATTGCAAGCTTCTGCAAGTTTACCTTGATACCTTTTACTCTTGGTGTGCTAACAACAACCTGGTTCTTAATATTGGTAAATGTGAAGTCATGACCCACTTTTAGTAGGAGACGTGATCCCATAATTTTTAACTACACCTTTTCTGACGAGGGTATCCCTCGTGTTAATTTTGTTAAAGATCTTGGGATAAGATTTGATAGTAAGCTGGATTTCTCCACTCACATCAACTATATCTCGTTCATAGGTAGTTTAGTCCTGGGTTTTATAAAAAGGAGGTTTTATAAAAAGATGGAATTTTATAACCCCTTGATCACTAAACACCTTTACATTTCTCTTGTCAGACCATTACTCGAATATGCGTCCCAGGTTCGGTCTCCTCATTACAATTCGCATGGTAGAACTATTGAATCGGTTCAACGAAGGTTCGTTCGATTCGCACTGAATTATCTTCCTTAAGCTCTCTTCACAGGCATCGTGAGGTGGCCGATGTTGTATTTGTTCATCAGCTACTTGATGGAAAGGTCGACTCAGGTTTTCTAGGTCGCCGTGCGTCGTTTAGAGAGAGTCGTTATAATCTGAGAGGTACACCTCTTTTACAAAAGTGGAAGCACGATTAAAAATATGTCGAATGCACTTGTATTGAATATGTATATCATTATATAATTGGCCGCTCTTTATGTAACCTGTTATCTTAAGACTGCGTTTCGTACAGAACGGTATGCAACCAAACCAAGACAACATCTTTGTTCAGGTTTACTATGTTTACTATTAGCTTAAACTATTATGTGTATGTAATATAAAAAGAGGAATTACGGGCTTTATCTGGTCCGATACTTATAATTCGACATGCTGCAACAATATGTGATCATTCCATCCCATATCGTAATATAAACTTATACTTATAAACTTATAAACTCTTATCTTATAAGAAGTTAAGAGAAGGATCACATGTTTTGTTTGATTGAGACAGAAGGAAGGTCGGTGCAGGTTTTGTTAGTAATGAAACACTACTTCGTTTTGAAGGAGTTGAATTCAACAAGATTCTTATGGCCCTAAACAAGAATGAATTTGATGTTCCTGTTGATAGAGTTGTATATGCGTTCACGACAATGAAGAGAAGGCCTGACGCGTGCTAGTCTTATATTGTCGAATATGTAGGAACCGGAATTTTTCCTTCGATAACGTTGGTTTGGGTTTTAGTTTTATTCTGGTAAGTTTATATGGAAGATCCCTCTGTACGAGTGATGAGCACAAATGGTCTTGTTCTTGCAGTCTTGTCTTGTTCTTGCACATTTAGCAAGACCAAGAACAAGACTTAGTTATGCTGGGAAGAGCGAGAACAAGACAGAGTGAACAAGAACAAGACAGGACCAAGACTAGATTAGGCTTGTCTTGTTCTTGCGTTTGCTCGTCACTACTCTGTACTGTCAGCTTTAGAAGATAGGGTAGAGAAAAATAAAATAATGTACCATCACAAGATTATACTCCACTAGCTCCCATTCGACGGAACGCTAACTTCGTTGATTGTGCTGAATATTAAGCCCACAAAGCTATTTCCCCACGTTCTGAGCGAATTCACTAGACTCAGGAGCCACCATGCGATCTCAGTGAATAGACCCGCAATTGCTCCCGCCTGCACTACATTCTCTTTCTCCTTCGGTAGGTACAAGGAAAAACTACTAGATGATGTCACTTCGGTAAAGAAGATCCTACTCTCTAAACAGCGGGTTTGGTGATCGCAAAAATTATTATTTAGCCACGATGTTTAGGGTCCAGCAAGCAACGTGTGTTTGCTATCGAGAGGTACTTTAATGCTAATGATTCGTGCGCGATTTCGTGAAGAAGATTTTGTTCTTTCAACAATATCTGTCGATTAAGCCCTGACATCAAACTTCACTCTTTTAAGATCCAACTGGCGTGGGCTTTGAAACCTAGTGATTACAGAGCGCGCAATGATTTTACTGAAGACATGTTAAGTCGATTTCAAACTGTAAACACAATTTGGTTTAGTGATAAAGCACATTTTCACCTAAATGGATTTGTTAATAATCAGAACTACCACTTTTGACACCCAAAGGCACAGGTCGAAAGTAATATGCTATCTCACGTGAGATTTTTAAATTTTAAAACACTAAAAACCCCGGTAAACACAGAAAGTCGGGCCTTTTAGCCGTAGGTGGTGGTTAAATAATCGAGAGGCCACTTTGTTTTGGGGTTGGGCTAGCAATCTTAGTGGAAAGACATGTTATACTTAATTTAGCCCAGTTTTCTCGCTAACGCCGATATATCTATCTCCTAACTCAGTGGGAGTAGAGAATGTAAATGCGACTACCCAAGCACGCGATGAATTCACGGCGAGAATTTACGCCGTATCCACTCAGAACGGAAAACAAGGAGCGAACTAGGCGAGAAAAGCATACATGCGTCAATCAATTCCATCAGTCATGATGAATGAATTCAAAATATTCAGATAATTACATCAATCATCACCTTTGACGGTAGGTTCTCATCAGTCAAAGCAGTAACTTTGGCAAAACTGACAGCAAAACTTGTAGTCTAATTTACCCTAGCGGAAGATCTGCGATCAACTACCTTGGCCTGCCTCGACAAGGTTCAAAATCGGGCCATCAGCAATATTTTCCCGCAACAAAAAATAGCTCGTTCGACCCACCCTCATACCCTACAGCCCAACCCCCTTGAGCCCAATATGATCTAGAAGTTCGCGTATGAATAGAACAACTCGACTGTGGAATAATCTCCCATAGTCAGTATTTCCGACCTCGTAGAAAGGGTGACTCTTAAGCTTGGTTTTTTCATATAAAATTTTTTTGTACCTACTATGTATACCTTTATTCTTATTTCTTGCAGCATGCTTTGAAATTTGTGGTTTGTACAACAAACCACAGGTTATGAAATAAATTGAATACTTCAGAAGATTTGATTTTGTAGATTGGATTTTTTATTTTTCGCAATTTATATGAAAAACCGCAATTCTTTTTTTCCTTAAAAAATGTTATTTAATTTTTCTAATCACTACTGCCCAAATTTAATTACAAAATTAGAGAAAATCCATGTCTATCACTTTAAGTTTAAATCAATTAAAAATTTATCTGTTATTTTGATCTCTTGCTATAAATGCCGACTTCCATTATTTTTTATTTGAATTTTTCCGTAATTTTGTTTTTGCCTTTTTGGTTTAAAATTTTATTAAAACAAAATTTAGCCAGCGAATCATTTCCTGGCTCCGGATGTGCCACATATTCTGAATTCGCCCCAATCCAAGAGCTGAGAATTGAATTAATGTACAATCAGATAAAGACGTGTAATTCAATGTTAACCTGCAAGTGTGTATTTTGTATAGGACGCCCACGCCACATTGATAAACTCGTTCTGTTGATCTTGTGTTCTTATTGTTATGCGGTAAGGAAGGATACCATACGATTTTTGCTATGTCATCTTGGTACATATAACATTTCAGATCATACGATTGCCCAACTCAGTACCGCGAAGGGACCGTAAGCGGGGATTATCATTCTCCTTTGCTTTTCTTCCGATGTGAATTCATTCAGTATCTGAGACTGTAAGAAAACCTGGACTGGGACACTACATGATGGTCACACTTTGATTAAAGAACAGATCTCCATGGAGTGCTGAGCATTGATACCTGTGGTTGCAGGTGACGATACGATCTCTGCTCTACTCGGTCAATAAGGTTGGAATTGGGATGTGAACACAACCCGTTTCGGATACATTTATTGTAGCACTTTATGTCATGTGTTGCCGAGAATAGTGTCAATTGTTTTCTGCGTTTTATTCCTGGGACATCCCGATCTGGCCGCGAGCGATCATGATCTCTTTATGCCCTGATATCTGCAGTACTTGAGATTTGTTTGACTCGAAGTTATTCACCTAACACGTTAAAAAATCAACCCTTCAGGATCTGATCATGCTTCAATGATTATATTTCAATGCTTTCCAAAAATTTCCCACACTTTCAGTGCAGCTTTCCCCATTTTCTATCACTGTCCACAAGCTCAATGCGATTATGTAAAATAATAAAACAAAAAAATGTTTTTTCCCGATATCGAAATTGATTCGCCCGAGTAATAAATTATAGTAGAAGGCAGGAGGTCTCCGTCTGTAAGGAAAATGCTCGCGCATAGTCAGAAAAAGTGATCACCGCATCGAGATACAATGGATGATTGTCTCCGTGGGGTTATTCGTTTTCGAAGTTCAGTGAGCATGAAAAGATCATTTAGCGAGGACAGAGGTCTACTTCCGGTGGGTTTCCATAATTTGTTCGTTTCAGCCCTAATATAGGAGACCGCCGTCACGCGTTGAGAATTTTTCCTTTTTACTTTTTTATCTTTCAAGTGGATCTTTGCAATTTCAAGGAATAAATATTGCATAAATTTTAATTTTTCAGATAAAAATTGTGAAGCATAAGTAATTAGAGACATCAGATTCAAAATTACCTTAGTAGAATAAAAGTCCTTGGGAATTCGTATTAAAGGTCCTCAAGGGATATCAACAAGTGCAATGAAAGGAAAAAGTTATACCGAAACGAAAAACCCCTACTGTCTACTACTAGTGACCGATTTCAGTAGTTTTGCTAACAAGTTAAATTCATAAATAAAAAATACTTTATGTAAATAGGTTCATAATACAACGAAACTAGCATTTTCAAGTAAATATTTCATTTAGAAATTGGTTTCATCGGTGAAGGCTGTTTTGACATGAACGACACTCATCTACATTTCCAGCTTAATTTGTCAAAGGATCTCAAGGATCATTTTTTATGTGGAAGAGTTTAAGCTTAGGTGTCAACCTTTATACTAACAGTCCGTCATGTCGTATACCTCATAGCTTAGCAGCCGGCTGCGCCACAACAGTCGGGGTTAGCAACCCAGCCGATAGCGGCGGAGAGGCGTTCCTAGAGAATGAATAAAGGAGCCATTCCAAATAAGTTTTCAGTCATTGCTTAGAGAGTTTAAACCGTGACTGGATTTATCTTTTATTAGGTGATGAGTTGGTTTTTTACTTTTTAACTATTTTGACCTCGTGAGTACTCGGACTTCTGCTTTATTCGGATTGCGTCATTCTACATCTATCTGCGGCGCGAAGTGCAGTGAAAAAGGTATCATTTGCGTCCTCTCAGAAATAATTGAAAGCTAAAAAGGAGACCCCTATTTCATACCACTTTGGAACTCAAGACGAGATCTCCAATTTCAGTCTACAGCTAGTTTTACGGAGGTACTCCAAGTGAACTCGACTCTTTTTTTATGTGGCAGTGCTAAGCTCAGTAGTCACCCTTTGTACTACCAGTCCGTCATGTCATTTGCCAAGCTTAGTACGGGGAGGAGAGGGGGTTATAAGGGTACGAAGGGGTTGAACTCTTGGATGTAATAGGATCTCGGAAGTACCGACTGCGAGAGATTATTTCACACTCGAGTTGTTTTATTTACAAACGAATTGGGAGTACTATAGGAGTACTCTCTTTAGGCTCTTTTGGAGGTTGGTAGCAGCCCTCTCTTCCAATGACACACTAATGTTAAAATCATGGTAAAGGGAAACATTTCGGAGGTATTAATACAGACATCCAACATTACTCAAGGAAGCCACTTTTAGCTGTTGGGAAGAGACAGTCTTGTCGGAGTGTTATGCATTCTGTTGCAAGAGAGTCTCGTAAACCAGCCGACAAAAGCTGTGAAGCAGGCAGTACCTGTGAATACCCGGTCTAAGCGGAGCAACGGTACCCTGTTATTAACCGGTTAAACCGGTGGGTCGCCTCATAAGGGCTAAGTAACTAGCAGTTTATTGAATTAATTTAAAGTAGCGAAGCATTAACTCATGTCTCGGTAAAAGTATGTATTACTAGTTGAAACAACAACACCCATAAGCCAATAGTATGGCGTGTGCCAAAACAATTGGGAATCTCAAAATCGATGGGCAGTGAGAGTCTCAAATCCCACCACGAGAGAACATTCGAAAAGAAAAGTGTAACTCATTAATGTCCCCAATCACAATTCAGCGGTTTCACTGCCACTCTTGTCGTGGCCCGATCAGATGCCCGGAAACGAATTTCGAAGAGGAAATTACAATGCACGTCCGCTGAATTTTATCCATACCCGAAATTTTAATGTGTATGAAATGGTCATTTTCTCGCCTGTGTTTATATTTCCAATTCTTTTGGTGGTTTTCTTTAGGTTCCGTTTATTTTGCGGTTGAGACCTTTTTTCGTATTTTTGATTCCGAAAAATAAAATAATAAAATGTTCTGCTATCGATTGGAGTTTCGCCATTTCCATCGTCCAAAAATAGTTTTGAAAATGTTTGACCAGAGGCATCTTCTAGCATATCTGTTGGAGCGTGATTTTTTTTTTTCAAAACTGTGCCATAGGTATGATGCTTTCAAGCAAGCGATAAATTCATTTTCAGGCGTTGATCGAGGTATAACAGCCAAAGTTACCGAGTCGAGTCGAGGTATAACAGCCCTATCAGGGGCTTTGAGCGATTCGTCCATGGTGCATTCGTCCCAAATTATAATTTTGCACGTTTTAAGGACTGTGCCAATACGGAAATTTTTCTGATGTTACATGTAGATGTTTCTATTTGGTTCAAATTCAATGGGAGCTTGCGGACTGAGTGCACTTGTACGTCCACCATGAAGTAGAGTTGATGCAAAATCAGAGCCAAAATCAAATTGATAAGACATGTTTTGCCTGTACCACCAGTAGCATCTAGGAAAAACTGTCTTTCCTGAGATTAAACGAAATGTTTTAGCTGATTTACGTTGATTTGCTGTTCTGACCCCAACTCTCTGTTCTACACAGCATTTATGAATCGTAAGATTATAGAAGTACTGAAAAGAGCACTTACTAATAAGGAGTGGGTCTTACCATACCCTTACAGATGAGCAGTTCTATAAGTACTCTAAAGTAAGTAGTTACGTAACTACTCTAGGGAAAGTATAAAAGTAAGGCCTTACCTCCTATGACATCGTGTGTAAAAATAAGCACTTCTATAAAGGGTATGGTAAGGCCTACCCCTTACTAGTAAGTGCTTATTTCAGTACTCCTGTAAATTTACAGGTCCTACTGGGACGTTTTCATGAATAACCTTAATATATTAATAAATTTCTATATGTATGTATATATAAAAATTTGAATTGTATTTTTTTAAATAAGCCAAAACAACCAGCAAAGAATTGTGTTCCCACATCAGTTTTATCGCGCCGATTTATCGCAGAAACGAAATGTCGCTTGCAATATGTCGGGCTATCCCGCGACTGTGAACCTTTTTTATCGCCTCCCTTTAGATTTCAAGTATCTGGCTGTGCGTGTCGCGTGACGTATATCGCTCGCGATATATCATTTATCGTACATCGCCTCAGTATAAAAGATATAAGTTCAAATTTAAAATTTTGTTTTCTTAACTAAAATTTCAACTTATATATATATATATATATATATATATATATATATATATATATATATATATATATATATATATAGTGGGTTTAAAAGCAGAACTCACTAAGTCAAAAACCATAGTTTTTAGTAAATCGATATTTAAGATGTTTGTGTCTCTGAAAATTTTGTAATGGCATATAATAGTAATCGGCTCAGTATACATTGTTTTTTAGATTTCTTAGTTTAGTTTACAAAAGAATTGAAATAATTATTTAATTCTAATACTGGATATTTAGATTAAAATAAAAAAACGCAACAAATTAGTGGGTTTTGGCAGAAATGATTTGGTAGTTTTGTGTCATTATGGACAAGGTAAATCCGAAACTAACCCCCTAAAAACCTTAACAATATTAGTGTGCGGGCTATAAGGTATTGCCAGTATAAAGTTGGCATTATAAGACTTACTTTAATATAAAAAACTGAAAACTTGAAAAATTGTACTTAATGAATTCTGCTTGTAAACCAACGATATATATATATATATATATATATATATATATATATATATATATATATATATATATATACATATATATATATATATATATTTTTTTTTTTTTTTTTTTTTTTCAAAAAATACATAGCCGATAAATAATATAAATGGCATTGCATTTATCTAAATAATATCTATCTAAATTCTATCTAAATAAATCAGTCGATGTATGAAAAGTCTTAAAAAAATTTAAGTTTATTAAAACTTATAGTTTTAATGTAAAAATTAGTTTAAAGTCAAATGATTTTTAGTTTTTTGTGGATAATCGTTAAAGCCCGATATTATAAGAGGTGATAAGTGCAATAGAATGCAAGTGTTGTAATGAAAAATATTAAAACCATCTTCACTAAAATCATGATCAATTAATCATTTGCATGTTCCCAGGAAAATTCCTTAAAACCGCTCCCGCTCATGAATATTACTAAAAGAAAAAATTAGCAAAATTATTGGAAAAAAACTATAGATTCCATGTCACTCCCTAGTGCACTACTAAAATATGAAATCGTCAAGGTACAAAAGAGCCAATCATGGGAAAGTTGAGGCGAATTCATTCACTACCTGAGCTGTTAACACCTACGCCAGATTTGAGTGCGATAAACCGAAGCAATTACCACCGTGGCTCAAGAATGACGGCCAATTACCTACAAATAGCTCGCTCCCTCTGGAGCGGCCCAGTCTGAGGCTGGCGCATTATAAATTGGCAGCTCATCCGCTTAAGGTTAAGGAGTAAAAATTAATCATTCACTAATGCATTGGGCAATCCGGAGCCATTTGTAACCTTCAGCCGATGACGGCGAATGATGGGGTGCTTTGTCTCGAGCCAGAAGTGATGAGTTCACGTGAACTGAAATCGACTGTTCGCATCCGATATTTATCGGCATGCAAATGCCACATATCGCCCATACAGGAAAGATCGATATCGGGCTTGAAATTTCAATTTCAACTCAATTTATTGATTCAGGCACTTCGATAGCCTGGTGGATGCCGCCCGATTAAAGTGCGTTCGATGCATCTAGCAGCCGCGTCTAGCATCTTGCATCTAGGCGTCTCGCATATGAAACATGTGCAGTTCGGGTGAATAATTGAAAATTTTGTCAGATTCCGGTTTATTCTATTCGAAATTACCTCCTTTATGTGCAATCCAGACAGCAGATTATTTGCTTTATTGAATCATTGGCACCCGAGGGCATTTGTCATGGCATGCAACACTGGCAACAGCCTCAGTCTCTAAAGCACTATTCCAGACCAATGGGAAAATTTCATTCAGGTATTCCGCCTCGATGCCATTGTAATAAATTTATCGATAATAACAATTAAAGTGATTAGCATAAATTTATCATTTTGGTTGCATTATTCTTATAAATTTACATCGCATTGCATTGACTTGCATTGCTAACTTACTCATAGCTAGAGCTAGCTCCGTAACCACGCAGAATAGTGCTTACAGCCAATTATTGGAGCTGAGTGCTGGCTGCTATTGTTTTTGCTCAATGAAAATGGAAAATCTGCTTCAAGGTGTCATAAATTGTCTACAATGTTTTCAGGTAATTGGAATTGTAACAATTGGTTCATGTCTACGTGAAATTGTGAAAGATTAAAGGTTATTAAATTAGTTAAATTTTGAAGTCTTTTGCATAAACAATTAAATACCCCAAAGAGTAAAATGGTAAATTTAATCGGTGGAATTAAGCTCTAGATATTTTTTATGGTTTAAATCTTATACTTAGCAACTAAAAGTTTTTTACTCATAGAAAAACGACAAGCTGAAGGTTGTAAATGATGAATCATCATCATTGATGATGTTATTAAATCGAAATTACAAAATTTGTGTTGCACTAGTATTAATAGTTGAAAGGTACCTGCCCTAGAAATAAATTAGCTCATCTTACAGCTTTTTATAATTATTTCATTTAACAATAACTTTAAATCTCACAGCCTTAGATTTTCGATGGGATTTCCAATACACAATTCTTCCTTTGAAAACAACTTCCTGTCCTCTCTTAAAGAAATCACTTTTTTCTGAAAAATAATTTCGAAAACTGTCAAATAAATGATGTTATAGATACATCAGTCAAACATAATTAAGACCACAATGAAAATCTCCAATGTGTATGCCTGGAGGTTATCCATACCGAAGCCCACGATTCAAGTTAATCTACGTAAATAAATTATAAGTTTCTTGTAAGAAAAATGTATAAAGCTAATACTAAGCTTGCTATATTAACAAAAATCTAACCTGCTGGTAACGACTTTGTTTTTAAGAACTGGATTGAGAATTTTCTTTCTAGCCATTTATGATAGTATCTAATCTACTAGACAGAGTCGAATCTAAACCCTACACCATATCTACCAATGTTCCTTAGGAGCTCAGAATTCCCTGCAACTCTCTTAACGGCGTTAGTCTTGCACCTTATTTGTTTTATCGCGAACTCTCATGACTACCTCTATCCGTGTAGTTATCGAAGTTAGTCTTCCCTGGGGTCGCAAGAATCATGTCAAGCTTAACGCCTCCAAAACGATAGAGTATCTCATATCTAATAAAACCTGCACCGACTTTCCTACCTTAGTGGACGGTGTGAATTTAATCTGGTTAATTTCTTAATTTCTTGGCTAGAACTTTACTAAAGATTTCTTAAGAGCTGCTGGTCCCTCCTTCAGCAGCATCCAGGGCTACAATTTATGCGCCCCATTCACGGTAAAAATTGATGTAGATCTAGATTTTCATTAAACCGATGCGCGTAATGAGTTTTGATGGGCCGACCGACTTACAATGGATAGTTTTGGTTGTACATCTGATTGTTGCATTGATGAAACAATTTTCAAAGAGGTTCATACCGATAGGGTTTAATAGATCACATCGAGTCACAATCAGGCCTAAAACACAGGTGTGCACAGGTCTTATAATTCCAGTCAAAACATATCACCGATCCAAATGCAAACTATCGAATAAGTTTTCAGGAATGTCAAATAAGTTTTCAGGAATGTCAAAAAACAACAAAATTTTACTTTTTTTGAAGAAGTTAATTTTTGGTACATTGCAACCGTAGTTTGAAAAGATTGGAGAAGGGATACGGCGTCGATATTTTGCCACCACAAAGGCGACTAGAGTGCAATTATAATAAAGCAAAATAAGGCATTTTTCATTTTCGATAGTTTGCATTTGGATCGACGATATATTCAACTGCAGCACAAATCGAGAATAGCTGAAAGTTGGAACAGCCCTTAAAAACATCAATGAAAAGTTGAATTACTCCAACGATCGATGGTAATCAAAAAAATGTATTCAAGCAAAAAATCAGTATTTCGCAAATATCTCTTATCGTATCATAAAAGAGTGTTTGTTTTTACAGGTTAACGGATTCGTAGGATTAATTAAGCATTTAAACTTATGTATAACTAGTGGGATGTTGTGCCTAGAGACTAGCCACTAATTACGCTTTTTCATGGTATTCTTTCTGTTGAATAACATCTGGGAATCGAGGCCAATAATTCGAATGTGTCAAATTGAAAAAAAAGCACATCACACATGTAAACACTATAGAAAACGAATCTAAACATTTTTCTTTGGATTGGAGGAAAATCTAATGTGGTGCACTTTGCACAACAGAATTAGGTGTATTATTTTACTTAAACATACATGTCTTATTGTTAAAAATTCGGCTTACCGCACCCTGGCCATGGAGATTCATAAGTATCACACTGACCAACGCTATATATAATTAATCTTGAAAAGTTTTTGTTAAAGGCTTATGTAGGTTATAAGTTGTGAGACTGCGTAATCTAAAACTTAACAAAGTATTTAACAAACACTACAATATAATCATCATAGCTTAAAAAAAGGAAATCAAATGTAAACAATAAAATTCTTTGATTCTTCACACACGTCATGGTATATTTCTTTATTCAATATAAACAATAGTTTTTGAGCTGCAAATGTGCCATAATTTCGTTATCATCGGTTTTTGTTCTGGAAGCAAATTTAGAGACGTATTCATGTCAAAAACTTGTTTCATATGAAACAAAATCCCCGAACGAAATTAAAAAAAATTATTATGACGAAAAAAAAGCACCGCGAGCCGAAGGATCGAACTCGCAGCCCCACGGACGAGGGAGTTTCCCTAGCCCTTTATAATACATGGAAATGGTACTTTAACATTGCAAAAATGCAGGACAAGGTTTTATTTTTGGGATGTGTAGGGGGGTCAGGGTGAGCTTAAGTTTGAGGATTTTGTGGATTCTAACCCCCCCCCCCCACATTTGGCCGCTATCTTGGAAAACGTATGCAAATGGGTTTTCCACTATATCTCCGAAACGGCACATCTTACCGGAAATTTGGAAGGACACTTTTTGTTTAGAATTAAATAATCTACAATTTATTACTTAGAAATTTTGTGGTAAAATGAATAATTAAGAAGTTATAAGCCTTAGAACACAAAAATTAGTCACAATATTTTCTTTAAAGGCTCTTTTTTGTTGTTTAAATATACTTCTGGTTGAAATTTCCAGAACATTTTCTCAGTTTTTGGTCTTTTGACCAAGAGCTACATTTTGAGATATTTCCCAAGTCTGTATCTGCAGTACTTTCAGAGATGAAAGTAGGCTTCAGACGGACAGACGGACAGACGGACAGAGCCTCTGTATAAGCTTTTTTTTTTTTGAAAAAGCTAAAAAACCAAATACAATTCAATAAAATACACAATTCTTAAAGTTCGCTGTTATCACTTGCAATTTAATATCTCACACTATTAAATTCCATTTATCGCTTTTAATCTTTTTTAAGGAGTGAGGGGCAACCCAGAATGATAACACTGCGGTCAAGTTAGGCATATTGTGTACGTACCAAACTAGCGGAACAGACTATCAGCCTTCCGGATAAAAGCACGAAAGTCTTTAATTGGCGAAAACCGGACTTGAGTAGGACTCAAAAACTCTGTGATAAACGTCCTTCTAAGCCAGAGCAGGACATTCCCAAACAATATGTGTGGAAGTCTCATCGCCTTCCAAGCAGAGTCGGCATTCTGTCTTTTGAAGCAGTCCTAGGTTGTGGAGGTGATACCACAGTCATGGACAGTTAGATAACCCACCAGCAACCTTAGGTGCGCTCTGTTTAAAGTGATAGTGCCCCTTAAGGCAAAGGGTCTTATAAGATCTTCAGCCTGTCTAAGACCTGGGACTGACACCCAATAGGCTAGGTTTAGTCCCTTAATCCACGGCTTTACCAAGGACGTGGAGGTGGACCAAGAGATGCTACAGAAGGGTTCTGGGCCCTGACCCAACGTCTCAGACCCCTCTATTGCGAGGCTCTCTGCAGCCTCATTCCCATCGATACCCCGGGGACCCAGCAGCGCGAGACCTCATTTCTTCTGGTCAGGCTCTGGAGTACGTCAAAACACCCTGCAACTATTTTGGAAGAAAACTTCCATGTTAAGGGTGCTTTGATGGCAGCTTTGCTGTCAGAAAAGATTTTAATGTTGGTGCTTTTCAGAGGTTGAACCTATAGTCCAATCAATCTACGCAAATCCATCTAATAATTGCCATCAGGAAACAAAAAATATGGTCATATATGTAGGAAAAAAAATTCTAAAAAAGATAGCGTTTTCTTTTTCGGATTTTGGAATGGCGAACCTAACCTAAAAAATCCCGGAAAGTGTAAAAAACGCTTTTTATCGAATAAAAGCGAAACGTGACCTTATATCGAAAAAATGTTTGCGTCTTTCAGACCTTTCTCAAGGTTGAGCCTAGCGCAGGTTGCAATGGCATGTATTTCAGTCTAAAAACAGAGGACCACTTTCCCATTGCAATCGAGACCTTGGAGTTGGGTTCCGCGACACCAGCCCTTGTGCCATGTTCCATCCTGACCCGTGTCGGTTTTGTATCCTAGGAAGAATAATTTCCTTCCACTCAGAACGATCCGGGATAATCGGACTGAATTTCCTTTGGAACCGCAGTCCACTAACCATATTGTCGGATATGCGTGAAATGGAAATGTTTGGGATATTTTTAAGGATATCCGTCCTCTGGCTGTATAGGGCCAGTTGGATGAAATCTGAAGTCTCAAGGCATTTATAGCGGCGGAATTCCATATGAAAATATGTAAAGGGGCCAATACAATAATTGCCTCCCTTGCAGCTGTGGGACAGATCCGCATAGCTCCGGTAATGGAGAGGCAAGCCGTTGCAGTATGCTACACTTGAGGAGCGAGGTAACCTGTTTAGTCTTGGTCAACCAAACTATTGCGGCATAAGTGACCACAGGCTTAACGATCATTATGTTACATCCAGTACATCATTTGTGGTGTAAGACCCCATATGGCCCTTGTGTATTTGCTGATGACGCTGATGCTGATAACTCGCCTGCACCTAGAATGCACGCTTGATTACAAATAAGACTCCCACATATCAATTGATACTGTTCGTGCGTGCCTGCTGCATGCTAGGAGTGAGCGAGTCTTATTTTTACTCAAAATTGCATGCATGCTACGAGCGCCGTGCAGGCTGGTGCATACCTACTGTAGTCTAGGTGCGGGCGAATTTCATTTTTACTCGGGTTAACAGCTCAAAAACTTCGAAAGGAAGAAGAGAAGAATATTTGATCCTATAACTTACTTTAACGGCTCTACAACCGGGATCCGGTCCTATGCTCGCGCAACTGTTCTCTCCCACGGTCCCGATTCTGAGCCGATGTCATCCAGTAAGGCATCCCTAAACTCTGAGCGTCCTGGTCCACGCCATCCTTCCAGCGAAGGTTGGGCCTCCCTCGCTGTCGCACCCCATAGGTCTTACCGCAGAGAACTTTCCGAGCAGGCTCATCTTCACTCATACGAGCTAGATGCCCTGCCCACCGGAGCCTACCGAGCTTTATTTTCTTCACAACATCTATGTCGCGATAGCGCTCGTAGATCTCGTCATTGTAGAGTCTCCGGAATCGTCCTTCCTCACATACGGGGCCAACAATCCTCCGAAGTATTTTCCTCTCAAACACGCCCAAGAGGTTTGAGTGCTTTTTGCTAAGCACCCACGTTTCGGATGCATATGTGAGAACGGGTAAGACCATCGTCTTATATAGTAAAAGTTTAGACGTTATGGTTAGATATTTGGATTTGAAGAGCCTTGACAGATTATAGTAGGCTTTGTTGGCTTTTAGCAGTCGTGCGGGTAATTTCTGGTTCCATGTTATTGTCGGCTGCTACTATTGACCCAAGGTATATAAATGATTTTACCACGTCAAACTCGTGTTCCGCTACCTTGATTGTGGGACCAATGTTAGGTGTTCTTCCAGACGAGGCCACCATGTACTTTGTTTTGCTTTCGTTAATGTGCAGTCCCAGATTTCCTGCCGCTTGCTCAATCTGAGTGAAAGCTTCTTGTACAGCTGTTGTTGTTCTTCCAATGATGTCAATGTCGTCTGCGTAAGCCAGTAATTGGGTGGACTTGTGGAGGATTGTACCCCTAGATGTCACGCCCGAATCTCGGATCACTTTCTCCAACGCCAGGTTGAAAAGGAGGCAGGCCAGACCGTCCCCTTGTCGGAGTCCATTATAGATGTTGATTGGTCTGGACAGTGTTCCGGATACCTTTACTTGGCTTGACACATTGATCATGGTCAACCTACATAGTCTGGTCAGTTTGTTGGTGATGCCGAATTCTCTCATGGCTTTGTAGAGTTCTACCCTGGCTATGCTATCATAGGCGGCTTTAAAGTCTATGAAGAGGTGTTGAATTGAGTTTTGAAACTCTAGACATTTTTCCATAGCCTGCCTCAAGGTGAAAATCTGATCAGTCGTTGATTTGCCTGGGCTGAAGCCACACTGGTAATGGCCTATGATGTTTCTGGCGTATGGGGCCATCCTGTTTTGTAGGATAGCGGAGAATATCTTATACACGGTACTCAACAACGTTATACCGCGATAATTAGTGCACGCTGTGATATCTCCTTTTTTGTGTACCGGACAGAGGATGCCTTTTCTCCAGTCTTCTGGCATCACTTCCTGCTCCCATACTTGCACAATTAATTCGTGAATCGCTTGGTGTAATGTAGACCCTCCATATTTAACCAGCTCCGCTGCGATGCCGTCTGCACCCGAGGCCTTGTTGTTTTTGAGCCGGCTGATGGCTCTGCTAACTTCTTCTATGCTTGGTGGCGGCAGCATAGCATTGTCATCAGATATTGGTGGAGCCTCCGAATCCTCAGTTAGCTCGCCATTTAGCAATTCATGAAAGTGCTCTTCCCATCGCTCCAAGATGCCTTTAGGATCGGTGATCAGATTACCTTCTTTGTCCTTGCAGTATGTGCAACGTGGTGTGAATTGCGTCATACTGCGGACTCTTTGGTAGAACTACCGCGCCTGGTGCGGCCGTCGTTCTCTGTACTGTTCTAGCTCACAGACGAGATTTTTTTCCCAGGCTTTTTCCGTCTGTGAATTCTCTTTTCTTCTTTTCTGAGCTCTTTATAGTTCTCTTCGCGTGCCTGTGTTCTCTGAGACTGCTGCATGGCTCGGTACGCAGCATTCTTACGTTCAGTTGCCAGCTTGCATTCATTATCGAACCAGTCGTTCCGATCTTTACGACTTCTGCCTAAGATGGAATCAGCAGTACTAATGACAGTATTTTTAAGGCGGGTCCAGTTCTCTTCAACGCCCGGCATCTCATCCCCAGGACTTAGGGCGAGTTCTAATGCATGACCGTAGCTGTTTCTGGCCATTTCATTGCGTAGTGCAGCTGTGTTGATTCGAGCCTGATCAGCGGATACAAAGCTTTTCAGCGTTGTAATGCGCTCTCGGAGCACCATACCAACAAGATAGTGATCCGAGTCGAAGTTGGCACCTCGGTACGTTCGTACCGTCATCAGACCCGAAAGGTGGCGGCGGTCTATCAACACATGATCTATTTGGTTGCGAGTGGCTCCATCAGGAGATACCCAGGTGGCTTTATGGATATCTTTACGCGCAAATCTAGTACTTGCAACGACCAAGTTCTTACTTGCTGCCATCTCTACAACTCGCTGTCCATTGTCATTAGTGTTTTCATGCAAGCTGTGGTTGCCGACATATTGCCTGTATATGGGCTCCCGGCTTACTTTGGCGTTCAGATCTCCCAGTATGATTTTTACATCATACCTGTGGCAGGCATTAAGTTCCCGTTCAACTAATTTGAAGAATTCTTCTTTATCATCATCCGGGGACTCGTCTGTAGGTGCGTGAACGTTTATGAGGCTGATGTTCTTAAATTTACCTCGCACACGAAGGGAGCATAGCCTTTAGTTTATTGCTTTAAAGCCGATAATGGTAGGCTTCATTCTTTTGCTAACCATAAAACCTACTCCTAGAACATGGTGTTTTGTATGACAGCTGAATATACGTCATACTCAGGTTTTTGCAAAACACCATTCCCTGTCCACCTCATCTCCTGAATGGCGGTAATGTCAGCTTTATACTTTGACAGGGTATCGGCTAGATGTTTTGAAGCTCGAGTTCTGTACAGAGTTCGAACGTTCCATGAAAAAATTCGTAAATCGTTTTGCCTTTTTCGTTGCCGTGGTCGTCGTCGTTTATTCCAGTATCCGAGGCATGTTGCTCGTTCCGTAATAATTTGGTCCTATAAGGGTTAACCAATTCAGCCTTTGGTAAAGACCGGTCAAGTCTGACAAGTCAATTGGTATAGTTGTTTTCAAACCTCGTGACATCCCGCGCATGTTCCCCAGCTAAGCTCTTAAAAATGTTTAAAAGTTCAGACAAAAGCTTCAGTTAACTCCTCCTATCAAATCCCTTGCTGCCATGTAATCAGTCGCGACTGCGTATTGCTACCGGGAGGTGTATCTTTCTGGGACTTCAATGATTATTTAAAAAATTTACAAATTATGACTGAAAAACACCCGTTTCTATATATTTTTTTTTATTTAAGGTTATTATATTTTACATATATGTATGCTACAGAAATAATTTGTAGTAATTTCTACTAAAAAAATACGAGATTTGTGTTTTTATCACTCTGATTACTAGATTGTTGACATTTCCTGCCAGTCGCAAGCGCGCTTCTGCCCGGGGAGGTTGTGTTGCTTGCGACTGCGGGAAACTGTCGGTTTATGAATGAAAACGCTCATTTATTCAAAGGAATTTTTTCAGCATTTTTTTTAAATTATTTTAAATTTAGAAATGAGAAATATTTCGCATAATTAAAGTAAAATTATGCTTATTATGTTGAATAAACTTATTATGTTGACCTGGGTATCGCCCGATGGTAGAACGAGAAATCAGATAGATCATGTGGCCGTCAGCCGCAGATGGAGAACCATTCTTGAGGATGTCAGGAGCTTCAGGGGAGCGGACACTGGAAGCGACCACCATTTGGTAGTAGCAACTATTCGCCTTAGAATCGCTGCAATCAGAAACTTTCAACGTGAATCTATAAACCGTAGACGGTTTAACGTTGACCTCTTGCGGGAGAGCGCTAAAAAGCGAGAATTTGCTGGAAACCTGCAGCAAATATTAAACCAGCAAACCGTTTCTGACGACACAAATATTGAAGACCTGTGGAGTACAACAAAGGGCGCTATATTGACGGCTGCGGAAACGAGCATCGGTTATGTCCAGAGAAACATGCAACATTGGATCTCGGACAGCACCTGGCAAAAAATAGAACGCAGGAGGGCCCTCAAAAATAACATAAACTCTACAAGCGACCCGGATAGACGTCACCAACTGGAACGGGAGTACTCCCAATTACACCGGGAGGTAAAGAGAAGTGTCCGGCGTGATAAAAGGCAGCAGATAAACGAGCTCGCAGAAAAAGCGGAAAACGCGGCAAACACAGGCAACAGTAAAGTGCTGTACCAAATTACTAAACAGCTCTCGGGAAAGCACTCTACTAAAAAGCATGCCGTTAAGAGTGCGGATGGAAGGCTACTGTGCAGCGACGAGGATCAGCTCCAAAGATGGAGAGATTATTTCTTCGCCGCCCTGAATGGCTCACTCACACAGGAACCTCAGGAAAACAGCAACAATGCACAGCCGATAAGAATCAACACCCGGGCCCCATCCAAGACGGAAATAGTAACCGCAGTTCATGCGATGGCCAATGGTAAAGCAGCTGGAAAAGATGGCATCCCGCCAGAATTGTTGAAAGCCGACTCAAGCCTCATAGCAGATGCGCTTCAGCCAATCCTCGAATTAGCATGGAACACCTGTACCTTTCCGGAGGATTGGACGGAAGGTATCATAGTCAAAATACCCCAAAAGGGGGATCTAACAATATGCGACAACTGGAGAGGCATCTGTCTATTATCTACTGTGGGTAAAATCTTGTCCCACACTATACTATCAAGAATAAGAGAGGCAGTAGATCAAACGCTTAGAAGGCAGCAGGCCGGATTCAGGAAGGGCCGTTCATGTATAGATCACATCAACACCTTAAGAATAATAGTGGAACAGTCTACTGAATTCCGATCCCCCCTTTACCTTGCTTTCGTAGATTATGAGAAAGCGTTCGACTCGGTTAATAGGAGCTTTATATGGCAGGCATTACGGCGACGTGGACTGCCGGATAAGATAATAGAATTGATAAAAGCCCTATACAACAATTCCAAATGCAGAGTTCTCCATAACGGAAAATTATCCGACAGCTTTGAGGTGAGTTCAGGAGTACGACAAGGATGCTTACTATCCCCATTACTATTTCTTATAGTAATAAATGACATTCTTGTTGGCGCTCTAGATAGTAGAACAGGCGGCATACAGTGGGGTTTGCTAGATCGCCTTAAGGACCTCGACTACGCAGATGATATCTGTTTGCTGGCCCACAGACATCAGGAGCTAAAAAACATGTTAAACAATTTGGCAACAGAAAGTAGTCTAGCAGGCTTAAGGCTGAATCCGAATAAAACCAAAGAAATGCGGATAAATGCAAACACACTTGAACGAACTGCGCTGAATAACCGTGACGTGGAACTGGTAGATAAATTCTGCTACCTCGGTAGTATTATTACCGAAAATGGTGGTGCAGAAGAAGACGTCAGTTCCAGAATAAATAAAGCACGAAGCGCATATGCATGCTTGTTCCGCATATGGAGATCAACGGAGATCTCAACCAACACCAAATTGCGGCTGTTCAACTCCAACGTTAAGGCAGTTCTTTTATACGGTTGCGAAACATGGAAAGTCACCCAATTTATCACAGGGCGCCTACAAGTCTTCATAAACAGATGCCTACGTCGTATCCTAAAAATCCGCTGGCAAGATAGAATTTCAAATGAAGAGCTATGGCGCCGTGCCGGCCAAGAAAGCATAGACGACCAAATCAGGCGAAGGAAATGGAATTGGGTTGGCCACACCTTGCGACGCGATAACGAAAATCTAGCCAAACAGGCCCTTGACTGGAACCCGCAAGGATCCCGTCGAGTTGGAAGACCTAGAACAACGTGGAGGAGAACCCTACTAGCAGAGGCCGCAACTACTGGGAGATCCTGGTCAGAGCTAAGAGCTGTCGCGCAAAACAGAGTCCGCTGGAGGGCGACTGTTTCCGCCCTATGTCCCACGAGGGATTAAGGGGCACATAGATAGACATAGATGTTGAATAAACTGCCTCTGTTGAGCAGGGGCTTTACATGTATTTAAAAGCTCTGCTCAACACATAGAAAGATAAATTAACTTTATTCATTCGGCATGCGCGCATCCCTTCCCAAATTATTTTGTTGAGTTTTTTCAGTGTTTGTTGCCGTTTTAACTAAAAAGAGGGGAAATGATAGAACATTATTTATAAAATTTGGCAACGAGGTGCGCAGAACTGCTCAAATTTTTTGTGTCACGGAGTTTGAAAAATTCTATACATTAGTAAGCGAAGATCTTAAAGAAATGTACGAAGGACGGTAGAGCCATTTAAGATGACAAAGAAGTAAAATTTGACTGTATCCAATGTTATTATCATTGACTTAAATTAAATGTTAAAACGGACGATTCAACAACGTTAATTAGCTGGTAAATGATGATATATTAACTCACTTTACAATATTTTCACTCACGTGTTTTCTGTCACCCGTTCGCCTTGCGTTTTCATTTATGTAGGTACCAATGCAAACCACTCAAACTCCCCAATAGCTATCTCTATTACTAAGGAATTCCCCTAATTTTCACCCAAAACATCACTCATACAATATCTTCGAACAATAAATGAGACACAATAAATTTTAATACATCTTGTTTAATATTGACAAGAGACAAACTCACACTTCCAGGATAAACAAACTTATTGACAGTGCATTTGGTCGTTTTCCTTTATTTTACCGGGAAGTACGGTGTGCACTACGAGAAAATGTTTGTACAACGAACGAGTTCCATTGAAGTTCCATGACGCATCTCTTCCTGAATAAAAAATAGAGTGTCCCAAAAGTCATCGAGCACGACTTCAACTAGAACAGTATCAAGTATCATAAAAAAATATGACACTGACGTGGTTCTGTGAGAAAGTACCTTTGTTTGAGTTCCGACGCAAATTTATGATCGCCCTCAACACGCATCCATATCTAGTTAAAGAGATAAAATAAAAATCGAACACCACACTGATCAAGAGTATCGTGTGCTTTTGTAATAGTGGTCAGTGAACCTTGAACTATGCGTATCCATGGAAGACCCTTTGCTGCTGTAGACGCATTTATGCAAACCCCTTTTATATTATTAAGGCAGGAACCGCGCGCAATTAGTCCAAGGCACAGGCGAACTTCTTTTTCAGAGCTATTTACGGCGGAAATCAAAAATTTTCAGCTTGGGTTAGATATAATTGAAGATAATGTTGGGACGGGCAGTTTGTTGGTAGAGGCATTTTGCGGATTGAAATTGCGTTAACGAAAATAACTCAGCTAGGAAAGTGGAGAAAATTGCTTAAATTATTTATGTCGCTGGATATAGAATGAAAATAATTTTATTGAAAATTATTTTTATACACCCTTTGAGAACCTAGAAAACTCCGATAACTCTGTATGAAATTAGAAAACTAGGCTACGTTTCTAACGCCAGCCTATCATAACTTGGATTTGTTTTTCCTTTCACGCGAGTGCATTATACCTCTAATCCAAGCTGGAATTGCAATCTAGATTTGGTTAATTTCTACTTAGAGCTGGTTTATTGATTGATCTAGGGTGCTTTCAGTAATGAATACAATTGGAATACTGTTTTTATTTTGTAGAAAAAAAATGCTAAGAAATCTGTAGATGTAAAATATCGATCGAAACATTCGCCGCGTGGAATGTACGAACAGCACATCACGTCGGTCAAAAGGAAATCATAGCAATGGAATTGTTGAAATGCAAAATATCAGTTGCTGCGCTTACCGGGTTCGAGACATTGACGATCGTCCCACCAACAATCGACGAAACGATGACGCTTTACTATTCCGGGGGTGAGAGACTGGAGGCCGGCGTTGGCTTTATGGTCGATCGACGGGCTGCCAGCAGTGTTACCGCATTCCAACCTATATATCCGAGCGTTTGACGGTAATAACCATCAGTAGAACGATCGAGACCCATATCGTGTCCTCATATGCGCCAACCGAGACCACCACGGACGCGAACAAGGACGAATTCGACGATCAGCTTCAACAGACGCTGGATATGATACCTCGAACCGAATTAACAATACTAGCGGGGGACTTCAATGCACATTCAGGAGCAGATCGAATCGGCTTGGAATTAACCATAGGCAAATTCTCCGACACGGAGTAATTAACGACAATGGCTTACGCCTGCTTTCATTCGCATTGTCAAACAACTTGATCGTTGGCAACAGCATTTTCCGCCATCCACTCAAACACCAATTCACCTGACGAAATCCTTCCGGCAAAGACTCGGCGATGTTAGACTACGTTTTGTTCAAAGCAAGATTCCAATCGACGCTTAAAGACATACGTGCAATGCGGGGGCCCGTGATATTGCGGATCGGACCATTATCTTGTTCGAGCGAAATTGCAGATGCGATTACAAAGAGCAAAGAAAACGTCATCTCCACCAGCCAAGAAGGATTGTACGTGCCTACGGAGAGTTTCAAATTTCATTATCCAACAAATTCGCGGCGCTCGCAATACCGGACGATATCGATGTAGAAGAAAGGCAATTGTCGGAGTTTATTGTGGAGTTTACAATGGAGTTGTGCCCACCTATACGTAAACGGACGAAGCCATGGATCTCGGACAGCTGTCTGGACCTCACCGATCAGCGGAAGCGAATGAAACATGTCGGCTTTGAGCAATACGAACGAAATCGGAACGTGAAGCGTACTGGAAAAATGTAACGGCCGACATGGAAGAAGCGGCGTCGAGGAATGAGTAAAGACGCTATGCCAGACAATCCGCCGGTTAGGCAGCAAGACAACTTCAACAAAAGACAACATCAAAAAATCGGATGAAACTTTTGTAACTTCTCCCCATGAACGCCTGCAGCGGTGGAGAGAATTCTTCCACCAGATGTACAACCACGATTCGGAGGTGAGGTGATGTCTTAGAACAACGACTTCATGTTCTCATAACACATATGGCATTTGGATCGTGTCCCGTTGGTGTGGAAGAAAACGATCGTTGTCCCCATTTTGAAAAAAGGCGACAGTCGGGAATGCAAGAACTATAGCGGTATTAGCCTTCTTTCGATCGTCGGCAAAGTATTTACGAAAATCATACAATCTAGGCTACCAAAATATCGAGAGCAAACGAGCCGGAAAGAACAATCAGGATTTCGACCACATCGAGGATGCATTGATCAAATACGCGCACTCCGTCAGCTAATGGAAGAAAGAATTCATTGCGGCAAACGAACTGTCGCGTTTTCATCGATTTCAAATCCGCTTTCGATTGCATCGATTCTAACAGCTTGTGGAGAGTCTTGGAAACTGAACACGTGCCGTTGAAAATCATCCAACTTCTCCAAGCGTCATACGAAAACGAAAGTAGCATCGACGTCCGACGTTCACAGCCTCATCGGCCAGGCAACAGCCGAAACGAACGCTGATCCTTCCGATTCTTCTTTATGGATCTGAAAAGTGGACACTGCTCAAACTGGACGTTAAGAAGCTCGAGGTCTTCCAAATGATCCCAAATATTTGAACATCGGAACCTTGCACGTAAGTTGTTTCAATCAACCTCTTCATACAAAAATTTAAGTGTTACAAAAAGTTTTGTATGAGGAGGTCCATTGAAACAACTTAAGTGCTACCACCCTTTTCGATTTGGATTCCATCGAGGTGAACAGTGGCCCTCGATCCGTCCATTGGGAGCACTTAGGTCTTTTCCGCACTGATTTTTAACTCGTATGACTGGGTGATGCAGGATATGTCACATAAGATGTCCGTTGCTTCGGCATCCATTTCAACGAAGATGGCGCTATCGTCGGCGAGCATCAAGTCGGGTACGAAGTTGCTGTCGTCGTATCGAACTCTGAGTCGTCCATCAAATGTTTCACGCATAATCGCGTAGATTACAACGTTGAAGAGAAGTGGGGAAGCGACGTCTCTCTGTCAGGACACCCATTTGAATCGGGAACTCGCCAGATAAGTCGCTTCTAATACGAACACCAATATAATAATGAGGAATAGCGACAAAATATGTGCAACAAAATTACAAAATGCAGAAAATAACATTTTCACGACGATCGTCTTGATGATGTTGATCATATTGAAGATACATTTCTTGCCAGCGTGTCCGACGCAGATACTACTATAAAAGATTTATCTGACCTCTCTTGGATTAACTTTTTGAATCCAACACCTCACACGAATACGAATATACGAATGCATCTGGAAGAACATATCAGCAGCGTCCACGATATTTGTGGTATTCCGTGTTAAGCTGATATATCCACAGAAATGGGGAGCACCACCTAGCCTTGAAGCAACTTGATCATGAAGCGGTTGATCCTATTGACAAGTGAGTTATTGGCACGAATTTGGTCAAATCTGATTCGGGTGTATATTACAAGCCTATGCACAGGCTCTTATCCGAAGATGAAAAAATGCAATAGTGAATGTGTTCCAAGTGCTCTGAACATTTTCTCTTTGTTTAGCTCAAAATGAACAGATAAAATCTAGGTAAAAGTTGTATTCTTTACATACAAACTTCCCGATTTCACAAATTTTATTGCCTGAAAACACTTTTTGATTATTTCCTGATAAATAAATTATTGCACGATAGCAAGAAGGTCATTTGCATCAAAAGTATTTTTATTCATTAGTAACCAGCGAACATAACTGCTTAAGGCGGATGTAGAGTTCTATAGTTTTCGTAATTTTCACCAACTTTCATGCACAAATCTCATAATATTCGTGTGGCAATTTAAATATGAATAACTTTATTAAGTCCTCCGTCACCAAAAAAACCTGATTATTGTAAAACTCGATCTGCTTTTAGCATTTCATATTCCGGAATGATCCGCCCACGCATGTAAGCGTTTTAAGCATCAATAAAATAATAAAATGAAAAATAAAAAATAAGAATAACGACAACTTGCCGAACTCATATGATCAACAAGAGTCTAGGACTTATAATTCAAATAGCAGATGAATCTGGAAATCTTTGAAGTGTTTGGTTATATCTGTTAATTAACAAAAGCACAAGAACAAGAAAATTTATACGTCGTCATGTGGATACTCTAGACAATATTATTGATAATTCTTGCACGAGTTGGTTAAGTTTAGATAAAATTTATTAATTCGCCGTTAGGACCAATGTATTTTTCGAATTTGACAGTAAATTTTTGCTTCAAGGTCAGCGATTTTTAGTCGATTTATTTGCTAGCCTCCAGTTTTATATAAATTCCCAAAAACTTGAAAGGAACTCGGTTCAGATTTTAAAAAATTAATAAATTTTTCATAAATTATGTAATTTCTCATCGACACCATGACCGCATTAAAATTTTTATTTATTGCTGTTAGTTAAAGTTAGATAGACAAAAATATTTTTCTGATGACAAAATCCGAAAGAATTTAGTTAAATGCATTTTAAATCGTCGATTCTTTTGACCCCTAGCCATTCACCGTGGACACATACTCTTGTGCACATTTAGAATTGCGACGCATGGTAAATTATACATTTGAAAACTAATTGGATGTTTGATAAGAGAGCGAACTAGGCTGATGCAATCTTTTAGATATAGAAATAGCACGGAACACCTGTCCATTTCCGAAGGATTGGAAGAAAGGTATCATAGTCAAAACACCAAAAAAGGGGCCCTACAAAATGTAACAATTGGAGAGGCATCTGTTTATTTAATTAACACCTTGAGAATAATAGTGGAGCAGTCTACTTAATTCCGATCCCCCCTTTACCTTGCTTTCGTCAACTATGAGAATGCGTTCGACTCGGTCAATAGGAGCTTCATATGGCAGGCACTACGGCAACGTGGACTGCCTGATAAAATAATAGAATTGATAAAAGCCCTATACAACAATTCCAAATGCAGAGTTCTCCTTAATGGAAAATTATTCGACAGCTTTGAGGTGAGCTCAGGACTAGGTACGACAAGGATGCCTACTTTCCCATTACTATTTCTTATATTAATAAACGACATCCTTGTCAGCGCTCTAGATAGTACAACAGGCGGCATAAAGGAGGTTTGCTAGACCGCCTTAAGGATCTTGACTACGCCGATTATATCTGTTTGCTGGCCCACAGACACCAGGACCGCAAAAACATGATAAACAATTTGGCAACAGAAAGTAGTCCAACAGGCTTAAGGCTAAATCCGACTAAAATTAAAGAAATGCGGATAACTGCAAACGCCATTGAACGGACAGCGCTGAATAACCGTGACGTGGAACTGGTTGATAAACTCTGATACCTCATACCTCTATCCCTCATATGGAGATCAACACCAAATTGCGGCTGTTCAACTCCAACGTTAAGGCCTTAAATTCCTTTTTACGGTTGCGAAACAAGGAAAGTTACCCAATTCATCACAGGGCGCCTACAAGTCTTCATCAACAGATACCTGCGTCGTATCCTAAAAATCCATTGGTAAGATAGAATTTCAAACGAAAAACTATGGCGCCGTGCCGACCAAGAATGGATAGACGACCAAATCAGGCGAGGGAAACGGAATTGGGTTTGGACACAATTTGCGGCGCGAAAACGAAAATCTAGCCAAACAGGCCCTTGACTGGAGTCCGCAAGGATCCCGTCGACCCGGAAGACCTAGAACAACATGGAGGATAGCCTACTATCAGAGGCCGCAAAAACTGGGAGATCCTGGTCAGAGCTGAGAGCTGTCGCGCAATATCTGAATTTATTTGTTACTTTCACAACCCTTTAAATGGTGTCTTTGCTTTCCAAGAAAGAACCGTTTAACCAAGTTTGTAAGGAAATTTGCGCTAGACAAGAAGACATTTAGAAAAGATTTTGTAGGGGCTCCTCTTATATAGGTCCATCAACCCGATTAAGAATAATTTAGTCATTAATTTGATTACTAGTACGCACGCGCCCGCAGCTAGTACGCATAGCGAGCAAATAGGCATGCCACAAAAGTACACACGCTCTCGCCACAGGCATGCACATTTCCGCCACAGGGACGACGATCTAAACATTTGTTCGCTAGAGGCATGCGCTTTCCCGCCACTGTTCGCGCGTGCCAGCTGCATGTTAGCGGCGGGCAAGTCTTAAAGCCCCCATACACGATCAAATTGGATGTGCATCCTGATTTTCATCAAACCCATGCGTGCAACGAGTTTTCCTTGGCCGAACGGCCAGGTTTTGGTTGTACATCCGCATGTACATAGAATTTAACCGTGTATGAGGGACTTTACGTTAACGCGAGCATACATGCTAGCTGCGGGGGCCGTGCAGGTTGGTGCGTACCTGCTGGAAATAAAAAAAAGTTAATTAGCATGAATGTCACAATATGCATATTGAATTTGTAAAATACATATAAACTTTTTTAACTTCGCAGTAGGAAGTTATTGTAATCGGTCCGAAAATCGAAAACGAAATTTTCAACGTATTTTCATTTTTCAAGGTCTCAAGAGCATTTTAAGCAAAAATTTGAGAGGAAGTATGTGTGTACGTACGTACATATTATATGTGGTCATTTTTTCCTGCACGATATCGCTCGAACGGAAAAAGATAAGGACTTCATTGAGGTGTCGTTCGAAGTGTATTAACGGAAATATGATCTGAAAAGATTTTCATAAAATTTGGTCGAGCGGTTTTTTGGTTTAAACGACAAGTGATTTTTGTACCGGCACGATAACGCCCGTACCACAAAAGATGTCGACTTATTTGAGGTGTCGTTAGAAGCGTATTAACGACAATATAATTTGAAAAGATTTTTATAATATATAACTACACCTACTACTTTGAGATGCCGAAAAGAAGAATATTAACGAAGAGTGCCGTAAAAAAATTTATAGCATTCGGTCGGGCTTTTTTGCTTAAATTCTAAGCGAAGTGATCTGTTTTGAATTCTGCATAGCGATAGCCTTCGAACAAAACATCACTTGTCAAAATCCGACAGTCTTTAAAAATCGTGCAAAAATTTCGTTGCCCTTTACAAACACCACGAATTTTTCAAACCTTGGATCAGCACGTTTTTGACGGGGAATTGTTTTCTACGCGTGATACAGTTTCAGGAAATTCCAGTTCATCCAGGGATTTCCACTAGTTGCCGAAAAATGTGTTCTTTTTGGTCAAGTCTGACAAGTACTATCTCCGGAAAACTTTGGAATTTCCAAATGAAGTCATTCCCTTCCCAGCTTATCAGCGGCGCTTCAACACGCTCAATACGAATTCGCTTTAGTGTAGCGAACGAAGTACGAAGGAAATGTTTCGGAAAAACAACGCTAACGTTCGGGACAAACAAATTCTCTAGAAAATCTTTTAAATTAACCACTATTATAGTTATTTGAACTAGCTTCTCTCAGGATTACTTTGTCACCATTTACGTGACTATCACCAGTCAATTTCCCACTAGTGCTAAACGTATTACCATTTTGTAAGTAAACAGTTTATTCCGTCTTCGTTCATCATACTGGGAAGTTGATCGTGTGGACCGAAGGGGTCAAACCCACATCCCAACTAGTTTTCTGATTTAATCAAAAGTGTTTATTGTTACTTCGCCTATTTTTAAGGGAGCTCTATACGACTCGATAAGATCACTGGATGTGGCTTTACCATTAAAGATATTTTTATAAGAACGAAATCAATCATAAGTATAAAAATAAGAGGTACAATCGTTTCACTCCCTTCCTCCTGGGGTTAAAATGGAAACCCAAGCTTAGGAACTCCTTGTACTATTCTACTATTGTGTGTTGTCGTTCAAGTCGTGATGCAGTGTCTAGTAGTAAGCTGTTGTAGGAGGTGCGCGTTGATGAACTGGCAACTGGAGAAGAGAATGTAACAGCTGACTCAAATCTTAACATCGTGGGAGTACCTTCAGCGGAGGATCTGCAATGCAATGATCACATATACCAATGCCTTGGTTTTCCCAAGAGGTGCAAGTTCCCCCTCCAGCCAGCAGCTCTTACTACAATCTACAAATATTACATTCAGCCCCACGTTGAATACAATTCATATATCTGGGCAAGGGCCCCATAAACCACCTTGGCCAGCGTCGACAAAGTCCAAATCATGCCCTCAAACCAATTGGTGATGGTGCCTTTCGCCCCTCTGTAAACTCTTTAGGCCATGGTAGGGATGTATCAGCACTGTCTATACTTTATCTCTTTTACCAGAACGACTGTTCCACTGAAATTCAGGACTTCCTGCCTGCACGGCAATATTTCTTCCGCAACTGCTGACCTCAAACCAAATACCGGAAAAAACCTCGGAAAAGATTATACATATATTATAAAAGATATTTGTCGATTATTCAGATTCTATCAGAATTAGTACCTTTAAAGCTGATACAACTAATCAAATGCGCAGGAAATAGCTCACTTGCGAAAGTAAGAATCCAAAATACAGGGGCTTATTCTCCAATTCGCTTCATGTGAAAAATTTTTCACATTCCAAAAGTACTATTCTGGCAATTTCCTGAGGTGAATACATTCGTTGTGAAGTTATTAAGGGTTTCAGCTAATTTTTCAAAGGGGAATACCCTATCACGAAATTGTATTTTGGCAGTTATGTACGAAATGGCAGCAAAGAAGTGAGTATTTCATATTTATAAAATTATTTACTCAAAGTTTCAATTTTCCGATAATTATTAACTTCCCAGTATAGGAAGTTATTGTAATCGGTCCGAAAATCGAAATCGAAAATTTCAACGTATTTTCATCTTTCAAGGTCCCAGGAGCATTTTAAGCAAAAAATTGGGAGGAAGTATGTGTGTGTGTGTGTGTATGTGCGTACGGATTTGGTCATTTTTTCCTGCACGATATCGCGCGAACCAAAACTGATATCGACTTCGTAGAGGTGTCGTTCGAATCGTATTAACCGAAATATGATCTGAAAAGATTTTCATGAAATTCGGTCCAGTCGTTTTTTTGTTTAAGCGACGTAAGTGATTTTTGTACCTGCATGATATCGCCCGAACCACGAAAGATATTGACTTACTTGAGGTGCCGTTCGAAGCATATTAGCGACAATATAATCTGAAAAGATTTTTATAATATTCGGTCCAGCGGTTTTTGGTTTAAATTACTTAAGTGATTTTTGTACCTGCACGATACCGCGCGAACTAAAAACTATATCGACTTCGAGGTGCCGAAAAACATTAATACATCAATTTTATATACATTTTCGTCATCCTAATCTTGTAAGTGCGCACATTTAGTTTGACATTTTAGCGAAAATATTGATAAACAATTGTGACAAATTCTCGGTATTATAGATATATTCTATATTGCCTATTGTTTATTTATTATTAAAATATCCAATCATATATTCAACATCCATCATACTGGGAAGTTGATCGTGTGGACCGAAAGGGTCGAACCCACATCCCAACTAGTTGTTTTTGCATACTGAACAATTACGAAGGGGAAACAGTTTGATGTGCTTTTGGGTGAAATGGAAAAGCACAAACATGTAGCAAAGGGCAGAAGTATTCCGAAAATTTTATGGCCAAAGAACGATACGAGGAAATATGGAAAGAGACTACAGTGCGCTTAAAAAGTCCTGGGCAAGTCCTAGGAAAGATACCGAATGGCAGAAGGTAAACTGCTATTCGTATAAGTTACACTTACTCAAAAATGTGTTGCAATGTTTTGGAAATTAAATTGTTTGTCCTTGTCCTTTCTTTGTGTAATAAGAAAGATTGGGCGCAGGATGACTGAGATAATGTAGCTTTTAGTAAAAACTACATTATCCCAGTCATACATCTTCCGATAAGTTGTGTGATAAGTTTAGGACAAACAATTTAATTTCCAAAACATTGCAACACATTTTTGAGTCAGTGTATATGAACTGTAAATGTTTTTGTCTCTTATTTGGCGACGTCGCGTCGTAAGGATATTACATATTTCCAAGTCATCACTGCTATCACTATCCCTATTACTACTGCTAAACCACAATTCTGCACATGTCATGTTAAAACTATTGATCTTTTAACAAATTACTCCAAAAATACAACTATTTTATTTTTATAATGATTGAAATTTTCAATTTTATAACGATTGACAGTTTCAGTTCCACTTGTTCCAGGTGAAATTTTTTTTTTTTTTTTTTCGAATCATGTGAATCACAGAATCGACTCAATAACATGAAGTGGAATGCAGGTGAAGTTTCTTTTTCACGTGAAACGAATTGGAGAATAAGCCCCACAGTGACAGAAAAGCTCCAAGTACGACCAGGTCCTAAACAAGGGTGTGGACTGACCCCAATGCTTTTCAACCAGGCCTTAAAGTGGGTGATAAGGAAAGCGTCAGTTCAGGGAAGTGCGTCATTTGCAGCACAGTATGTGAAATTACTTAGATAAGCGGATGACGTGAACATCGTGGGAAGGTCCTTTTTGGCAGCAAAAGTAGTTGGTGTCGAACTGAAAGAGGCAGCAAAAGGTACAGGCCTAAACATCAATGAAAGAAAAACAAAGGTGATGCAACAATCCAGAGCTGTAGAAGTAATCGAAAAATTAGTCTACCTGGGGTCTACAGTTACAAAAAGAAGCGCAGAGAAGGAAAATATAACTCGACGAATACTACTGGCTAATAGAGCCTTTTATGCTGAAAAACAAATACGACAACATTTGTGCATGGAAAAACGAAACTCTCACTCTACAAAACAGTAATACGACCAATACTGTGCTATGGCAGCGAGACTTGGACTAAGACCCAGGACATAGAGGAACGAGTCAACAAGTTTGAGAGAAAAGTCCAACCAGAGAGGGTGGAATATGGCGAAGGAGATACAACAACGAGTCGTATGAAATTTTTGACCACCCAGGACTCTCAACTTAAATAAAAATTAACAGTCTAAGACTAGCCGGCCATGTAATCAGGATGGAGGACAGTCGCATCCTAAAACGGCTTAGGATATCAGAAATTTCGGGAAATAGACCAGTACGCAGACCCAGGAGGAGATGGATGGACGAAGAAGTTTTTATTTACTTTAGGTTATGTGTGTAGCCACTATTTTTTCACTTTTTTCAGTCCTACGTATGTATACCGAGATGTAGGTATGCATCTATGTTTAGAAAGAAAGACCAAAACGATCAATTTTTCACAAAATGGCAGAACACTTACGTAGCGGCGGTTGCTAGAGGTAGAAAATGTCTACTTCGTATAGTATTCGATGAAACTTTTTCTTCTTTGATGGCTCTACAGCCCAATTCGAGCCTTGGCCTCCATCAGCTTCTTCCTCCCGACGTCTCCAGGTTCTCGTATTGAAAAGTTTTGCTGAGTCGACCCAAACATTGTCTTCCCAATGCCATGACCGGCCCAACGTAAATGTAGTAGCTTGGCATGAGTCGAAATTTACAGCCTTTGTGTAAGTCGTACAATTCGTGAAATTAACGTATTCTCCATGCATTTTCTTCCTAGATTGGGCCGTATATTTTCCGGAGAACATTCTCCTCAAATATATCCATCATGTCAACGGATTTCTGGGAGATACTCCATGCTTCATATCCATACGTAGTTACTGTACGTGTGATGGTTTTGCAGATTCTTATTTTAGTTTTTCTGTGGATGTCTCTGGATTTTATTACTAGCGGTAATGAGAAGTATGTTCTGTTTTCGGCGTTTATTCTTCTTTGTACGGCTGTGGTTCCATCGTTGTCTTCGCTGACTGTGGACCCCAGGCAGTTAAATTGGTTTTCCCCCGTTCAAAGTTATATTCTCCCCAGGTGATGTTGTGGTTTTTTCTTCTTCTTTCCACCCTTGACTGAATTAGAATCTTGCTCTTCTGAGCCCTATATGTTTTGCACCATCTTCTAATTCTGTGAATGTTTCTCTAAGATATGACAGTGATCTGTCAAGGCAGTTTATATCGTCGACATATCCTGCCAACTGTTTGGATTTGTTAAGCAGGGTGCGTTCGCATCAATGTTTACCTTGCGAATTACTCCATCTAAGCAGAAATTAAATATCATGGGTACCGCCAGCCCATCGCCCTGTTTAAGCCTTGCTTGACTGGGAAGGACTCCGTCAATTCTCCTTGTATTCTGACTGCACACCTTATATTTTCCATTGTCATTTTTGTTAATTTTATTATCTTTAGGGGGATGTTAAGGTTATTCGATGAAACGAACATGTCCCAAAATAATTTTTTTGGGAGTGGAAACAATTCCTTTTTCACTAAAACTTGCTTATTTGACTCCACTATACCGAATAATTGATTTTACTAACTTCACGGCTCAGAATATCCTGATTATCTAACTCAACAGTATTAAAAATTATATTCTTAACCACTAGCACTTGCCATCTACTCCATAATACAGCTATAGTATCCGGAAGATTTTTATATGCATTCTATTATGGGACTTTAAAACATATAGGCAGCCTCGGATACTAATGACCAGATTTGTGAAAATGTGAATCACAATTAACCCACATTTGTTAAATACCCACAAAACTTTTGAAACTTAAATTTTGTTCCCAAAATGACAGCGAGAATCAGTGCTTTCTAAACGTCCTTTTTTAACTTCCCAGTATAGGCAGTTATTGTAATCGGTCCGAAAATCGAAATCGAAATTTTCGACGTATTTTCATCTTTCAAGGTCCCAGGAGCATTTTAGGCAAAAAATTGGGAGGAAGTATGTGTGTGTGTGCGTGCGTACGTATGTGGTCATTTTTTCTGCACGATATTTCACTAACCAAAAAAGATATCGACTTAGTTGACGTGCCGTTCGAAGCGTATTAACCGAAATATGATCTAAAAAGATTTTCATAAAAATCGGTCGAGCCGTTTTTTTGTTTAAGCGGCGTAAGAGCCGGTTTAGACGGTGCGCTCCAGCGCATGTGCCTTCCGAACTTTGTGGATAAAGGGAGAAGTGGGGTGGTACCTCTGATCAACCCCACTACTCCCTTCATCCACAAAAGTTCGTGAGGCACATGCGCTGGAGCGCACCGTCTAAACCGGCTCTAAGTGATTTCTGTACCTTCACGATATCGCGCGATATTTTGTTTAAATGGAAAAAATTCGGATAAATATCAGAAAGACCTTAAATTGATAAGATTTCCTAATATCTAATAAACTCGATGGAATGAGACCCATTCTAAACGAAGTGATCTTTTTTCGGTTCTGCACAGCGATAGCCTTCGAACAAAACATCATTTGTCAAAATCCGACAATCTTTCAAAATCGTGTAAAAATTTCGTTACCCTTTACAAACAGCGCGAATTTTTAAACATTGGATTAGCAGTTTTTGACGGGGAATTGTTTTCTACGCGTGATACAGTTTCAGGAAATTGCGGTTCATCCCGGGATTTCCGGTAGCTACCGCAAAATTTGTTCTCTTTGGTCAAGTCTGACAAGTACTTAACAGTTACAGTTTTGCTAATATCTCCGGAAAGCTTTGGAATTTCCAAATGCTCAATACGAATTTGAACACCCGTTTTAGTGCAGCGAACGAAATACGGAGGAAATTTTTGTTTGCTAACGTTCAGGAAAAACAAATTCTCTAGAAAAATCTTGTAGATTTACTATTATTATAGTTATTTGAACTAGCTTCTCTCGGGATTGCTTTGTCATCAGTTCTGATACTAGCCAATTTTCCACTAGTGCTAAACTTATAACTATTTTGTAAGAAGTCAGTTTATTCCGTTAAGTTAATCGTGTGGACTGAAGGGCTCAAACCCACATCCCAACTAGTTTTTTTCTAATTCACTGCAGTTTTTAGGGGTTGCGATTGCATACTACTAGCATTGACATTTAAAATTAAAGAAACAAAATTACAAACAAAAAATATAAAATTTCGCCTCTTTAGGATGAAGATCTGAAATTAGATAAGATGGTAAGCAGATTTATGTAAGTCCTGTTGGTAGACGCACTAATCAGAATACAAAAAATACGAAAATAGTAATGGGAATGAAGTACACAATGCTTCTTAGAATGTTAAATATTATAAATACTAAAACTAACTACGCACATTTTAAATGCAATAATGCACATCCGCATTTAATAATTAAATTTTCATGTTTTGACATATCTAAACAGTCTCAGGCCTCAGGTGCTCTAATGCTGTCTGATAGCCGCAGATAGAGCTGGGTTCTACAAATTAAATTCTCCCACAGTCGCAGTCATTCGATGAGAAAAGTCCGCCATAAACATTGCTGAAAGTAATAAATAGGATTCGATTGAATGGACCGTAGGCGGTTTATCCATATTTGAGCTGCGCAGTCATTAGATTTTCCCAGCCGTAGAACTGTCGACGAAAAGACATCTATGTCAAGAACTACTAATTATGCACAAAGATGTGGCTCAATATTTCACTGGGGTTGTTGCAACATAAGACCCAACCAACTGGCCTGACACTCATGCAACCATGAACCGCGATAGCTTTCGAGCATTTTCTGTATTCCGTAGATTTGTCATTCCGATTCCCTCTATATGGCACGATAGCAGATAACGTATATATAGCCTTACAGAGGCAGATCGTTCCTGGATCTTAAGGTACGGATCTGTTGCCATTCATGCATTTTAATCGAAAGTTTGTGCAGGCTGGAGATAAATTATTGCAGATTGTTGCCGATAAGATGTTATAGGTTATTATTAACGATAAGACAAAATTGCATAAGAAACATAAGCGACGATGCAAAGTAGAAATACTATTGCATGGAGAAAATATATTTGTCTTTTTTTTAATTGACAATAGAAAATGAAAGTATAATGTTTTAAACTGGTTCCTGTTTGCAAGTACGGGAATTTTTTTTAATTAACTCTTACCAGCAATCGGCATAAGAGTTCATAGTGAATCTTACCTGAAAAATAAGAAAAATAGTAGTAATTTAATGTTATCAGATTAAAAACAGAATTTTTAATAAAGAAAAAAAAACAGTTTATGTACAGTTTTGGAATTTTATCTTTACTCATAGTAATGGCAATTTAAAATTCCTTTTTTTCTCGTGGTATTGTATCTTTCAAGGGATAACTTCTTAATATCTGAATTTATTTGTTACTTTACAACCCTTTAAATGGTGTCTTTGTTTCCCAAAAATGGACCGTTTAACCAAGTTTGTAAGGAAATTTACGCTAGTGAACACTCAAGACAATTAGGAAAGATTTTGTAGGGCTCCTCTTATGTAGGTCCAACAACCCGATTAAAAATAATTTAGTCATTAATTTTATTACTAGCACGCGCCCGCAGCCAGTTCGTATAGTGAGCAAATAAATAGGCATGCCACAAAAATACGCACGCTCCCGCCACAGATATACACTCTTCCGCCACAGGCATGCACATTTCCGCCAAAGGGACGCAAATCTAAAAATTTGTTCGCTAAAGGCACGCTCTCAGGCTACAGGCATGCACGCTCCTGCCACAGACACGGAAATCTTAAAATTCAGGCATTGAAATTTATAAAAGCATTCGCATCGGTATATAGATATTATTCCAAACGTGAGAGTTGTATCACCAAGCAGTCCCCCAGTTAAGTACTAACCATGTCCAATGCTGCTTGACCTACGCAATCCTAGGAGAACCGTTGTTCTGGGTATGCTACTGGCACACTTTACACGATAGTTTGCGTACACGACGATAGTTGCGCCTTTTCCTCGCCCTGTACAATTTTTTAATGTCATATAGGCGATTTCTTGCCTGTGACGGGAGTGTGCATGCGAGTTTTATTCCCGAATGTAAATAAAACTCGCCCACACCTAGCATCCAGACTCCCGCTAGAGGATTGAACTCTCCCGACACAGGCATGCACGAAATCGACTGCATGGCTCTAAAAAACTGTATAGGACGAAGAAAGGGGGCAATTATCGTGGTGGTGACCATAAAGGGTGCCAATAGCATACTCAGAAGAACGGTTCTCGATATTTTTTATAATGAATGCTTTATTGTACGAAAATATTCTTTTTCTTTCGTTTTACATTAAATTTGAGTGTTGCAAAGGACCCTTCGACACTGTTGGTGCGTGCCAGTTACGTGCTAGCTGCAGACGAGTCTTATTTTTAGGCCATTCATACATGAGGGATCATGCTCCTGCAACCAAAAGCTTTGCTGCAAGTTTCCTGAAAATACACGGAGCAATAGCAAAGGAAGCAACTTTTGTGTTGCTACGCGATGATTGTTTGTATTTGTGAGTTGTCAAATATTTTAACTCTGGTCGGGTGGGTGTTTATTTAAATCAGCTCATTAATCTATTATAATTATTATAGATATCATAATGGATGAAAATACTGCCTTGGTGATTGTGGCAGTGGCAGCATGTTTTTGCACTTTTAATTTTGGACTGAAAGTTTATTATTTTTAACTCCGTGGCGACGTCCCAGTAGGACCGGTAAACTTACAGAAGTACTGAAATCACCACTTACTGGTAAGGGGAAAGCCTTACCACACCACTTACATAAGTGCTTATTTTTACACACGATGTCATAGGAGGTAAGGCCTTACTTTAGTACTTACCTTAGAGTACTTATAGAACTGTTTATCTGTAAGGGGTATAGTAAGGCAGCAAATGGAACATTGCAAAAAGAAATATTCACGGGCGCCTGTGGAGTGGATATGTGATCCGGTATCGAAATGCTTTTATTTTGTTCATCTTTTACAAATGCCTTTTTTTTCAATAGTCCATTCAAAACGCGGGGGGGGGGTGTTCCAAAATAACACCGTTAAGAAAATCGAACCCTAAAGGTTTTTGGGGTCGCTGATCACGAAAATCGAGGTCCCGCGGTCCTAAAATTAGGGCGTCACCCTTAAAAATGCAAAAACACCCCTTTTTAGGGGGTTTTCGCGGTTATTTCAGTAATATTGAAAACTAATGCGATGAAATTCACTTTTTTTAATATTTATTTGCGTAGGTGGTTGATTTATACTAAATTAGGGCGAACTTAATGGTAAGGGGTACTCCTAAAGGGTTGAAAGTACCCCTAAATTGGCGAAAAATGGCAAAAATTGTAAAAAAAATTTTTTTCAAGTTTATGCTTAAAATTCGATTGTGGGCGTACTGTCAGGCAAAAATAAATTATTTTCAACCCTTAAGGGGTTAAAACTACCCCTACAATATAGTTGTAAGGGCTCATCTAGCACCAAGAAAATAAGGGGTACCCCTTATTTCAGTGCTCCATCGGTAAGGCCTTCCTAGAATTCCTACTGGGGTATTAATTTCTTATTTGTGTGAGTGCGTGCTTTCCGTGTTCGCAGGTCAAAATCATCAGGAGCACAAAAGTCTCCACCGAAGCACGAAACTCTCCACTTATTTCATCCCCGCACGCCTCCCTTGCCCAAAAAAGCTTTTGCTCCGGAACCATGATCCCTCGTGTACGAATAGCCATAGGCGATAATTCAGAAGCTATAGTTAATATACTAGCAACTGCTATACTAAACTCTTACTCTAATGCCCACATCTTTATATTTCAAGCACACTAATCACTAATCTCAAAAAATGGTTTAAATAAGTAGACAAAATAAGTTTGAAACAGCTTTCCAATTCCTGTTTATTTATCTTGCGGTTTCACGCTCCACTCCAGTCTATGATGTGATACATGCGTTGACAGCAAAAAGAAACTTTTTACGCTAACCTCTGATATCTAGTCTTTCACATAAAGATGTCACTATTTTATTGAACAAGCAAATTAAATTCATACTATCGACAAAATATCGAATATTAAAAAAAAATCTGCAACTGCATTAATAAAGTCCGTGGAAAATTATTCTGAAACATACCACTGTTGCATAATAAAAAATATCTTCCAAAGAAAATACCTATCATTTTAATTTATGTCCACTACATTCTTTTTGACAATCAGATAAACTGAACAAAGAGTTCTTTATGAAATAACCGCACAAGATAAATTCAATCATACAAATTTTTATCTAAATTCATATCAAAGTTCGTAGAAAAATATTCACTGTCGTGATAATTGTAAGCAAGTTCTTATTTATTGCATGCAAGAAAAAAAATTAAAGTTCTTATCGATTTTTCTTAAGCTAATTTATTGATCTAAATCGAGTTCTTTACAAAAAGTACCTGTTATAAATTTTTATTTACCCTAAAAAAGACCGCAATTTCGTATATCGAATATTTGGTTACGTTTACGCCATTACTTTTATCAATACTTTTTTGTGGCCATTAAATACAGAAGTTTTTAACGAAGAATAGTTAAATACTCGCAATATAATATAACAAATAAACAAGAATTTTGCGTTTTAGAAAGAAAATTATATTTACTTAATCATTTTTACTAAGTGGGTTGAATAACTAAATGCTCTGTAGATACTTGATACTCATACCTAAATACAGAAATACAATTATTGCGTTTATTACCTGAAATATGTCTTATGCTAACGAAATGATTCATGAGCAAATAGCATAGGGACTGAAGACTTCGTTATCTTAGAAAATATAAAATGAAGCTCGTAGTTAAGTGAAATTCAACGTTTTCCATTTTCGCTAAAATCTGTGAACTAATTTCAGTGTTAAATATTGACAAACGATTTATTAGTTATGGAACGGTTATGTGGTCTTTGGCGGTTAAAAATTGAACCTGAAGGGATGTTGACTCAAATATTTGCTTTCTTGTTGAACAATGCTAAAATAGTGACAGTGATGATAAGAAATGTTAAACGTTTTTAATATTCAGCCTTTCCCGGGTTGCAACATAGTCTCTTCAATCTCTAACGACATTGGATAATAAATAAACAAAAACATGCTTATTCGGTTATGTTAAAAGAAAATGCGAAGTTATATTACAAAATGCAATATTCATCAAGAAGAGAATGCAACGTATTTTTACATACTAATATCTTAATTCTATCACGCATTATCGGGATGGCTTTCTAAATATGATTTCCAAGAAACAATATACCATTTATTGAAATAACCTGAAAATTAGGGTGTAGTCATAGTATCAATGTAGGTTAAACTCAACGCACGACTAAAAAAGCATTAGGGCCTTCTTCTTCTTTACGCACCTTTAATCCCTCATGGGACATAGAGCGGAAACAGTTGCCCTCCAGGCTCCAGCGGTCTCTGTTTTGCGCGACAGCTCTCAGCTCCGACCAGGATCTCTCAGTTGTTACGGCATCTGCTAGTAGGGTTCTCCTCCACGTCTCAACCTCAAGGATCTGTTGGTTAGATTTTCGTGTTCGCGTCGCAAGGTGTGGCCAACCCAACTCCATTTCCTTCGTCTGATTTATTCGTCTATCCTTTCTTGGCCGGCACGGCGCCATAGTTCTGCGTTTGAAATTCTATCTTGCCAGCAGATTTTTAGGGTACGACGTAGGCATCTGTTGATGAAGACTTGTAGGCGCCCTGTGATGAATTGGGTGACTTTCCGTGTTTCGCAACCGTACAAAAGTACTGCCCTAACGTTGGAGTTGAACAGCCGCAGTTTGGTGTTAGTTGAGATCTGTGTTGATCTCTATGCAGAACAGGCATGCATATGCGCATCATGATTTATTTATTCTGGAACTGACGTCTTCTTCTGCACCACCAATTTTCGGTAATAATGCTACCGAGGTAGCAAAATTTATCTACCAATTCCACGTCACGTTTATTCAGCGCTGTCCGTTCAATTGTGTTTGCATTTATCCGCATTGCTTTAGTTTTAGTCGGATTTAGCCTATTGGACTACTTTCTGTTGACAAATTGTTTAACATGTTTTTGGGGTCCTGGTGTCTGTGGGCCAGCAAACAGATATGTATCATCTGCGTTGTCGAGATCCTTAAGGCGTTCTAGCAAACCCCTTGTATGCCACCTGTTCTACTATCTAGAGCGCTGACAAGGATGTCATTTATTGCAATAATAAATAGTAAAGACGAAAGTAGGCATCCTTGTCGTAGTCCTGAGCTCACCTCAAAACTGTCTGATAGTTTTCCATTATGGACAACTCTGCATTTGGAATTGTTATATAGGACTTTTATCAATTCCATTACTTTATCAGGTACTCCACGTCGCAGTAGTGCCTGCCATATAAAGCCCCTATTAACCGAGTCGAACGCTTTCTCATAGTCTACGAAAGCAAGGTAAAGGGTGGATCGCAATTCTGTAAACTACTCCACTATTATTCTCAAGGTGTTAATATGATCAATTCAGGAGCGGCCCTTCATGAATCCTATGTGTTCGTTCGTCATTGCATATTGTGAGGTCCCCCTTTTTTGCTATTTTGACTGTGGTACCTTCCGTCTAATGATCCGGAATGGTACAGGGGTTCCATGCCATTTCCAAGATTGGCTGAAGTGCAGCTGCTATGAGGCTGGAATCGGCTTTCAACAATTCTGGCGCGAGCCATCTTTCCCAACTGTTTTCCATTGGCCGTCGCATGAATAGCGGTTACTATTTCCGTCTTGGGAACCATTATTGGGCCTTCGGGGCCTTTTTAACTTCCCAGTATAGGAAGTTATTGTAATCCCACCAAAAAACATTAAAAATGTGAATTAGAAGTTCGTGGGCGCGGAAATTATTTATTGGGACAGTTTAAAACACACCTATAACAAAAAGACTTGATATGGATTAGTCAAGATGAATCGTTAATAGCATGAAATAATTAAACACGTGCATTTACGAACGAATTCAAAGGAATTATATAACTGCCAATTTTTATTTAAAACTCAATAAAGTATTATCAACCGCGAAAAAGTTGGCTGGCGCGTTCGTTGTACACCTAGCATGAATCTTTGCTGAATTCAGCGTGGCTCAGTCTATAGTATTTCTAATAAAATTTGTTACATTTCGAAGGGCAGCTAAGATTCATGCTCTAAAATTGTTGTAAAATTCCTTTGAATTCGTTCGCAAATGCACGTGTTTAATTATTTCATGCTATTAACGATTCATCTTGACTAATCCATATCAAGTCTTTTTGTTATAGGTGTGTTTTAAACTGTCCCAATAAATAATTTCCGCGCCCACGAACTTCTAATTCACATTTTTAATGTGTTTTGGTGGGATATCACTCTTTTTTGTTTTAATACATTCTAAAATAAAAAATAAATAATCTGTATAAAGAAATATTATGTATTTAATTGTTCATTATATTTTTTTATTTATTTTATAAGTAGGTAATAACAAAATAACAAAATGCAGGAATTCAAATTAATATTATTGCCTTTGTAAAAAAACAAACATAAGCTCCTTTCGAGTTCCTCGGCCAAGATTTTTTCTGTACTATGGAATTATTGATCCATAACCAGCTCGATTTTTCTTTCAACATGCTGATCTAATGACCTTGTTCGAGTGTTCCTTTGAATTCGCTCGTAAATGCACGTGTTTAATTATTTCATGCTAGTGTGTTCTAGTTATGATACCCTTTCATTTGATACCCATGTCGATGGGCTATGTAAAGAAAATGGGTATCCGCTTTCTTGACATAACCGCCGTGGATATAAATATATTTTGAGTATACTAAATCGCTTATTGTGTTCTACTTATCATTCCCTTTTATTTGATACCCATGTCGAGGGGGTTGTGAAGAAAATGGTAATCCGCCCTCTTGAGATGACAGCCATGGATCTAACCAGATATTGAGTATATTATATCGCTTATGGTATTCTACTTATGATACCCTTTCAATTGATAGCTATGTCGAAGTGGTGGTGAAGAAATGGTAGTCCGCCCTCTTGAGACGGCCGCCATGGATACAAAGATATAGCTTATTATATTCTACTTATCATACCCTTTCATTTGATACCCATGTCGAGGGGGTTGTGAACAAAATGGTAATGGGTCCTTTTGAGGTGGCCTCGGTGGATCTTACTATTTATTGAGTATACTATATTGCTTATTGTATTCTACTTATCATACCGTTTCATTTGATACCCACGTCGAGGGGGTTGTGAAGAAAATATTAATCCGCCCTCTTGAGATGACAGCCATGGATCTAACCAGATATTGAGTATATTATATCGCTTATGGTATTATACTTATGATACCCTTTCAATTGATACCTATGTCGAGGTGGTGGTGAAGAAATGGTAGTCCGCCCTCTTGAGACGGCCGCCATGGATATAAAGACATAGCTTATTGTATTCTACTTATCATACCCTTTCATTTGATACCCATGTCGAGGGGGTTATGAAGAAAGTGGTAATCCGCCCTCTTGAGATGACAGCCATGGATCTAACCAGATATTGAGTAATTATATCGCTTATGGTATTATACTTATGATACCCTTTCAATTGATACCTATGTCGAGGTGGTGGTGAAGAAATGGTAGTCCGCCCTCTTGAGACGGCCGCCATGGATATAAAGACATAGCTTATTGTGTTCTACTTATCATACCCTTTCATTTGATACCAATGTCGAGGGGGTTGTGAAGAAAATATTAATCCGCCCTCTTGAGATGACAGCCATGGATCTAACCAGATATTGAGTATATTATATCGCTTATGGTATTCTACTTATGATACCCTTTCAATTGATACCTATGTCGAGGTGGTGGTGAAGAAATGGTAGTCCGCTCTCTTGAGACGGCCGCCATGGATATAAAGACATAGCTTATTGTATTCTACTTATCATACCCTTTCATTTGATACTCATGTCGAGGGGGCTGTGAAGAAAATATTAATCCGCCCTCTTGAGATGACAGCCATGGATCTAACCAGATATTGAGTATATTATATCGCTTATGGTATTATACTTATGATACCCTTTCAATTACCTATGTCGAGGTGGTGGTGAAGAAATCGTAGTCCGCCCTCTTGAGACGGCCGCCATGGATATAAAGACATAGCTTATTGTATTCTACTTATCATACCCTTTCATTTGATACCAATGTCGAGGGGGTTGTGAAGAAATTGGTAATCCGCCCTCTTGAGATGACAGCCATGGATCTAACCAAATATTGAGTATATTATATCGCTTATGGTATTCTACTTATGATACCCTTTCAATTGATACCTATGTCGAGGTGGTGGTGAAGAAATGGTAGTCCGCCCTCTTGAGACGACCGCCATGGATATAAAGACAAAGCTTATTGTATTCTACTTATCATACCCTTTCATTTGATACCCATGTCGAGGGGGTTGTGAAGAAAATGGTAATCCGCCCTCTTGAGATGACAGCCATGGATCTAACCAGATATTGAGTATATTATATCGCTTATGGTATTCTACTTATGATACCCTTTCAATTGATACCTATGTCGAGGTGGTGTTGAAGAAATGGTAGTCCGCCCTCTTGAGACGGCCGCCATGGATATAAAGACATAACTTATTGTGTTCTACTTATCATACCCTTTCATTTGATACCCATGTCGAGGGGCTTGTGAAGAAAATGGTAATGGGTCCTTTTGAGGTGGCCTCGGTGGATCTTACTATTTATTGAGTATACTATATTGCTTATTGTATTCCACTTATCATACCGTTTCATTTGATACCCATGTCGAGGGGTTGAGAAGAAAATGGAAATCCGCCCCCTTGAGGTGACCGCCATGGATCTAACCAGATATTGAGTATATTATATCGCTTATGGTATTCTACTTATGATACACTTTCAATTGATACCTATGTCGAGGTGGTGGTGAAGAAATGGTAGTCCGGCCTCTTGAGACGGCCGCCATGGATATGAAGACATAGCTTATTGTGTTCTACTTATCACACCCTTTCATTTGATACCCATGTCGAGGGGGTTGTGAAGAAAATGGTAATCCGCCCTCTTGAGATAATCGCCGTGGTTCTAAATATATTTTAAGTATACTAAATCGCTTATTGTGTTCTACTTATCATTCCCTTTCATTTGATACCCATGTCGAGGGGGTTGTGAAGAAAATGGTAATCCGTCCTCTTGAGATGACCGCCGTGGATCTAACGGTATATTGAGTATACTATATCGCTTATAATGTTGTTATTATTCCCTTTCATTTGATACCCATGTCGAGGGGGTTTTGATGAAAATGGTAATCCGCCTTCTTGAGATGACCGCCATGGATCTAAGCAGATATTGAGTATATTATATCGCTTATGGTATTTTACTAATGATACCCTTTCAATTGATTCCTATGTCGAGGTGGTGCTGAAGAAATGGTATTCCGCGCTCTTGAGTCGGCCGCCATGGATATAAAGACATTGCTTATTGTATTGTACTTATCATACCCTTTCATTTGATACCCATGTCGAAGGGGCTGTGAAGAAAATGGTAATGCGTCCTCTTGAGGTGGCCTCGGTGGATCTAACTAATTATTGAGTATACTGTATTGCTTATTGTATTCTACTTATCATACCGTTTCATTTGATACCCATGTCGAGGGGTTGAGAAGAAAATGGAAATCCGTCCTCTTGAGATGACCGCCATGGATCTAACCAGATATTGAGTACATTATATCGCTTATGGCATTCTACTTATGATACCCTTTCAATTGATAACTATGTCGAGGTGGTGGTGAAGAAATGCTAATCCGCCCTCTTGAGACGGCCGCCATGGATATAAAGACATAGCTTATTGTATTCTACTTATCATACCCTTTCATTTGATACCCATGTCGAGGGGGTTGTGAAGAAAATATGAATCCGCCCTCTTGAGATGACAGCCATGGATCTAACCAGATATTGAGTATATTATATCGCTAATGGTATTATACTTATGATACCCTTTCAATTGATACCTATGTCGAGGTGGTGGTGAAGAAATGGTAGTCCGCCCTCTTGAGACGGCCGCCATGGATATAAAGATATAGCTTATTGTATTCTACTTATCATACCCTTTCATTTGATACCAATGTCGAAGGGGTTGTGAAGAAAATGATAATCCGCCCTCTTGAGATGACAGCCATGGATCTAACCAGATATTGAGTATATTATATCGCTTATGGTATTCTACTTATGATACCCTTTCAATTGATACCTATGTCGAGGTGGTGGTGAAGAAATGGTAGTCCGCCCTCTTGAGACGGCCGCCATGGATATAAAGACATAGCTTATTGTGTTCTACTTATCATACCCTTTCATTTAATACCCATGTCGAAGGGGTTGTGAAGAAAATGATAATCCGCCCTCTTGAGATGACAGCCATGGATCTAACCAGATATTGAGTATATTATATCGCTAATGGTATTATACTTATGATACCCTTTCAATTGATACCTATGTCGAGGTGGTGGTGAAGAAATGGTAGTCCGCCCTCTTGAGACGGCCGCCATGGATATAAAGACATAGCTTATTGTATTCTACTTATCATACCCTTTCATTTGATACCCATGTCGAGGGGGTTATAAAGAAAGTGGTAATCCGCCCTCTTGAAATGACAGCCATGGATCTAACCAGATATTGAGTATATTATATCGCTTATGGTATTCTACTTATGATACCCTTTCAATTGATACCTATGTCGAGGTGGTGGTGAAGAAATGGTAGTCCGCTCTCTTGAGACGGCCGCCATGGATATAAAGACATAGCTTATTGTATTCTACTTATCATACCCTTTCATTTGATACCCATGTCGAGGGGGTTGTGAAGAAAGTGGTAATCCGCCCTCTTGAGATGACAGCCATGGATCTAACCAGATATTGAGTAATTATATCGCTTATGGTATTATACTTATGATACCCTTTCAATTGATACCTATGTCGAGGTGGTGGTGAAGAAATGGTAGTCCGCCCTCTTGAGACGGCCGCCATGGATATAAAGACATAGCTTATTGTGTTCTACTTATCATACCCTTTCATTTGATACCAATGTCGAGGGGGTTGTGAAGAAAATATTAATCCGCCCTCTTGAGATGACAGCCATGGATCTAACCAGATATTGAGTATATTATATCGCTTATGGTATTCTACTTATGATACCCTTTCAATTGATACCTATGTCGAGGTGGTGGTGAAGAAATGGTAGTCCGCTCTCTTGAGACGGCCGCCATGGATATAAAGACATAGCTTATTGTAGTCTACTTATCATACCCTTTCATTTGATACCCATGTCGAGGGGGTTGTGAAGAAACTGGTAATCCGCCCTTTTGAGTTGACAGCCATGGATCTAACCAGATATTGAGTATATTATATCGCTTATGGTATTATACTTATGATACCCTTTCAATTGATACCTATGTCGAGGTGGTGGTGAAGAAATGGTAGTCCGCCCTCTTGAGACGGCCGCCATGGATATAAAGATATAGCTTATTGTATTCTACTTATCATACCCTTTCATTTGATACCAATGTCGAGGGGGTTGTGAAGAAAGTGGTAATCCGCCCTCTTGAGATGACAGCCATGGACCTAACCAGATATTGAGTATATTATATCGCTTATGGTATTCTACTTATGATACCCTTTCAATTGATACCTATGTCGAGGTGGTGGTGAAGAAATGGTAGTCCGCCCTCTTGAGACAACCGCCATGGATATAAAGACAAAGCTTATTGTATTCTACTTATCTTACCCTTTCATTTGATACCCATGTCGAGGGGGTTGTGAAGAAAATGGTAATCCGCCCTCTTGAGATGACAGCCATGGATCTAACCAGATATTGAGTATATTATATCGCTTATGGTATTCTACTTATGATACCCTTTCAATTGATACCTATGTCGAGGTGGTGGTGAAGAAATGGTAGTCCGCCCTCTTGAGACGGCCGCCATGGATATAAAGACATAGCTTATTGTGTTCTACTTATCATACCCTTTCATTTGATACCCATGTCGAGGGGGTTGTGAAGAAAATATTAATCCGCCCTCTTGAGATGACAGCCATGGATCTAACCAGATATTGAGTATATTATATCGCTTATGGTATTCTACTTATGATACCCTTTCAATTGATACCTATGTCGAGGTGGTGGTGAAGAAATGGTAGTCCGCTCTCTTGAGACGGCCGCCATGGATATAAAGACATAGCTTATTGTATTCTACTTATCATACCCTTTCATTTGATACCCATGTCGAGGGGGTTGTGAAGAATATGGTAATCCGCCCTCTTGAGACGTGTACCATGGGTCCCCTTTTTGTTAATCATCGAAATAATAGGGAATGCTATTTGACATCAACAGTGCTGGATTTGACTAATTTGTAAGGAATATGTCATATTTTTAGAAATAAATTACGATTACGAACTCGCCATTCGGTATTTCAAAATTTTACTGTACATTTGTACTGTGAACTACATGTTTTTTATAGTACCTAACGCAATCTGATACCATAGTTGCGACTAACCACTTTAAATGAATACATTTTGTTAATCATCTAACGCCATCTGGCATCAACAGTTCGAGTAAACACTTTTCGACTAACTAGTAGCACCATCTCCTTTATTGAGCAATTGAAATAACTTAGAGCGCCATCTGACAGAATAATTTTGAGTACCCACTTTTTTAGACTGAAGGAGAAGAAAAAAGTTCGATTCGAAATGTAAAAAATGTAAAAATAAAGAAAACGAAGAATGATAGGAAAAAAAACTCATGGAATAATAAATTATTTATATTTTGGTTATCGGTTACAAATGAAAAATTACTTATATTGCTTATAAAAAGGTGATAAATCGCATAATTTTATAAAAAAAACACCTTGTTTTCTATGTTTAGGCGTAAATAAGGCATTAGCTGTTTGCCCTTACGAACTCGGCAAACTACCGCTTGCCTTGATCGGTCCGAAAATCGAAATCGAAATTTTCGACGTATTTTCATTTCTCAAGGTCCCAGGAGCATTTTAAGGAAAAAATAGGGACGAAGTATGTGTGTGTGTGAGTACGGATGTGGTCATTTTTCCTGCACGATTTCGAGCGAACTAAAAAGGATATCGACTTCGTTGAGGTGTCGTTCGAAGCGTATTAACCGAAATATGATCTGAAAAGATTTTCATAAAATTCGGTGGAGCCGTTTTTTGTTTAAGCGGCGTAAGTGATTTTTGTACCTGCATGATATCGCCCGAACCACGAAAGATATTGACTTACTTGAGATGCCGTTCGAAGCGTATTAGCGACAATATAATCTGAAAAGATTTTTATAATATTCGGCCGAGTGGTTTTTTGGGTTAAATGACATAAGTGATTTTTGCACCTGCACGATATCGCGCGAACTATAAAAGATATCGACTTAGTTGACGTGCCGTTCGAAGAGTATTAACCAAAATATGATCAGAAAGGATTTTCATAAAATTCGGTCGAACCGTTTTTTGTTTAAACGACATTTATGATTTTTGTACTGCACGATACCAATCAAACTAAAAACTATGTCGACTTGATTGAGGTGCCGAAAAAAGAATATTAACGAAGAAATGCTCAGAAAAAAATTTCATAATATTCGGTCTGGCCTTTTTTGTTTAAATAGAAAAACTTTAAATAGAATTTTCCCGCCTTCCATATACTGCTAAGAATTTTTCTAGTTTTTGGCTTTTCAAAACCGCTTTTTCACTGGTCTATCAACATTCAGTCTTTTAAAACAATTCCTGTCTATTAAAATAATTGCTATTAGAAGGTATTGTGTCGGACGAAGATAATCAGATCCTGAAGGACTCGGGCCTTTTGAAGTCTCTTATTGCAGGCGTCTGTACGTCTTTTTTTGGTGGTGAGATACACGTACCGTAGGTGTACTACACCTCTACACTTTATCTTTGTGTGTGAGACCGCTGGAATAAGCTCTGCAGCCTGCCTAGTGGCTTACCGCTTACGGGCTCCCGACCGCAGTCCTGGCATTGGTCTGTTCGGAAGGAGCGACGGCGGTTTGGGTCTGCTGGTATTCCCAGTAGGAGGATAAATGCGAGTCCACCCTTTTTATAGATATTTTGCTCCTCTGGATGATGGGAATGTTCCTCTAGATTATATGGCGAGTCTAGAAACTTTAAGTAGAGCGGCGGCTGTTTAGATTTGCTTCTTGGGTACCCGGGTCCCGGGCCGCTGTCCCGCTTTTGGTCTGTAAGAAAGGAGTTCACGAAAGCGGGGCGCATATGTTCGTATATCTTCAGTCACCCATACATTTACTTCTTGGTCGTCCTACGCTTCCTTTTCCTGATGGTCTGCCATTGAAAACTCTGGCTGGGATTCTTTCTTCCGCAACTGTTATGTAGGTGTCCGAGCCGTAGTGGTTTGCTCAATTTTATGTGTGTAACTTTATTTCGTCATGCAAGGTCAAGGTGTTGGTGTAAGGTAGCCCGTGAGGCATTTTGATTTCATTTTTGGTCCACATACGAGATTATTGTTTTGCTTGGTTTTAGGGTGTAGTTGAATACTTTAAGCTTGACTATTAGTGGACGGTTTGATTTTATAATTCAATTAGGCACTTTTTCTCTATTTCTTTTAATATCTCCTAACTTTTAGCATAACATAATGTATTTGACTTGTTCGTTAAATTTTCTAAGTTGAATTTACTATAATCTATGATACTCGTACACATTATTGTTAAGTGCATTAATGGGATTTTTTAGAACCAACTGGCGGAAAATTCTTGATATTATAATATTTTATGAGAAAATTTATTTTTTAAATATTTTATGAGAATTCATATCACTTTCTATATCCATTTTCGATTGCCATTCCAAAGGTTCGTGATTTGAATCTAAGCTGTGGCAATTTCCTACTCTTCTCCTGCCATCGCCCCTAAGCATAATAAGCAAAGAAGCCATTTTTTGTACGCCTATATTAAAATACAAACATTCTGATATTGCTTTTAGATTAAGACCATTCCACACCCGAAAATATTCAATCTACCACTTGTTACGGAATGACTACTAGTGGCAACATCTGTTACACGTAATCCAAGAATATGATGGTCTTATTCACGATTTATTAATTTAAAAAAAGGATTATGTCATTCCAAACTTGTAACAGAATATACTGTTCTATTCTCTCGCCAAAGGAATTCAACCGTGTGTTGGAGTTGACAGAAAGTACTAGGTACTACTCTTCTCTCTATCTTTCTGCCCACTATCGAAGCTGCGCATCCGTTCAATGCCATGGTGTAAAATATTTATTTTTTATTCTCTACTTTTTCATGTGGGGAAACAGATTAGCATAGGACCGGTTCTACCCGTTCAACTGTTTGTTCAATTTTTCGTTCAACTTTTCGATCAATTTCAACACTTGTTCACTTTCGTTCGCATGCAACTTGTGAAAAGGATAATCATACCCCTTTCACAATTAAATGCGCACAAAAAAATACGAGAAAAAAAGTTGAACGAAAAGTTGAACGTGTAGAACCGGTCTATCAAAGAAACGCACTTCTTTCGAAGTTGAGGATGAAAAGGGAAGGAGAGATGGCGAGTCTCAACGAAGGTTTGTTCCTGGAAATAGGTTTACATACTAATACCAGCAAGCAATAATAAGAGTGATGAGCTAGAACAAGTTTTTAAAAATCTTTCTGTGTCCTTGAGATCAGGTGATAAAAATTTCAAACTAGTTGGGATGTGGGTTCGACCCTTTCGGTCCACACGATCAACTTCCCAGTATGATGGATGTTGAATATTATGATTGGATATTTTAATAATAAATGAACAATAGGCAATATAGAATATATGTATAATACCGAGAATTTGTCACAATTGTTTATCAATATTTTCGCTAAAATGTCAAACTAAATGTGCGCACTTACAAGATTAGGTATTAATGTGTTTCGCCACCTCAGTGAAGTCGATATAGTTTTTAGTTCGCGCGGTATCGTGCAGGTACAAAAATCACTTAAGTCATTTAAACCAAAAAACCACTGGACCGAATATTATAAAAAATCTTTTCAGATTATATTGCCGCTAATACGCTTCGAACGGCACCTCAAGTAAGTCAATATATTTTGTGGTTCGGGCGATATCGTGCAGCTACAAAAATCACTTACGTAAACAAAAAAACGGCTCGACCGAATTTTATGAAAATCTTTTCAGATCATATTTTGGTTAATACTCTTCGAACGGCACCTCAACGAAGTCGATATCTTTTATAGTTCGCGCGATATCGTGCAGGTACAAAAATCACTTAAGTCATTTAAACCAAAAAACCGCTGGACCGAATATTATAAAAATCTTTTCAGATTATATTTTCGCTAATACGCTTCGAACGGCACCTCAAGTAAGTCAATATCTTTCGTGGTTCGGGCGATATCGTGCAGCTACAAAAATCACTTACGTCGCTTAAACAAAAAAACGGCTGGACCGAATCTCATGAAAATCTTTTCAGATCATATTTCGGTTAATACGCTTCGAACGACACCTCAACGAAGTCGATATCAGTTTTGGTTCGCGCGATATCGTGCAGGAAAAAATGACCACATCCGTACGCACATACACACACACATACTTCCTTTCAATTTTTTGCTTAAATTGCTCCTGGGACCGTGAAAGATGAAAATACGTTGAAATTTTCGATTTCGATTTTCGGACCGATTACAATAACTTCCTATACTGGGAAGTTAAAAACTATTATCTATGACAAAAGGAGGCAGAAAGAAAGACAAAAAATGAAGGGGAAGTACTTGCGTAACAAAATTGCTGTACCAACACGAAATTTTTACGCATACATACTAATATTCTATACCATAAAAAGATATTTCTCCTTTTTGCCGTAAGAGGTCTAGATGACACGCATGGCTACCAAACCCTACCGAACCACTTTGACAGACTCAAATTGCTTGATCTCATGCCGTTATCTAGCAGGAGAACATTCAATGTTGAAGTCCGACACATTACGTCATGCTAAATTATTTAGGGAATACCGATATCGCACCGATAACGCTAAGAACGAGCCCAGTATCGAAGTTCTATGGCCTTTCATAATCATAGGTCCTGTTTCTCCCCTTCCCTTCACTCAACAAGACATCCTTCAAGAAATATTACTTAGATCTCTAATAACATACCTAACTCCCACCTCTCTTGACAATAGTAGCTAAGTTTTCAGCCCTTGCCAATAGTTAATCAACGTATTTTCATTAGTATGTATTTCCAGTAGCATTTTAGGCTTTAATTTGAGAAAAGGTATGTGTGTGCGTGCGTATTCGGTCATTTTTGCCGAAAGTACGAAGAAATTTTCGTTTGCTGGTATAATTTAAAGGTGCTTTGTTTAGCTAAATAAATAAATAAACTAGTTGGTATGTATGTGGGTTTGACCCCTTCGGTCCGCACGATCAACTTCCCATGATTTTCCTGACAAATTAGCAAGCATGGATTAAACCATAATGAACAATTTTTTGGGAACAGTTGAAAAAGCCACAAGTTTCAGAGTTATTAAAAAGCACATTCATGCATTCGTGATATTAACAACTACCTACTTTTTTGGAAATTGTGCAATAAATTACTTTAGAAATTTTGAAAGTTATGCTTTAATAATAACAAGATGGAAAACATTGCCTTATGTATTGCTTGGCAAGTTAACAAATAAATTAAAAACTTTAAAAAGTAACAAAGGCTTCACTACACTTTGTTTAAGCTTTATACATATATATTTTAAAATAAAAACATACATATGTATATCAATAAATTTAAATTGATACAAGATCCAACATTAAATTTACAGTGTTAAAAGAATATTATGATCACAACTTCTGTTGAAGCCCAAACGCCCAATAAAAATAAACATTTTAACGTTATAGCATAAAGCTGCTACTATACACCGAATTTAACAATAAAAGATACCTGCTTGAATTGAAGTTTATTTAACATTTATACTTTTCTAACTGCATTTTTTCCCTGGGTATATCATAAAAATCGTGAGTCATTTATCGAATTGATTGCACTTTCATCAATGAGAACTCAACATAAATTTTGGGCCAAGAATTGTAACCGGACACTGGGTCTATGTATCCCTTCAGAAGAAGTAGAGACCAAATCTTATTTATTACAAAAACACTTTTTTATAGAAAAAAGAGATTAAATAAAGAAAATGACGAAAAAACAGGTTAGAATTTGCTTGACCTAACATAAAGCCGTTTATTGCTGAAAATTCCGAACTATCAACGTCCCACGCAAGCCGCAAGTCCACCGTTGGGCCCCTTTCGTCCACTCGCGGGCACAAAGTGGGGCCCATCCATTCGTCCGCTTTATTCCCAACTCGAATTTGAGCAACTCGATTTTATTGAACTATGAATTATGTTGACTTATTATGATAATCGTGTCTCCTCCGGCAACGAATTAAACAAAAGATGACAACACTTCTCAATAAATATGAAAACGGCCCAATTAGGTTTCGGGCAATAAAACCGAATTTGATGTCCGGCCCCATTAAATTCTGGCCCGTTCCACCACCGCATCGTGGCGACTGACATCTCGAATCGGGACAAAATTAGTGATTTTTTTTATATTCATTGATTTCTTGGACTTTTTTTCGGAGAGTAAATCTGGGATTACAAGAAATTAAAAAATTTAATTTTATAGCCACACAAGACGTTAAAGATTTTTTAATTAAATTTCTTTTTCGATTTTAAAGTGTTCGATTATTGCTAGTTAAATAAAACCGTAGACTCCCTACTGTTCCAGTAAATTAGTTAAAAAGGACTAAAAAATCTTTTTTTATTTGCAAAACAGGTCGCCGATGATACTCCTGCTTACTGTTGGATTTTATCGTAATTAAGATCTTTTTATCTTATAATAAAATTCGAAGAGAAAATAGCAAGCTTGTAAAGAGGTATTAAATCTGATTAACGATTATTAGTTATGGACTCATTTTATAGCTACTTTTGATGCCTCAGAGTGTGAGATAACGGGTTTTTATTTTAAAAAAGTTTATTGCAAAGATAACTAGTAGAGTTATCTAAATTTCTGGTAAAAATTTAAGTACATTCAGGAACGCTGGTACCAATCTGTGGAAATTCGCCGAAACTTATCCTTTCAGAGGAGGTGTCGATGGCCTTATTTTTGGCTCCATTGCAAATCAAAAAATGAGTTGGGCTTAGTAAAAATTTATTTATTTTCTATTTTGACAAGCGTTGGCTCAGTATGCGAAACAAAACCAAAATTAATAAGATTGGGAAACATTTTGATGCAAAAAAACACATTGGGAAATATCAAAACGGAAAAATCCACTTTGCGAAACTACAAAAATGATAATCGATGGAAATTCAAATATTTTTTTAAATTATTTTTTTGACGTTCTATTAAAATTCTGCCGTCGTTAAACGCTGCTGCTACTGCAGTCCTTTACCGACGCTTCATGCCGTCGACGCACGCTGCCGCTCTCACTCTAATTGAACAGTCCATTGTGCACCCAACGTGCATTATTGACAGCAGACTTTAGCTGAAGCAAAATCTAAGCAATTTTTTTAACGAAACTGACAAAGCCGTAATCTCTACTACAATTTTGGTATCAAATTTACATGAAAATTTAACAATGGCCGTGTTCGTAAATGCAAGGTTTGTTTGCTTGCATGCAGGCAATCTTGCAATCGCTTGCTAGTCAGATTAGTCATTTGCGAATTATTCATGGTTGCTTAAATTAACGCATTTCACCATTTTTAAAAAGCTACTGTCTGCCCACTTGAATTTATTTGACAGTTCGTTTTTTTTCTTCGCGAATCCAAACTAGCAAGTATGTACTTTGAAATATGTACATGCTATCATTTGCAAATATACTTGCATTTCAGGACGCTGGGCTTTTTTCAGTTGCAATACTGAACGATATACTAAAGGCAAAATTTGAGCAACTTGCATTTACGAACACGGCCGCTACTGTCAGCCCACTTGAATTTATTTGACAGTTCGATTTTTTCTTCGCGAATCCAAACTAGCAAGTACTTTGAAATACATGCATGGGTTGCTATCATTTGCAAATGTACTTGCATTTCAAAACGCTGGGCTTTTTTCAGTTGCAATACTGAACGATATGCTACATGCAAAATGTAGAAAGCTTCTAAGCTGGTCATAAGAGTTGACTTACTAGAATTTTATATAAGTAATTAGTGCCAACAAAGAGATTCTTCTTTGTCACAAACAAGGGGGCAGTTTAAGTAACTCAAGCAATTTACATTATTGACTTTGAAATCATTCTAAGCAACGATTTCGCACTGCAGGTGGATGGATTAGAAATACATGCTACCGTAGAAACTTAGTAACCCAGTAGGAATCCTAAGAAGGCCTTACCGATGGAGCACTGAAATCAGTAGTCATCTGGTAAGGGCTACCCCTTATTTTCTTGGCGTTAGATGAGCCCTTATATAACCCATTACAAGAGAAGGCAGATGGTGAGGTGTAGTCCCGAATTAGACCCAAACAAGTGAGAATTTGCCCGATGACTCATTTGTTTTCGTTTTTTGTAATACCCCAGTGGGACTTGTGAGCTTACAGAGGTACTGAAAAGAGCACTAAGCTTACAGGCCCTATTGGGAAGGTGTACATACCCATACACCTAATATCACTTAAAGTCAAAATCAGGTAAAATTTGAGTTTCACTTGGTGCGAAATGTGCCTTTTGGAGGACATGGTAAATTACAGAAAAAATATTTGCATGAAGCACACTAATGCTAGAATACCAAAACAGACCTTTTTGCAAAGAGCATCATCTGTGAAAAATGTATCGTCATCTGGCTGCGCCTGTGATACAACTACCGAAGTCAAACGGAGCAAGACCTCGTTGGAATGTTTTGCTCCTTGAAGCGAGTCACGGCCGGTTAATCACCGGGAAAATATTGTGGCATCGTCGGAGCAGAGTTATTCAGGCGGGTCGAAAGCTAGTTATTTACATACTTCAGACTGCGACTATTTGATTCGAGTTTTTCATGTAACAGCGTTTCACTCGGGACTAGTCGGTTCGATTTTTTCACTTAAATGTCGAACAGTCGTCATCATGGAGCCTTCAATTAACAAAATAAATAAATCGTTTCATATCGGAAAATCATCTTCCATCTTGAAAGAATTTAACTGACAATTAACATTCGACGTAAGATTTCAAAGTACAGACTAGTACAAACTAGTTCGAGATTCGGGAATATTTGGTTCATGTGAACGCCGGAATATAAAACTAAACGCTACTGTATTACCCCAGCGGGAAAAATTGGGAGCAGTCCTAAAGGGAGGGAAGTTGGAGGGCTCTCAATGGCCTCCTGAGGCAGCATTATTGGAGATATTTAAGAAATTGAATAGGCTAAGCTCAAAACTTAAAACTGTATTGATGCGATGGCTCAACATTATACTGAAAACGTAAAATTACGGAAAATTTCATCAGACCATAAATTGCATTTGACTGAAATACACAAGTTTTGATTAGAGAGTGAAAATTGTGAAAATTAATAAAATAAAAATGAATCTGTGAATCGTTTTTAAAAGCAAACGTAAGCTCCTTTCTCTCAATATTTATAAATAGTCATAGATATATAGGCCGCCAAGCTATTTAGATTTAAATATTCAATTTTTCTTATGGTACTTTAATGTTGACCTCTACTGTAGATATTTAAAAAAGCTCTATAATCCTCCTTTTTGTCTCCAATTACATAGTTGGGGAGCGTTCAAGTAATACGTAACGCATTTTGGGGGGGGGAGGGGGTTTGTAAAACGTTACGATGCGTTACAGGGGCGGGGTTCGAACAACGCGTTACGTAACATTGTTTTTTTATTTAAATAAAAAAATAGGGCATTCAAATCTCCCAACTTAGCAACCATTTTCGTTTATGTTTTACGGTAATCGCGATTAAAACAATAAATAAGCTATTTTAGCGGCTTTCTGGTACTTTGCGTCATATAATTGTCACTTTCAGGTAAAAGTGTTGGGTGTTATGTAACGTTTAGGGAGGGGGGGGGGGGGGTACAGAAAAACGTTACGGCGCGTTACAGGGGGGGAGGGGGGGTCAAAAAATTTCAAAAATTGCGTTACGTAATACTTGAACGCCCCCTTGTAGGAGTGCTCCTATGGGAGCTCAAATGGAGTGCTGGCCTAGGCGGACATCTAATGTTAAAAAATATATGAAGAGGGAGCGGAAAGGGAGCACTCCATGCTTCCATGGGAGTGCTCCTCCATTTTCTTTAGAGCACGCCATTTCCCACTGGGACGTATTCGATAAAATACATGCGAGATTTATCGAAACTTAGTAACAAGTATACATTATGTATATACGGGAAAACAAATTTCACCCCTTTGTGGCTACTCGTGACTTCTGTATTCGGGTGAACGATCAAAGCATTGGCATTCCATTTCCAGTTGAGTTATGAACAATATAATATACATACATATTTTCCTATAAACCGTTTAACAATTTCTATATTTATTTCTAGGGAAGCATGCCAGACAATAAATTGTAAGGAAATATTATCAGCATTTATCCTTTTCTAATAAAGATCGTCAGTTCTAAATGTGTAGGTATCAAATGATCCGCAAGTAGCTTCAATAAGGCATCCCAATAGCTGAACCGGTCAATAAAAGTGTACCAAAGTTCCGTTTAGGTCTGGCAGACTATAAACTTCCTTGTTCACTTGGTTGCCTATCGGGATTGATTTATTTCAGGAGGCATAACACTCCGAGGAGGCTGTTCCCGGCTAACCCCGACTGCTGCATCTGTTACCCAGCCAGATGCGTTAACTCATATAACATCCAAGAGTTCAAGGGCGAGGCTCACTGCGTCCTCCTTATACATCCTCCAGACTAGACTACCCTTAACCTATCATATACTTTTATACTTCGAGCTAAGCTTATTACTAGAAGTTCCACAATGATATGAACGCATGGCCGACACCAAAGCTTTAGACTTTCATACAGAATAAAAACGTAAGTAGCTAAAAGAATTGCTTGCCTAGGTAAAGTAAATTTTATTTTTATTTGACCGCGACCATACATTTTTGCGAAAGCCGCAATAGCTACTAGTTTCGTCACTTCCAAAGCTTAAAATTTGGTATTATTAAATTAACGACCTCAGCATTTTAAACCAATGTTTTTATTATGATAATATATTAACAGCCTATATTTGGACTTAACATTATCAATTAATAATTAGAAGACCAGCTTTCTTCGAAACAAAATCCTGAACATTTAAAGACATCAACCGAATGAACACTACCCTTCTCTGCTGACTTAGCTACCGGTACTAACACCTTATGTCAATAATTACATCATTTGCACGTTTCAAGCAGGCACTTAAAAACTAAAAGAAAAAATTTGAGAAACTGAAAAAATGTGGAAAATGTGTAAAAACAAAAAAGTCCAACAATGTTTGCCCAACTGTCAGGAATGGTTTGCAGGAAAGCTGCGCACGCATCTCATTTGAGCGTTAAATCCTCAACCATGAATGAAATTATCCACTCTTGTTGGCCTTTGTTAGCATTTTGCTGCTTTTCTTCGGCATTTGCTTGTGAATAAAGCGGAAAAAATGTATATATTTCCAAAGATTGGGCAACAAATTTGCTGGTAATCAGTTCTGAAGGCTTTTGTACGTGGCCTAAGCTGTCGCCCGGTATTTTTCCAATTCATTAGCACGCCGGTAGTGGTAGAAAAGCTAACAAAACATCAAACTTCTCACCAAATATCATACAAAAAAAGAAATTTTAATCATTTCGGACTAAGTTCCACGTTAGCATAAAAAGACCGTTCAAACGTCCGAAATGGAAATCCGTCGATAATTTCACTCGTTAGAGGCGTCAAATTATCGTCGAAATGATCTGTCAATTTACGGGCTTTTGAGACCTTTTCGATGGGAGAAAATTAATATTGCGAGATCTTGATACCGGCGTTATTTATGCACCTACTTTATATTCCGATTCGGGTTGATTCGTGATATCTAAATTGGATTATACGCGGTTTGTTTCACACGTTTTATTGTTGCATCTATGAACAGATTTTTCTTTTCGGTAAAATTTTACGATCATATTTTTTGTTTAGGGAAAATTAACGAATTCCGATTTGCGAGAAGAAGAAGAAAAACAAGCTAAAAAAATGTTTAATGGTTTTTGTCTAGAGTAGAAAGATTCGAAGTAACTTTAATAAAACGAAATGTAATTTTTATTTGTAAAATGGGCACTTTTTGTTGGGTGGTGACGGAAATATTGTTGTAATCTTCCCGGGATCTTAGTTGTGATTGCGCTGTTTTAGGTTTTCCAGCTCGTCGACCTCGTTGTGGATTCCAGCAAGGGCCTGTTTGGCTAGATCCTCGCGTCCCAAGGTGTGCCCAATCCCATTCTATTTCCTTCGTTTAATTTCTTAGAATATAGGCATCTGAAGGCACCTTAAAATGTACTGCGTGACTTTCCATGTAGCGCAACCATTCAAAAGAACTTGCGTTACATTGGTGTTGATCAGGCGCAAATTTGTTTTAGTTGAGAACTTCGTTGCTCTCCAAACGTGTAAATATGCTCTTCTTCCCTTTATTTAATCTGGAACTGCCATCTTCTTCTACCCCACTATTTTCAGTAATAATGCTACCGATGTAGCAGAATTTATCTAACAAATAGTTCTTATTCTTCGACGTCTCTACAGCCCAATTCGATCCTTGCCCTCCATCGGCTTTCCCCAGAAGAGTATTGAGTAGTTTTGTTGCTTGGACCTTAACATTGTCTTCTCATCTTGACCGTGGTTTGCCAACTGGTCTTTTGTCATCTGGTAGTAGGTATTGGGCGTATCCTTGAGTCATCCATTCTTTGGACATGACCGGCCCAACGTAAACGTAGTAGCTCGGCATGTGTCGAGAGCTTACACTCTTTGTATAGATCACACAATTCCTGATTGTAGCGTATTCTGTATATACGCCTTGTATTTTCCATTGTCATTTTCGTCAGACCTTTAGGGGTCTGTTTAGGTCCAGCATTGCCACATACATTTTTTCCCTGTCGATGCTGTCGTATGCTTCTTTAAAGTCGATAAAAAGTTGATACACGTCGATGTTGTACGAGCTTGGTATTCACTTATTGCGGCTCTGCATAAGGTTCCAATCTGGCCTTTATTTTATATACTGTGCTTAAAAGAGATATGCCTCTATAGTTTCCACAGCTGAATTTGTCCCCTTTCTTGTATATTGGGCAGATAATGCTTCATATGCAGCATAGTAATTCATGTATCGCTGAAAGCGAGTTTAATCAACTCTGTTGGGATGTTATCAATTCCTGAAGATTTGTTGTTTTTTAAGGATTGTGTGGTACTCTGTAATTCTTCCAGGGTTGGTACATTTGTTTCTCTGGTGTCATCGTTATGCTGTAGACGGGCATCTGGTACATGTCTGGTGCTATCATTTGCGTTCAGCAGCTCGCCAAAAAATTCTGTCTTTTCTACATATCGTTCCGTGTTTTCTACATATCTTGAGGATCAGAATTAATTTTTTATAATTTAATAACTTTTCACACGGTAGATAATACCCACAACAAATAGCAGCTTCGTCAAAGGGCTAAAAAAATTCACACAAACACTTGCTGCAACGGTCACTTTTGAAGACCTGATCCTGCGAAGAGAAAAAGGGCACCTGGCCGCCATAGACCGGTTTAATGTGTGGCAAGCGTCTCCTACTAGTTATTTAACATGTAAAATGTTCGAAAATCGAACTCCGATTTTTGACTTTTGTCCAGCATTTAATCTGCGCAGAAATGAAGTTCCAGTACAACCCTTGACCAGAGACGGTTCCGGACTACATCAGAAGGTGCAGGGGAAGGATTGTGCTGCTTAGCCGGACTAGGCGAAGACAGGATCATGTCCCGAACTTGGGTGATGGTAGACACCCCCTAAAACTGTAAGTTATTTAAACAATTTATTTGACGAGCAAACGGAGCGTTAGGGAGACGGACGCAGAGGTGTAGGCCCAACCGAAGTGGACATCTGGAGAAAAGGATTATGTTTTGGTTACCGGTGCTGAGGCAGAGGGCGAACCTACCGTGGAGTGAGGCCGCAGCTAGGAAAGGCCAGAGGAAAGAGGTCCCGGACTCTGCAGACGGTCAAGTGACACCTATTTTTCCTTCGCATGTTGTGTCTTAAGTTATGGTTAACGTAGTTAAAATGAGTTTATTTTTGCACAATATTAAGATGAGTTAGTTTAGTACGTAGAATTTTGTGACCTGATAGGATATTTGATTATTTTCCGTGTCTGTTTTTGTTTGTTTTTTCGACTTTTACGATCAAACAGGTAGGTCCTTGCGTATTTTGTGTCTTTGAATTGAATAAGGTTTTTTGCTCACGAACCTCCACAACCAATAGTGATTTATAATTGTGATATTTTAAAATAAAATCTAATTATATAAAAATCTCGTGTCACAGTGTTTTTTATCGAACTCTTCCGAAACGGGTGGACCGATTTTTATAAAATTGTTTGTGTATATTTGGTAGGCCTGAGAATAAGCTATTTTTTATGCCCTCAACTAAAAGTAGCAGCTGAAAAATCCAAAAAATTGGAAATTTTGGGAATTCTCACCTCAGTTTAGTTTCAATAGCTTCATGGCGTACCATAGCTGGACAGTCTCGTAAATGTAAAATTGTCATTAAATTGAATCATTCCATTTAATGACAATTTCAAATTTACGCAACTGTCAAACAATAGGTTGACACATGAAACTAAACTGGAATACAATAAGCAAAATAGTATACTCAATATATCGTTAGATCCATAGCGGCCGTCTCAAAAGGGCGGATTACCACTTTCTTCACATCCCCCTCAACATGGGTATGAAATGAAAGGGTATTATAAGTAGAATACAATAAGCTATACAATATACTCAACATACCTATAGATCCATGGCGGCCGCCTCAAGACCCATGTACCCGTTCTTTGAGGCACTTCATCTGTGTAAAATTCATATCCCGAAAAATACCAAGTCAATGGATGTTTTTTATTGGCTACTATTAGCGTATGGGCACAATGAATTGTACCGGGTCCCATCTAGTAAATATATTACCTGTAGGACATTTTGTAAAAAGGCAAGCTGATCAGCGTGCGTTCACTGGATTTTTATTTTCGGAGTAATGTTGTTTTGTTGTTGTTACTGAGTAAAGGTACGATTGTGAATTTATGAGTAGCTGTTCTTGAGTGTTTGTACATATGTTGGGTTGTATACTAAACCATACCTTATAAACATTTTTTTCCTTTTTTTTTAATATTTTCGGTATATTTGATCATCAGTGGTCTCAGCGTTGGTTTAAAGTTTTTCTCCCTTAGCATAATCTACAGCATAATAGAATAGGTTCGACAGTGGCACAGCAGCGGGCGATACTCCTCACCTTGAAGTTCGGATTGCAGGTACCTTGCTCCCCCCTAATAGTGATCTGCGTTAGTTTGATGAAAGAAGGCGCCCTCCATACGGTAAGTGGTGATGCAGCAAGACATTTGGCATCTCCGGGGTCTCCCCACCACAACCCCTCGAAGAACAACCTTTTTCACGGGAGACCCAGGATGCTGCATTTGGTGTGAATTTATTTTGCCACCCTTGATTAAATTGATAGTTTTTGTCGGAGAGCCGAGACTTTCATTACAATATTATATATGTACATATGTTACATAAGTAAGTGAACTCTTACTAAATGTTTTCGTAGCACAGGATAGTAGTTTGCCAGTTCTAAAAGTTTCCTGTTGGTGTCATCTTCACTGTGCGCACGGAGCGCCAAATTTTATGTTGCGAGGAATCGTATTATATAAAACATTCTGGTAAGATTTACTACGTTTATAAGCGGAGTTTCCCTCCAGATGGAAGTTTCGATTCGGAGTGAAACACCGCTTATAAACTGGGAGTGAAACTCCAGAACTTGGATTTTCGCTCCCGAAGAAAAAGCTGGAGTGAAACTTCGATCTCGGTAGGCATTCCACCTCAAGTGTTCCCACCTCAAAAACGAAGCATTTTTTATTTAAAATTGTAAGTCCGAAGATTTGTTGATAATGGAAAGCAAAGAACACGTATCCTTATGTATTTTTTCCGTACTTTCCAAAAAAAAATATATAAACAATTTCCAATGACATTTAGTAACATTTTTTTTAATTTAAACTTTGTTAATAACATTTTTTTAACAAGAGCCTGTTGGGATTTGTTTCAAACTTACCTTATAATACGGTTCATTCCCTCCCCTACAAAAAAGTATATATAGTATTTTATGGGCAAAGTTGAATTTCTTCTCTTTTTGAGGCTCCAAACCCAAAGCGTCAAAGTAAAAATGTTCTATATAGAACATTTTTACTTTGACGCTTTGGGTTTGGAGCCTCAAAAAGAGAAGAAATTCAACTTTGCCCATAAAATACTATATATACTTTTTTGTAGGGGAGGGAATGAACCGTATTATAAGGTAAGTTTGAAACAAATCCCAACAGGCTCTTGTTAAAAAAATGTTATTAACAAAGTTTAAATTAAAAAAAATGTTACTAAATGTCATTGGAAATTGTTTATATATTTTTTTTTGGAAAGTACGGAAAAAATACATAAGGATACGTGTTCTTTGCTTTCCATTATCAACAAATCTTCGGACTTACAATTTTAAATAAAAAATGCTTCGTTTTTGAGGTGGGAACACTTGAGGTGGAATGCCCCGTTTATGTTGTGCTTATAAACGCTGACTTGGAGTGAGATTTTTTTCCAAGGGGGGAAAACTTAGTAAAGAAGAAGCTGGGTGTTTTATTTTGCTACAATAGTTTTTTTCTTTATTTATTGATTTTTTAAATACATTAAATTAAACATTGGGCTTACAATTTGTCTTTGCTATGATTTTAAATTTGAGCTTGGAGCTGTCATTTCAAACCAGAAAGTATTTTGGATTTTCACTCCCATTGCTTATAAACGCATCGGGAGTTTTACTTTGGACTGAAGATCCGGGAGGGAAACTCCGCTTATAAACGTGGTAATTTTCATGTCATATTTTTTATTTCTTCTGCCACAACTTCTTGTTCTGTTACATCAATAGCCTGTCCTTTCTAGCTCTTCTTTCTAGCTCCTGTGTAGAACATTAGATTTAGATTAGACTTTGGGATTCGTTTTCCACCAAGTAGAGGAGGAAGACTTTGCAATCTCACCCAAATGCGCAAAACTTTTTCGCTATTGGTCAATGAGCGTTAAAACCATTCTTGATTTAGCCGCCTTCTTGGCAATATTTCAGAAGGGTAGAGTCCGCGACTGTCTGTGACTGAACATGAATCTAGCAAGTCATTAGTAACACTGCTGATGCTGTAGCCATGTCAATGTGCTCAATGTGGAAACCGCCAATAATTAATGGTGTCTGGGTTCGTTTTATTCATATCACTCAAGAAGAAAGAAATAGTGAAACAATTGATCACCGACTAATGATCAATGAATCGTCGACTAATTGACAGAAAGATAACAAAACAGCTTTGTACGACAATGCTTACATTTGCAGTTTGGTATAGAAAATGTCAATCGTAGAATAAATTAATATGAGAAATTTAGGCAAAATTGCAACTGGCAAAATTATGTATCGAATTAAATCCTGAGAAAAAAACTAATAAGCAAAAAGAGGAAACAAAAGACAAATCTACATGTGCATATTCTCTTTCAATGCAGAAATACTGTTTTATATTTTCAGCCTTGATACTCTAGTAAAATAATATAATGTATTTAAATTCCTCCTCATTTTCTGCCTTAAAATACTAAGATTTCATTCAAAGAAGCACCTGGTTAATCAAATTCACTGTTCAAAAACAATTTTCGTCCAAAACACCTGCGTCAGTTTATATAATTTAACATAAACCGATTATTTTTTAAAAATCATTCAAAAATCTAGGTAAAAGAATTTTTGAAGGTATACTTCTTTAGGCACGTTTTGAAAATATTATGAGACTAAATTTTGAGGATTTCGCATCACAAAAATACGCAACACAGGAATCCAAGAAGGCGCAGCACGGAGGATATGAGCGTAAGGGTGGAGGCGATAGAGGGCAAGCATTTCAACTCCCATTCTTCATGCGCACTGGGATTATCATTTTTATGGCCATATGAAAATTCGTAGCCGATGCCGGTTCACGATGTCGATAAGTGAGGGGGTTTTTATACCGAGGATATGGAGGGAAATAAGCGTAAGTAAGCGTAAGTTGGGGTTTTCGTGGGCATAGGAAGATTCGTAGTGTTTATTATTTGTGCTGTTTGTGGGTGAGGGGTTTTACTGGACGCAAGCCAATTTCTCTCACTCGTAGTGTAATATTATAAAGGCGCCAAGTTTTTAACTTTATTTTGGCAGTAAAAAGTGGCAAAATATTGTATTTTAATACTTTTTACTGCACGACCTTTTTTTGTTTGTATTCGTGGTGGTTTTTTCGTGTTAATTTATAGAAAAAGTGTTGGATTTATGTGGTAATGAAATTAAAAGTGAAAAACCACCGCGAATGTAAACAAAATTAGTCAGATTCTCAATTAAACCATTAAAACATATTGATTCACTCAATTTTATGAAATTATTTTAATACAATCACTGAAACACTAATCAGTGGTACTCCATGTGCAGAAAAAGCGATAAAATAAAATATTTTACAACTTTTTACTGCAAAAATAAACTTAAAAATTTGGCTCCACTATGTTATTACACGAAAAATGTCATCCTTTCAAGCAAATGTAGGACCGGCACCAGCCGCTTCCAGGCCTGTAGCTACGAAGGACTTGCTGGAAGCCCTATCAGAACCTTAAATAAGCAGCGCGCTGCAAATTTAAGACATAAGATGAGCATGTAGCACGCGGCTCTGGCGCTGCTTTGCTTGTCATTTACCAGCCTCAGCCACTGACAAATAGAATGGAAAATTTTCAAGGCACCATTTTATAGAAAATTTTCATGGCACCAATTCGTTCCGTAAGTAGCAAACCTTTTTTCAATGACATGTGTACACGTTAGTAACTTTTGTAAATAAAATATTCTTAAATTAGTATTTGGAAGGTGGAAACTAAATCAATTTTTGCTAAAAAAAAATAAAATAAGAAATAATATTTCGATGATTTTACCCTTTTTAAAACCTTCTCTTCATTAAATATAAATTATTATGTTAAACAAGGCAAGGTTCTCTACCTCTGTTTGAACATATTCCGGGGTTTATGGGGGAAAGAGAAACAAATAAAAAAATCACTGCACCCATCTATTTTTTTTTAAATATTTTGACATTCTTCCAAAGACAAAAAAAAAATGGAATCAGGTATGGCAACTTTAATATCGTGCAAGTCGTGCAACCGTTTTGACGGTTTTTTTAATTTCGCTTAAATTCATTTCAGAACCGCTTAAAATCATTATTTAGATTTCTTTTTTTACTTCAAAAGTGAAAAAGTTGTCGTATTTTTAGTTTATTGAAAATAAAGAGTAAAACGCGTGTCTTAAATCACGCCAAATAAGTATAACTTCTAATGCGCGTAAATACATATGTAGGTACACACACCCAGTTTTTTTATCTATTATGTAGGTAATAATAATATTGAAATCTTAAATAATGAAATAAATATAGCCGCGATATTTTGAGTCAAACTTCAAAGTATAAAATTTCAATCAATTAACAAAGTTCTGTGAACTCTTTGGCAAAAACCACATTTACGTAAAAAAATATATTTATTCTTGAATTCCTAGAAATCTTCAAATAATAAAATAATAAATACGAAAGGAATTAAAGCCAAAACCCCCAAACATCATTGGTTGAGATTTTGAATTCTACAAAAATAAAAATGAAGATACCCGAAAATCGCGAATTATACCACTGAAAACTAAAAGCGTAGAAAAAATCATTTCTTAAATATAAACAAAAAACAAAGCGATAAATTTTTGTATGAAATTAATTCTCAATCAAACATCATCAACAACACATATTTCCCAGGGAAAAAAAACTTGTTTTATGCAAAATAGTGGACATCACACAAGAAGCTGCTATCAATGCACATAAGAAAGTCCATAAACGGCTAAAAGTATTGATAGGATGGAAATGAAATAAAATAAAAAACACAGGTAAAAAACATATAGTCCCCGATATCAACAAAAACTAAATAAATTCAGTTTGGGTGGTCCGACGACAAGCGTTTTATCGCCGCGCAATGTACCGGCCCGTACCGCCCGGTTGGTCTATTATCGATTATTAAAATTCATCAGGTTTATATCCAAAATGGCGAGCTTTGTCCGATAGGGCTTACCTGCTTTCTGGTGGTTCTAGTTTTTTTTGTGTTTTGTGTTTTTTTAAAGTGTTTTAAATTCGAGAATAAAAACTCCGGGAGGTTGTATCTAACACGGTGTATCTACTCTCGTAGAATCATCAATGGGAGGAGCATTCCAAGGAACGATGATTTTTTTGTTTTTTCTTTCGTATCTGCTGTAGTTGATTCATTATGATTCTCTTCCGGTGTGATTTTGCATAGATATGGTGGGAAAATTTGATTTTTTTCTTTTAAATTGTTATGGAAATTGTGCCTGTTTGTGGGTCTTGCATTAGTTTTATAGTTGCTATATTTTTATAATTTTAGTTCTAGTGTCAGTTCTAGAATTGATTTATAATTCTAGTTTCTATTTCGTAGAGAGGTGCCAAAATATCAAAGGCTTATAGAAATTTTGGTAGGGACATCAGCTTCTAAAAATGTTGGTAGGGACATCCTCACAAGATAATAATGCGCACCTTGTTCAAAATTGATTTCGCCATCGGACTACTTAATTGTGAAATAGTATCATCCCGGTATAAAACGAATAAAAAAAATATGAGTGTGTTTGTGCTTAAGACCACACTTTAGAAGTAAAACTTTTGTGCCCAAAGGCAAGTAATATGCAATAGATATAGTGGAAAGTCTGTCGGATCTATAGTACGCTTGAGTGACGAATCTACTGACGGACTTGATACAAATACTAGGTATTTGAAAATATCAATATCATCACGCGGTGCACCTAGTACGTATAGCATATAAGTGCGCATCCCACACGCAGGACAGTACGACCGTACACCACACACGCACACACATACCGTCGGGTATAGGTACGTTGGAACATAATGCGATTAAAAAAAATCTTTTTTAAATTCATCTATGTAAAGATACAAAACTCACCGCGTATTTATTGAGAAAAGCATCATCAACACACTGTTTTGTTTCTTCTAGCGATTTAATAACAAAATTTTCTACTAAAAAATAAATCAACACACACTGCACACTTTCCGTACAACAAACCAACTGGGGGCCACTGTGAGCACGTTCCTCTTTCGCATCAATAATCTTGTACGAGGTGTGACAAGAGACTGATTATTTTGCCGCGACTGTGGTAACCCTGCGACCTTGAAATTCCCTTTCCCTTCTCTCGGCATCCTTCCCCTCTCCATTGATATATTTGCCATCGCTCTAGCTTGTTTAGTTCGCCTGATCTGTCGTGTTGAGAAAACGTGTGTTCGTAGTGCTTTTTTAAATTTTATATTTTCAGTCGATGTAGCTGTCGTTTTAGCCCTTTTGTATTATCTTCTTCTTCTTTAAACTCCTTTAATCCCTCATGGGACATAGGGCGGAAACAGTTGCCCTCCAGCGGACTCTGTTTTGCGCGACAGCTCTCAGCTCCGACCAGGATCTCCCAGTTGTTGCGGCTTCTTCTAGTAGGGTTCTCCTCCACGTTGTTCTAGGTCTTCCTACTCGACGGGAACCTTGCGGATTCCAGTCAAGGGCCTGTTTGGCTAGGTTTTCGTTTTCGCGTCGCAAGGTGGGGCCAACCCAATTCCATTTCCTTCGCCTGATTTGGTCGTCTATCCTTTCTTGGCCGGCACGGCGCCAAAGTTCTTCGTTTGAAATTCTATCTTGCCAGCGGATTTTTAGGATACGACGAAGGCATCTGTTGATGAAGACTTGTAGGCGCCCTGTGATGAATTGGGTGACTTTCCATGTTTCGCAACCGTACAAAAGAACTGCCTTAACGTTGGAGTTGAACAGTCGCAATTTGGTGTTAGTTGAGATCTCCGTTGATCTCCATATGCGGAACAGGCATGCATATGCGCCTCGTGCTTTGTTTATTCTGGAACTTACGTCTTCTTCTGCCCCACCATTTTCGGTAATAACACTACCGAGGTAGCAGAATTTATTTACCAGTTCCACGTCACGGTTATTCAGCGCTGTCCGTTCAATGGTGTTTGCATTTATCCGCATTTCTTTAGTTTTAGTCGGATTTAGCCTTAAGCCTGCTGGACTACTTTCTGTTGCCAAATTGTTCAACATGTTTTTGAGGTCCTGGTGTCTGTGGGCCAGCAAACAGATATCATCGGCGTAGTCGAGGTCCTTAAGGCGATCTACACCATATTGTATGCCGCCTGTTCGATTATCTAGAGCGCCGACAAGGATGTCATTTATTACTATAAGAAATAGTAAAGGCGAAAGTAGGCATCCTTGTCGTACTCCTGAGCTCACCTCAAAGCTGTCGGATAATTTTCCATTATGGAGAACTCTGCATTTGGAATTGTTATATAGGGCTTTTATCAATTCTATTATTTTATCAGGCAATCCACGTCGCCGTAGTGCCTGCCATATAAAGCTCCTATTGACCGAGTCGAACGCTTTCTCATAATCTACGAAAGCAAGGTAAAGGGGGGATCGGAATTCAGTAGACTGCTCCACTATTATTCTCAAGGTGTTAATATGATCAATACAGGAGCGGCCCTTCCTGAATCCAGCCTGCTGCCTCCTAAACGTTCGGTCAACTGCCTCACTTATCCTAGATAGTAATATATGGGACAAAATTTTGCCCACTGTAGATAGTAAACAGATGCCTCTCCAGTTGTCGCATATTGTTAGGTCCCCCTTTTTTGGTATTTTGACTATGATACCTTCCGTCCAATCCTCCGGAAAGGTACAGGTGTTCCATGCTATTTCTATGATTGGCTGAAGCGCATCTGCTATGAGGCTTGAGTCGGCTTTCAACAATTCTGGCGGGATGCCATCTTTCCCAGCTGCTTTACCATTGGCCATCGCATGAATTGCGGTTACTATTTCCGTCTTGGATGGGGCCCGAGTGGTGATTCTTATTGGCTGCGCATTGTTGCTGTTTTCCTGAGGTTCCTGTGTAAGTGTACCATTCAGGGCGGCGAAGAAGTAATCAGCACAGCAGCCTTCCATCCACACTCTTAACGGCATGCTTTTTAGTAGAGTGCTTTCCCGAGAGCTGTTTAGTGATTTGGTACAGCACCTTACTGTTGCCTGTGTTTGCCGCGTTTTCCGCTTTTTCTGCGAGCTCGTTTATCTGCTGCCTTTTATCACGCCGGACACTTCTCTTAACCTCCCGGTGTAATTGGGAGTATTCCCGTTCTAATTGGTGACGTCTTTCCGGGTCGTTTGTGGAGTTTACGCTATTTTTGAGGGCCCTTCTGCGTTCTATTTTTTGCCAGGTTGTGTCCGAGATCCAGTGCTGCTGGTTTCTTTGGACATAACCGATGCTTGTTTCCGCAGCCGTCAATATCGCGCCCTTTGTCGTACTCCACAATTCCTCAATATTTGTGTCGTCAGAAACGGTTTGCTGGTTTAATAATTCTAAAAAGTTTCCAGCGAATTCCCGCTTTTTAACGCTCTCCCGCAGAAGGTCTACGTTAAACCGTCTACGGGTTATAGCATCATGTTGCACGTTTCTGATTGCGGCGATTTTAAGGCGAATAGTTGCTACAACCAAATGGTGGTCGCTTCCAGTATCCGCTCCCCTGAAACTCCTGACATCCTCAAGAATAGTTCTCCATCTGCGGCTAACGGCCACGTGATCTATCTGATTTCTCGTTCTACCATCGGGCGATACCCAGGTCTCTTTGTGTATCTTCTTGTGACAAAAGTAAGTTCCACCTACCATGAGTTGGTGGGAACTACAAAAGTCAACGAAAAGCTCACCATTGTTATTGGTAACTTGGCTTAGGCCTTGGTTTCCAATTGTGTGTTCAAGGCCGGTGTTGTCACGGCCGATCTGAGCGTTTAAGTCACCCATTAAAACAATGATGTCTCCCCTTGGAATAGAGCGAAAAACCTCATTCAGTCGCATATAGAACTCGTCCTTGATGTCATCTTCTGCGTCTTTAGTTGGAGCATAGCATTGGACTACCGTAGTACTTCTTAGTCTGGTACGCAGGCGCACGGTAATAATCCTATCAGAAACTGGTGACCAGCTAATGAGGCTGGACCTGGCTTCTTTGGTGAGTATTACGCCAACGCCACTCCTACGGCTTTCAGTTTCGTTTCTACCAGAATATAAGAAGGACTCACCGTTTGGGCAGATATGTTCCCCCGCATCGGGCCATCTAGTCTCGCTAAGTCCCATGATCTTGATTTTATATCGATTCATCTCGTTGAGGACTTCATCCAGCCGTCCCTCAGCCAGCAGTGTTCTCACATTCCATGATCCGATTCGTGTCCTTGTTCGAAAAGCAAAGGTCGTCGTCGTGTTGTCCGTCCGGTTCCGAGGCATTGTTTTGCCGATTCGTAGCAATGGTGTTTTTTATGGGAGCGGGTTGCTAACCCTCAGCCCAACCGACTTAAAACTCTGTTTTGTGGCGCAGAGAGCTCGCCATTCGCCCGTCTCCCGTTAGCTCCTTCCGAAGAAGTACCCCAGAGGGCACCGCGGGGAGGTGGGATTAGGACTTGCTAACAGGTCTGCTAGGTGTTCGTCTGCAGTGACTTTCCTCGAATCTTGACAGAAGTGACAAATCGGGTGCCACCACTTTCCGAGGTCTTTGTTAGCCGTTCGCCCCCTTTTGTATTATGCCTTATCATAAAATTTGTTTGCTTTGAAATTTTGAAAATAAATATTGCAACATTTTTTTTTTTGCTTTTTAAGGGTAACATTCATATTTTAGGACCGCGGGACTTCGATTTTCGTAATTAGCGACCCAAAAACATATAAGGAACGATTTTCACAACAGTGTTATGATTTGAGATAAACGATTCGTCGATGTTGCAAGTTAAAAAAAGTGGAATTATAAAAGTCCAGTACATCTTACCAAAGGGGAGGTGGGTGCCAATTTAAAACAAGAACACCTCACGTATTTAATTCACCACGCCCTTTTGCTTTTATAAACACCCAGCCACAATTAAAATAGTATTAGAACTAATAAAGCTATATCAAAAATAGTGTTAAGTGATAAACAAAACTCATGTAAAATATCTAAAGCAGTAGTACAACATGCAATACCTCCTAAAAGCACTCCTATTAACTATAGATCGTATAGGACCAATACTGCACCCAGTACATCACCGAAACCACCTTCAATGCCCCCTTACTACACTCCTACTAAATATAGTTATAATAGCAATAATAATAATAATAATCATAAAATAACCAATAATAATAAAACCCATACTAACTCCGTTCCAGCTGCGCCTAACTCAGTTCCGAATTGTTCACTAGGTACCATGAGCACGCCCTGCACGAATTGTACACTAGGTACCATGAGCATTATGAAATCAATTCCCAACAAGTTACCAAGAATCTCGCCGCTTGTACTGCTCATATAAAATCACTACACTGGGTCCCATCTGCAAAAAATCCGTGATGAGATGAACTGATTTTACCGCCCGTAACTAGTTACTTCCTCGACGGCCGATCCCACCCAGTCTCTTCTCCTCAAACCTAACCCACTCGAGGTTGTAAGAATCTTTCGTCACAATTGTAGTGGTATGAGAACCAAACTTAATAATCTCTCCATTGAGTCTAAATCGTGTCGCTATGATATACTTGTACTGACCGAAACATGGTGAAATGGTACATTCCTAAATCAAGAGATATTGGACAGTAACTTCAAGAGAGGGTTAAGTCCTTATAGCTGACAAAGACTCTTTAAATAGTTAATTGATCATGACCAATTGTTCAAAATCCTTTGAACACGTCTTCATAAAATCTGACCTGAAGCATATATCGGTTCGCAAATGTGCAGAATTTGAAGTTGATAGGTTATATTTTCTTTTGTACGGTTGCGAAACATGGAAAGTCACCCAATTCATCACAGGGCGCCTACAAGTCTTCATCAACAGATGCCTTCGTCGTATCCTAAAAATCCGCTGGCAAGATAGAATTTCAAACGAAGAACTATGGCGCCGTGCCGGCCACGACCAAATCAGGCGAAGGAAATGGAATTGGGCTGGCCACACCTTGCGACGCGAAAACGAAAATCTAGCCAAACAGGCCCTTGACTGGAATCCGCAAGGCTCCCGTCGAGTAGGAAGACCTAGAACAACTTGGAGGAGAACCCTACTAGAAGAAGCCGCAACAACTGGGAGATCCTGGTCGGAGCTAAGAGCTGTCGCGCAAAACAGAGTCCGCTGGAGGGCAACTGTTTCCGCCCTATGTCCCATGAGGGATTAAAGGAGTTTAGATAGATAGATAGGTTATATTTTATACTTTTTATTCTGTTATGTCTTCCGCCATCTTGGGTTGGCCGCCATTTTGAATTTGAAATCATGCCAAACAGCTAATTGTATTCTACTCGTAATACCCTTTCATTTGATACCCATTACGGGGATCGGGAAACGCAATTGCGAAATTCGGCCGCCATCTTGGAGCCACCATTTTGATCTTTTTACTAAAATGTCATATGGCATTGTCACCCGAACTATGCCAATGAGCAAATTTGGGGTTGATCGGTTACATTAAAGTGGGTCAAAATCAAGTTGCAACAGTTGCAAAAAATTGTCAAAACTCGTACTATCGTACTAATTTAATTAATTAAAAAAAAAACTAAAATAGCGAAAGCGGAAACTTACTTCCACCTATTAGGGTATCTATGCCTCTACAAAAAAACCGGATGCGGATTTCTATCACTTCTAGTTTGGCTCCAACGCGTGACGCTACACATAAGCGGACACACACTCTCTTTTATTAATATGGAAGAATTTGTTCAAATAAATAGGAGTATGATAATAAAAATTGTATCTTTAATTTTATTAATGCACCTGCCTTTAGGGTCTGCATCTAGTATTCATCCTAATTGTGTATGAAATCTAACAATCAATAAAATAGTTTTCATAAGGGCTCGAATAAACATAATTAAATTTGCGGATGGCAATAATAAATACTTATCTGTTATCCCGAATTCATGCGACAAAAAAAAATTCCAAAAGCTGAAATATGAAACTTCTCAGGATTTATTAGGTCACATCTGATTTTTGATGTTACTAACACACCCCAAATTCCTAACTTCCGATGTAGTGAGGATTCAGTCAAGAATATATACTATGGTAGCTCTATTAGATACAACAAAAGGTGTCGTAATGTTTTATTGTTTAACAAGTTTACGCATTTCTGCCACGTCTACATTAAAATTTCCTAGGGATAAATTGTAAGCATCCGTGATAAATGATTCCAAGTGGCATATTGTAGCAAATTATAACATTACCTACATATATATTTTCACTATTTGTCTACCTTTATACTCGTATTCCTGGCAGGTTATTTTTCCCAGGCTACTCAGGTAGGTAATAAAAAGTAACGACACTTTGAGGGTTTATCTTCTTTATGAACTAAATGGTGTTTGTCACAAGGCGTTTTGACCGAAGATTGTGTGTTAAAATCCTCTTTAATTGCAATTGTGGTTTATCAGATAATCCCTGAACGGAAATAACAGGCTAACAGTGTCTATTTACAGTCAACAATATCCTAGATTTTCTTCCTGTATCTTCCCGCACCTAAAAGTTTTGAAATAATTAAGAATTACTCGATTATATAGATGTGTAAGACATAGATCATTTGATGGAAGAAGACTATTATTGATAATAAAGGACATTTTCCCATAATTTTGTTTTTGAACAATTCCTAATGTTGCTTTATAATGTTTTCCGGTGAGCCACAAGATAGTAAATGATTTTTTTATGTGAAAGACCTTGCTTGAAATAATTTGTTTTTTTTTAATTTATAAATAATGAATATAAATAAAAAAATGGTTTAAACAAATTTCAAAACTTCAATTCAGTGAGTAGCGCTTCCGAACTGAACATTTTTGTTTATGCGACAGTTCTAAGCTCAAGTGTCACCTTTCTTCTTTTACCCGACCATTACAGCGTTTTTCAAGCCGAAGTCAGTGCGACCTGGGAGGCTATCGAATCCTTGAAAATAAATAATATATCTCGTAAGAATATATTCCATCGTGCAGCCAGGCAGCCTTCAAGGCTCTTAGGCCGGCCGAGCACTAGCAACTTTTTTGATGGGCGATTAAACAATTTAATCAATGAAAAATTTGCCCCCGTCCTAAAGGCATGCGCACTAGCGACTAGATAGTTGCCCAATTGGAGTCAGTTAAACATGGATTTTGTAGAGGTCGCATGAGTTTGTGTTTTGAACCTAACCAGAAATAGGAGGCCACAAAGAAGGTAATTTTGGATCTATCCAACTTTAAGCCAGAAACTTTTAAATGGACAATTTTACAAGTTATTTCATGATTTTCGAGAACATTCGACAAAATTTTTAATTACTTTCGAAAATTAAATAGTTATGTTAGTTACTTAATTAGTTTTGACAATTTTTTTCACTATGCTGGGACGTCGTATTACGCTTTTCTAGTGCACTAATAAATAATTCCGTATCTATTAGAGACATGATACGGCTAGGAAGTCAAGACTGCAGGCTTGGATATGCATGTTTTTTTTTTGTATGGGCATCTATTAACTCACTATTAAAATAGAACGTGTTGGATCAGCTTAGATCAAGCCGGGATGAGATGGATCACAGCTGTACCGCACTCTTCACGAAATATGGCTGCTTTTAGCCGCAAAGCGTTCGAAAAAAATTCTTCAGCTGAACAAAAAAAAAGATAGGCTACGTAGCGAAGGCCCTGACTGGTATTTCCCCACAATGACTTACATATGTAGAAGTTGTGGCAATGAAGATGAGGAAGAAACTGTCTCCCATCTTCTCTGTACATGCCCGGCCCTCGCAAGAAGGCCTTCCTTGGCTCACCACCTCAAAGAAGCTGCAAATGGCTAATGTTCTTACCTCTGCAGCTTTATTTAATGCTCCAAATAGCTTGAAATGGCCTAAATTTGTGCTCAATAGGTACCTATAATAGCATCACAATGGGCCCAATGGTGTGACTAAGTGGTGAAAAGCCATTTGAACCTAACTTAATCTAAGCTCAGGAGTCACCCTTTGTACTACAGATTCGCCATATTGTTGGTCTTGTGATATTGCAATTGAGTCTATACATTGGCATGTAAATATGTACCATCAAGAGAAATGTCATTTTAGAATTTGACGAGCGTTAGTTAAGTTTGTTCGTCCATTTACGTGTGTGCAAAAAATTATGATGCTACCAAAAACGAATCCTAAATGAAGTCAACGACGTTGTGGCGCGGTGCTAGCATTTCCATTTTCACAAATTTGAAACGCCCATAAGGGGGTAAAGTAGTTGAATTTAGAGATATCCTGAAACATGTGTTTCATTATTAATGCTGTATGTATAGTATTTATTTCTAGTTCGAAGAAAATCTGATGAAATATAAATAACTTCCCATTCATATTTTTCCACCCTGGTTTACCCCCTTAGGGCTTGATTAACGAAAAACTCGAGAGACGTGTTTCATTATTTATGGTGTCTAGTATTTTTACTAAGTTGCAAGAAAATCTGACTAAAAAAAATTCACCTTTACAACTTATTCAACCCCATTTCACCCCCTCCCCTTAGGGAATGAATTTCGAAAAATCGCTGCATATCAAATGTCCATGATATTATAGGGATGCACTGTAAAAATTTCGGCACTTTAGGTCCAGCGGTTTGGGTCAACCCCATTTCCCCCTTAGGGGAAATGTTTCGAAATTTGGCTAATTCAAATTTAGCATTTCGTGGAAAGATTGAAGAGCGATATTCCAAAACGTACTAAGTCAATTTTTGTTTAATTTTAATATTGTATTGCTTTCCAATCTATGACGTAGTAGTTATGCATCCACATAAACATTTATCACAAATCATACTCATTCCGATGTATAATGGGTCATACAAATGAATTTTCCATCAATTTCAATAGCTAGTATTCATATTGAATTTTTTAATGTTTTTTTTATATTAAAAATAAAGATTTGAAAAATACTATTCTTTCTTTTGCTGGGCTGAACTTTCTGAGGACTGAAAACATTTACCATAGTATCATAATTTTACTATGAAATTTTATTTCAAAATGTACTAAGTAATTGACTTAGTACATTATGAAAATGTACCACCATAAATAAAACCATTTTTTTCATATAAAATGTAGCAAATTTATTTATATTTTTATAAATAATAGTTTCTTTTATCGGTTTTTTGAGAAAGGAAATAATATTACAGCCCTTTAGGCGAGAGTGAAAGTGATATTCAGTTTTTTTTTATTTCCCACTAATTACATCATAAGAACTTAGCACGTTTTGGAATATCGCTCTTCGATTGTTGTTCTTTGAGAAGATTTCCGGCCGTTTTTACCCGTTCAACCAAGGGCCAACCGAAGCGACCTTCTAAATATGTCAATTCAAAAGAATCCATTACGGCACCATTTTAAGTTTTTTGCATTAACAGAGAATATGAATTAGCTACAGCGTAGCCGGCCCGATAAAAATATGATCCGATCATAGATCGGCTTCCTGACTGTATATCAGGCTGAAGCCCCCGTAAACGAACTGTTATTTTCAGAGAAAACTAAATTTCGCACGAACTGAACTTCATCTCTTACAGTCTGAAAGCTAAATTAATTTGAAATACTTGAGGGCAGAACTTAAGTCGGTTAGGTTTCATTTTCCAAAAAGATAATACGTGATGTCTATACCGCAAACATGTTCAACGTGTGCTCTCAAATAAATAATGTCAGCACGATAAAATAATATCAGCACGATTAACCCCACCAAAAAAATAATGACGATTTCTTGCAAATCAAAGTGTGGAGAAAAATTTGTATGTGTGCAATGAGTACAAAAAGCTACTAAAAGCAATGGCTAAAAGGTTCAACAACCCCTTAGCTGTTCTATCAATAAAATTCTTGAAATTTATCATCGATTACTGACTTTTTGAATTTTTTTCTTTAAATTAGAACTCCCGAAAATACATTACACTTAAATTGTGAAACCTTTCTGTTCAAAATATGTTTCTAAAAAATTAAATGCTTCAAACAAGCGTTTTAGCTCAATAAATTTTAATTTCAATTTCAATTCAATTATTCCAAGTTGATCATTTAGATAAATTATATTCTTTATTTCTAGTTTGGATAGAAGCAAGCAATGTATGTGTGGAAAAGGGATTGGTCTTACAAATTTAGATACTGTAATAAGGGTTATTTCTAATAGAAACTGGTGTTTGCGTGTAACATTTCAAATTCGATCCAATTTACAATTATGTGAGACGTTAGATTCAAAGTATAGACTAAAACCTAGTAATCTACAATGAGTTGCTTGGCTAGGGTTGCCATTCGTCCGGGTTACCCGGATTTGTCCTAGTTTGGAAGGCGTCCAGGGGCCACCCAGGAGAGATTTAAAAAGTGTGCCGATCAATTGAATGATTAGCAATAAATTAAAACAAATCTTAAAAATTGACTCGTAATCCGCATCCAAGCAAACTTCAAGGTTGGAATTTCGAGTGCCAAAATTCAATTATCAAACGTATACCGATCCGAAACGGAAAGAGGTAAGTCTTTCCGGTCGTTCAAGTTTTGTGTCTGTTATTTCTACCGTAAGCATATTTTAGTCGAATACATATGGAAGCTAAACTTAAATTCAACAGCTTTTTCTAGGGTTTCCCTGGACCTATTGCCAAAAAAATTTCTTTTTTTAGAAGAACCGATATTTTCACAGTTGAAATTTCAGCCATATTAACCTGGATATTAAAAAGTAACGAAGAACGCCTCCTAGGGTGTTCCGTAAGAAAAATCCTTGCCACTGTATATGGTGGAATCAACGAGAACAGCGTTTGGAGGAGAAGATGCAATCACGAACTGTATCAGTTGTATAAAGGTCCAAACATCATAAAAAATATAAAAATTAACGGGGTTCGATTAGCAGGACATGTTGAGCAGAACAGTGATGACAGCATAACAAAAAGTATTATGAACAGGCACAGGCCCGGGACGTACAAAAAAGAGATATACAGATAGCGTAGAAGAAGATCTACGAACCCTAAGTATAAGAAAGAAATAGAGAATTCAAGCCAGTGATCACAGTTCTGAAGGAGGATATTGTAGGAAGCCAAGGCCAATAAATATGGAGCTTTTCATGATGATGATTAATTTCAGCAATTTGGTAAAAGAGGATTTATTTAAAGAACATAATAGCGGTTTGTATAGAACTCAAAAACGGTTATTTGTATCGTCGAAAATCGTTCAGGTCGGATAATCGTTACTTCGGTAGTTAGGTATTCCAGTTTGCTTTTAAATCCCCATAAAATCGTCGAAGCAGTGGAATTGTATTCGAAAAAGAAGGATCGAACAAGGTAGAACATTATATCAATCTCTCCTCTAAAAATTGAAAAAAAAAAGGCACAGGTATTCATAAACTTCTTTTTAATTCTTCCGTTTCTTATAGCCTCGACACACGCACGCATTTATAATAAAAATTCAATATTTGAACCTCATCACTTAGAAAGCCCGATTGGGCAAATTTTGGTTAATCAATTGCGAAATCTTAAAAGAACGGTAAATCATGTTAAACAGTCCGCTTTTAGGCGTTTTTCCAGTCAGCAGGTTTTTGAATTTAATTTTATTACTTGAAAATTAATAAAAAATATTACATACTTGTTCAAATATTAAAAAATTTAACTGTTTCCATTTCATTAGGCGAGCAACGTACAAAAGATATATATTTTTTTTGAATTTATCGTTCTCTAACATTTTTTACTACACTACCACTAGTTACAACTGTCATAATATAATGAGGTATTTTAACGTGTGTCACCCCTTATAGGCGTTCGTCATAAATTACAAATTTTCGTTATATGTATTTGGGGTCGTCCATAAATTACGTGAGGCGTTTAGGGGAGGGAGGGGGTCGACCCAAATCTCACAAAATCTCACGTGGGGGAGAGGGGGGGTCTCGGCAAATATCACGTAAATTTTTTTTTTTAAAGAAACAGTGTAAAATGCCGAGAAAACTGGGTTAAATTAAGTAAAACATGTTTCTCCACTAAAGACCTCCATTCACTTACTGTCAGACCAGGTCAACCAGCACGACTAAGCTTGACTCAGTCTAACTGAGGGATGATACTTCAGGTACCCGCCCGACAGGCCGTGGCATGCAGATGAAATCATGATTCTCTACAGACACACAGGTGAAAACGACTGCTTAGCATAGCAGGTTATTAATTCAAGCGCAAAAATGTTCATGGCCTCAACGAAAGCTTCAAGGCGTCTCCAGCCTCACGCCGCGCCGTGAACACCCGCAAACAAGCGCGAACGCCAGTGTGGATGGTTTTCACGCTTAGCTCGCGCCTTGCTTTCTGTTATGGGCCGTCCACACTACGCGGACTTAGATCCTACGCGCTTTTCGCCGTACGGCCTCTGACAAAAGCGCGCATGAGTTCTGAATCGTGAGCAAATTGAGGAAACAAATCAATTTTTGTTTGAAAAAACATACGCGCTTTTGAAAAACCCGTATTGTGTAGACGTACAATGTACCTTTTCGAGCACAGCCTTTGGTCCTCGCAGTTTGGTTATACTGCCTTTGCCATTAAAAATATCGCAAAAAAAGGCATTAAATTCTATATGAAAAAAAGAGGCAAAAGCGCGTATGACCTAAGTCCGCGTAGTGTGGATGCACCATTATGGGCCGTCCACACTACGCGGACTTAGATCCTACGCGCTTTTCGCCGTACGGCCTCTGACAAAAGCGCGCATGAGTTCTGAATCGTGAGCAAATTGAGAAAACAAATCAATTTTTGTTTGAAAAAACATACGCGCTTTTGAAAAGCCCGTATTGTGTAGACGTATAGTTGTTTTCAAACCTCGTGACATCCAGCGCATGTTCCCCAGCTAAGCTCTTAAAAATGTTTAAAAGTTCAGACAAAAGCTTCAGTTAACTCCTCCTATCAAATCACTTGTTGCCATGTAATCAGTCGCGACTGTGTATTGCTACCGGGAGGTGTATCTTTCTGGGACTTCAATGATTATTTAAAAAATTTACAAATTATGACTGAAAAACACCCGTTTTTATATATTTTTTTTATTTTAAGGTTTTTATATTTTACACATGCCACAGAAATAATTTGATAAAAGCCCTATATAACAATTTTAAATGCAGAGTTCTCCATAATGGAAAATTATCCGACAGCTTCGAGGTGAGCTCAGGAGTACGACAAGGATGCCTACTTTCGCCTTTACTATTTCGTATAGTAATAAATGACATCCTTGTCGGCGCTCTAGATAATAGAACAGGCGGCATACAATGGGGTTTGTTAGACCGCCTTAAGGATCTCGACTACGCCGATGATATCTGTTTGCTGGCCCACAGACACCAGGACCTCAAAAACATGATTAACAATTTGGCAACAGAAAGTAGTCCAGCAGGCTTAAGGCTAAATCCAACTAAAACTAAAGAAATGCGGATAAATGCAAACACCATTGAACGGACTGCGCTGAATAACCGTGACGTGGAACTGGTCGATAAATTCTGCTACCTCGGTAGTATTATTACCGAAAATGGCGGTGCAGAAGAAGATGTCAGTTCCAGAATAAATAAAGCACGAGGCGCATATGCATGCCTGTTCCGCATATGGAGATCAACGGAGATCTCAACTAACACCAAATTGCGGCTGTTCAACTCCAACGTGAAGGCAGTACTTTTGTACGGTTGCGAAACATGGAAAGTCACCCAATTCATCACAGGGCGCCTACAAGTCTTCGTTAACAGATGCCTGCGTCGTATCCTAAAAATCCGCTGGCAGGATAGAATTTCAAACGAAGAACTATGGCGCCGTGCCGGCCAAGAAAGGATAGACGACCAAATCAGACGAAGGAAATGGAATTGGGTTGGACACACCTTGCGACGCGAAAACGAAAATCTAGCCAAGCAGGCCCTCGACTGGAATCCGCAAGGATCCCGTCGAGTCGGAAGACCTAGGACAACATGGAGGAGAACCCTACTAGCAGAAGCCGCAACAACTGAGAGATCCTGGTCGGAGCTGAGAGCTGTCGCGCAAAACAGAGTCCGCTGGAGGGCAACTGTTTCCGCCCTATGTCCCATGAGGGATTAAAGGAGCACAATGATGAATACAGAATGAATGACAGAAATAATTTGTAGTAATTTCTACTAAAAAATACGATATTTTGTGTTTTTATCACTTTGATTACTAGATTTTTGACATTTTCCGCCAGTCGCAAGCGCGCTTCTGCCTGGGGAGGTTGTGTTGCTTGTGGCTGCGGAGAACTCTCAATTTATGAATGAAAATGCTCATATCTTTAAAAGAAATTTTTCCAGCAATTCTTTTAATTTATTTTAAATTTAGGGATGAGAAATATTTAGCATAATTATAGTAAAATTATGCTTATTACGATGGATAAACTGCCTTTGTTGAGCAGGAGTTTTACATGTATTTAAAAGCTCTGCTCAATACATATAAAGATTACTTAACTTTATTCATCCGGCATGCGCACATCCCTTCCCAAATTATTTTGTTGAGTTTTTTCTGCGTTTGTTGCCTTTTCAAGTTAAAAGAGGGGAAATGATAGAACAAAATTTATGAAATTGGGCAACGAGGTGCGCAGAACCCTTCAAATTATTTGTGTCACGGCGTTTGAAAACGTCTATACAATGTACCTTTTTAAGCACAGCCTTTGGTCCGCGCAGTTTGGCTGTACTGCCTTTGCCATTAAAAATATCGCAAAAAAGGCATTAAACTCTATATGAAAAAAAGAGGCAAAAGCGCGTATGACCAAAGTCCGCGTAGTGTGGATGCACCATTACGAGTGGATACAGCGTGAATTCTTTCCGTCAATGAATAGAAGCTCCGATCTTCAGGCCCGAACTGACGATAAATTCGATTTTTGTCAGCTTTTTTGAGCTGTAGGCATTCTTGAACTTCAGGCCATACAGTTCTCGGCCGGTGAGTGTATGGTAATACTTGGCCTCAAGACTAAAACTTTCAGGCCACGGCCTGCCGGCGAACTGTGTGTAAATTGGACCCTTAAGATGTGGGTAAGTCCTACACAAAAAAATTGCTCGATTGTTTCGCGCGACTCGTCGAATGTTGCAGAGTACGAGCCAAGTAACACTGAACCGCGAAAAGGCCTTTAGAATTTAGTGCTACAAGAAAGTACATGTTGAATTTTAGCGTAATGAAATGTTGGGTGAGTGCTCACGTTTTGGTAGTTGTGTGTCCACCACAAGCGGAAAAGCGAGGAGGGCAAGCAGCCCGAATTATCAGTTATCTTAAATAAAATCTTGCACCCAAACCTCCCCTATTCACACAGATGAACTTTTTACACACATTTCGCTAGATTTCACTATGGTTACGTACACGGATTTTATACGCGAAGGCCTTTCCTGCAGTTCTACATTCAAACTCTGTGGTTACGACCGTAATTTTGTATTTTATATGGATTTTATAAAATTTGAAAAATCTCACGTGTGACTAGGGGGGAGGGAGGGGGTCGGGATAAATCTCACGATATCTCACCAAGGGGGGAGGGGGGGTCGAAAAATCTCAAAAATCACCTCACGTAATTTATGGACGACCCCTTTTGATTGCCGTGTGTCGAGGGTATTATTAAGATATTTGTTTGTTTCTCTGCGGTAAGATCTATGGGATGCGACAGAGTAGGATACCAAATCTCCGCTGGAAGGATCGGGTAGACAAGCACGTCCAGAGCTTAAAGGCCCCCATACACGGCCAAATTGGATGTGCATCCAGATTTTCATCAAACCCATAAACGCAACGAGTTTTGATCGGCCGACCGGCACACAATCGATAGTTTTGGTTATACATCCGCACATGCAATTTGACCGTGTATGAAGGCCATAAGAATGCCAACACCAATGTAGAGAACAGTTCCAAGAGGCCAGAATCAGATCCCGGTTATAGAGCCATTAAAGAAGAAAATGAAATTTCGTATTAAGGGGGTATTCTAGTGTAGAAATTTGAAAAAATCACTTTTTTTTTTGATATTTTCAAAGCTTAACCTCTCAAGAATATGTCCTTAAAAGGGCTTGTTAAAATTTTAATTATTTTCAGAGATATAGTCATTTTAGTAGGGGTATTCTAGTGTAGAAATTTGAAAAAAAAAAAAAAAAAAAAATTTTTTGATATTTTCAAAGCTCAACCTTTCAAGAATATGTCCTTAAAAGGGTTTGTTGTTGTTTGGAAAATGCTTTTTTTGAAGTAGAAGAAGGCCCAATGTATGGAGCATGAATCGCGGATTAAATGAACGTAAGTATAAAATGTCATTTTATGGTTCAAAACCGGCGTAATTTTACCCTAAACTTTAAACGTGTTTATCTCGAAACTACATTTTTCAAAAAGTTTGCCATGATTTCTCAAGTTCTACTTGACCGATTTACTTCAAATTTTCAGTGAGTGTTCTCAATACATGTCTTTATCGTATGAACTATTATTATAACAATATAATGTTTTTTACTATTTTTAAAAAATTCCGAAAAGTCAAAAAAATAGGCCAAAAAACAATTTTTTTCGGACAGCCGGAATTTAGCCAAAAACAAAAAAAATTCCACTTTTTCTTAGTTAGTACGATAGCAGCATTCATCTAAATTAATAATATGTTTTTTTTTATTTTGGTCAGATCATCAGAAGGGTTGGAATCGTGGCAAACTTGGCGCGCCATTTTTTTTTTACACCCTACTTCAACAACCTATAAAATTTACAGTTTTTAATTTTTTGACTTTTTTTTATTTTTTATGTATTCTTTAAACATGAATAAATATCTTGTGAAAAAATGGATAGTAAAAATATTTTTAGTTTTTTATTCACAGCAGCTGAAAAAACACCTCAAATTCATGCTTCTACACTAGAATACCCCCTTAAACTGTTTAGAATTTAAAAAAGGCCAAGTTTTCAATAAGGAGTTGCTGCATGGTTGAAGAAATACGATATAAGTGCAGGTCCATCCAATACATACTGAGAAACGTTTCAGCGAATATTTTTATATTAATACAGTCTACCCATTAAAAACTGGTACACATACATGTAAGAAACCTCCCTAAAAGATTATTATACATTACTGAACATAAAGGAGTAAGAACGTACATATATTTAAATTTTTAAATATTTCATTCCTCATTCTAAGGGCGGGTAACTTAAGTCAAATTCGGTTTTCACAGTGTTTTTTCTTCTTCTTCTTACTATTATATTTGTTTCTTACGGCAGCACTTCAATATTGTAAATTATGAAGTTACAATATCCGAATTTTATTTAGAAATTCTCAAATTCGTTTTTTTAAGGTTTAGTGCAATGAAAAATATAAAAATTACTAATGAACTGCAATTCTAAAAGAAGGAAGAATCTTTCTTTGGAGGATATAAAGCTACTTTTGGTTGAAATTAAAAGGTTTAAAGACCATTCTAGAGTGCAAAAAATCCAACCTTTCTCATGATTTTATACGTTTGGTAGAACTTCCTTTCAATCGTGTTTCCTTTGAAATGTACTGGCAATCAACTGACGTTTGAATTTTCTAAGAAAAAGAAAAACTAAGTAAACTAAGAAAAACTTAAGTCTAGAGAAACTAACACCATTTTTATATGTTAGTCTAAGCTCAGGTATCACCTTTTGTACTACTAGTTCGTCATGTCGTAAAATTCAAGGGGCAATGTCCAGTAGAAAGCTTAGCTCGAAAGATAGAGAGAAGGATAGAATAGGTGAGAGGGAGTTAAGGAGGTGTTGGAGAAAGTGGCGATGAACCTTGCGGTTGAACTCTTAGGTGTTGTATGAGTTCGGGAATACTGACTTTAGAAGGTTGTTCCACAGACGAGTTGTTCTTTTTTAAACGAATTTCTAGATCGTAGTGTGCGCGAAGATAACGACTGTCAACTGTGTGGGTGACCCGAGCGGGCAAGTCTTGTGCTGCGGGAGAAATTTTGCCGCGGAGGCATGAGGTTACTTATTTCAATGGAGCAGTCAATATGATAAAAGTGATAAAATTTTGCAAGAGCTTACATTCCTATGGTGACTTAATGAATCTATTGGAGAGCAAATAGCGCTATCACCAATAAGTTGAAAAGCGCGGTTTTGCACCTTGTCCAGCCAAGCTAAGATGGTTCTTGGGGCGGCCCGGCCCAGATATATGAGTTGTATTCGAGACGGGGACGAATGTAGGACTTGTAGATTATAGTCCTGGAGGACGGCTGAAGGAGGAATTTACATGCTTGTTTACCAATTTGGAATATGTGGTTATTCCAGCGCAGATCTTCGGCTAATGCCCAAGATGTTTAGAAACGGCTCTGCCGTTACTATCTTATTGTCCACTGAAATGGAAAGTGAGTCGATGAAAGTTTTATTGGAGATGGGACACTTAAGATATTCTTAAGTAAATCTTACAACTGTGATACCAGTATGCATACTTAAATGCAACTTAATTTTATTTCTATACTTAAACTCACGCTGTGAAACCGGCCCTAAATAGATGTATTTTTCATAAACTAATAATTTTCCTATAAATGATTCGCTCCTTAATATTTATAACATAATCGTATCAATATCGTCGTTTTATTCTGAGTACATTTATTTCTGTAAAGTATGCTTCTACTAAAAAAAAATCGCAATATTATGTCATTACGGGTTACATACCACTTCTATGATAAATGACAATTATTTACATTAATATGAACAAAGTGAAATAAAAGAAAGTTTCGTCTATTTACCTGCATTACCCAAAAATTCGTCGATGGCACAATCTGGTCACCTGCTGTATCCGTATACATTTAGAGACAACAAAATCACTAAATTCAATTTCTTTCTTCTTCCCTTTTATTTCCAAACTTCTTTATCACTTCTTTATCACAAATTTTCTTCTATGTGCCATAAGTAAAATAATGTAAGAAAAACACACTTTAAAACACAGTAAAACAGAAAACCAAAATCAAATCATTCCAAAAAGGACTCAATCAAGCATCAACAATAATCAACACTTTTATTAACACTCTTCTGTATTTTATATCTAAAAATTTATCTTTAACTCTCTTTCGACATTTATTAGCCAGAAATTTATTTGCAAATCAAGGAAACATCTTGCTGCATAAATAACACCTCAAAAATTTCTTATCGTTCACCTTAATCTTAAAAATCCACTTTAAAAGCGACGAAAGCAATCAGCGACCAAGTGCAAGGCGTCGCGGTATTTTACGCGCATGATTGCGTTTCGCCTTCTTTTTATTTTTTTCTTAATTTTTTGCTTTATTTACGCGTAATAATGGCCTTATTAAGATGCAGCTCGAGTGTCACCGCACATGCACTTTTCTCACTGCAACACAATCTTTTAGTCTGCCAAAGTCCCCGCTGCCCCGGAATCAATCGAGTTCGAGAATATAACAGAACGCGAAATTTTCTACAAAACGCTCGATCGATTAAAATACAACAAAAGCCACGGTGACTGCTAATGTTACCTCTCCGGTTACCTAGGCGAGACTGATTAGTGACCACGGCTCCATTCAACGTGAACCACAGGTAAGCCAGGTAAAACTCTTATACGCGAACGCGACAGGTAAAAGACACGAAAGACCACCGCGAGATCAAGGTACGACAGCACAGAGCCACTGCCGCAGAGCTGCGAGATGGAATTGAGTTCCTCTTTTCAAATCGATTATGGAGTTGCTTTGGTCGTGGGGCTAATAATCGACACGATCTAGGACTCACTCTCGAGCAAAGAAGGATCGATCGATACAGCCGCGTGGCTGTTTATGTTTCCGGATAGTCATCCGTAGTATATAAGGCACACCATAAAACCCCGATAGACAGTGCTATAATTTCCTACCATAATGCAAAGGTGACGTCTAGGTGAGTTATCGATGAAATGAATGGAGCCCTAGCGGAACTTCTTGGGGCTTCCATTCCAACTTATTCCTCTGGATAAGAGTATTTGGCATCAGGACGACCGGCATCAATTTTACTTAGCTGACTGGTAGCGAGGAGTAAATGATCTCGGATAAATCATCCCGAATGGAAATGTCCAACTTGGAGCTGAGACAGGTCTTGATTACCTGTCGAGATTTGAAAGATTTATCTCTAGCGAAATTATTTTGGCCGGATTGCGTATCTGGAGATCTTTAGTACTTTGGCATTTTGTCATGTTTGTGGCATAAAAGCTACTGAAGGTTACGAGTACTTATTGTACTCTTAAAAGTGTGTAGGTTATAATGTTTTTAATTAATTCCTCTTCCTTATAGTCGGTACTCTGTAAACAACTGACCAATAATATTTGCAGAAAAACAAATGTTATTGTTTGTATTTTGAGTACTACGAGATTGAGATTAGAAATCCATGTTCTATTAGTCAAAAAAATAGAATGTAATCTCTGTTGTAGCGTTTTAAAAAACGTAGGATTGTATTTTTATTTTTACTGACGTAAAAAGTATTAATAATAGAACGAAATAATAACCGGAAAGAAGTAAATTTTGCAATGTCAGGATAAAAGAATCGATCGTATTTCAATTTCAAAGAATCAATAACTGGTTTTTTTCATTTTGTACCAAAGCACATTAATATTTTTGATTATAAGCACATTATATAGAAATCTAAAAATTAATATCATATACATACATATGTATTCATAAATTGATAGTTTTACTTTGTTGTTGGATGAAAAAACCACAAACAATTATAGATTCATAGAACGCAAACGCACAATCTTATATTGCATGTAGCCTCCATAAATACAAATTTTTTGGCACAATAGTTATTAAATTGATGAGCTAATTCGTTGAAACTTGATGTGAGAAAAAATAGGGGTTGCCATTAAAAATTTCGGATTCACCCCCACCCCCTGCGAGGGGCTAAGTGTGTGTGGGCAAAAGATTCCACCCTCCAAGCTGAGCAACTCTTGCTCATAACTTTTTTCACGAAAACCTACCGTTCAGGAAATATTGGCCCGGTCACGGGTATTTTCCGCACCCTGTACAATAGACGTCATCAAATCGAACTTTTAATCAAATTTTTGTCAAATTAAAAAATTAATAAAAATTTTGCATATTTAATTCGAGAATTATAACAATAAATTGTAACATTCATTTCTCAAAAACATGTATTTTATTCACTTTCCAGTTTATTGGAAGTTATTGTAATCGGTCCGAAAATTGACATCGTAATTATTACGTATTTTGATTTTTCAAGGTCCCAATAGCATTTTAAGCATAAATTTGAGAAGAGTTATGTTTGTGTGTGTTTTTGTGGACATGCGTAGGTGGTCATTTTTTCCTGCACGATATCGCGCCAACCGAAAAAGATATCGACTTCATTGGGGTATCTTTCGAAGCGTATTAAAGTAATTATAATTTCAAAAGATTTTTTTTAAATCGGTAAAGCCGTTTGTTTGCTTTAATGACATTTGTGATTGTTGTACCACCACGATATTGCGCGAATAAACAATGATACCAACTTCGTTGATGAATTGTTCGTAGCCTATAATGGAAGTTGTAATCTGAAAAGTTTTCATAAAATTCGGTCAAGCCGTTAAACGATGTTCGTGATTTTTGTACAAGCCCGATATCGCGCGCACCAAAAACTATATCGACTTCTTTAAGGTGCCGATCGAAGAATATTAAAGGAAAGTTTTATAACATCCGGTTGAGTTCTTTTTTGGAAAGACTTCGGCTAAGGGTCACAAGCACCATAAATTGATTAGTTCTCCTAATATCTAATAAACTCTTTGAAATGAAATCAATTTTGAATGAACTTACCATTTCTGGATTCAGCAAAGAGATATCTTCCCAGCAAGATGAACACTTGTCAAAATCCAAACACTCTTTAAAACCCGTGCAACATTTACGTTGCCCTTTACAAACATCACGAATTTTTCAAACCTTAGGTCAGCAACTTTTTGACGAGGACATACAGTTTCTGGAAATTAAAGTTCATCCCGAAATTCCCAGTAGTTTCAAAACATTTGGTCTTTTCGGTCAAGTCTGATAAGTCCTTTACAATGATTAGTTTTGCAGATATCTCCTGAAACCGTTCGAGTATCTAAATGAAGTCATTGGACCCCCACTAGTGCTAAACCTATTATTAATTTCTAAGAAGTCAGTTTAATCCGTCTATGTATCATACTGGGAAGTTTATCGTGTGGACCCACAACCCAACTAGTTATATTTCTCAAATCAAGTAATATTACAATTGCTTTACTATACATTACATAATTACTTATACAGCTGTAAAAATTAAAATATATTATTGATTAAATTCAAACTTATTACCATGTGCTAATACATTATGCATCGCTCTTTATAATATAGTTCTTTTTATTAAAAAAACGAGTATGCTATTGGCACCCTTTATGGTCAACAAGATACTCTCCCCTTTTCTTCGTTCTATACAGTTTTTAAAGCCATACCGGCGATTTCGTGCCCGCCTGTGGCGAGAGAGTGCATGCCTGTGACGGGAGCTAGTGATGAGCAAGGCCAGTCTTGCAGTTTTGCCTTTGCTTGCACATTTAGCAAAAGCAAAGCTAGACCAAAACAAGACAGGACTACAGAAGAGTGAAAGATCAAGATGACAAAACTTTTGGCTCATCACTAAGTGCCAAAAGTCTTGAAGTGATGAACAAAAGGCCCTACAAAAAGTCTCGCAAAAAGTCTTGCAAAAAGTCTTGCAGAAAGTTTTGCAGTCTTGTCTTCGTCTTGTTAAATGTGCAAGACAAGACTTTTCGCTCATCACTGTAAGACTTTTGGTACATAGTGATGAGCAGAAAGTCTTGCTATCTTGATTTTACAGTCTTGTTTTGTCCTTGTCTGTATTTTCTTGCTCTTGCTTTTCTTGCTAAATGTGCAAGACCAGTCTTGGTCATCACTAGCGGGAGTATGCATGCTAGGTAGTGATGAGCAAAAATGGTCTTGTTCTTGCAGTCTTGTCTTGTTCTTTCATATTTAACAAGAACAGGACTTAGTTATGCTTGCAAGAACAAGAACAAGATTAACTGTGCAAGAACAAGACCCAGAGCAAAACTTTAGCAAGATTCTTGCAAAATTTTCACCTAAATTCATTCTTTTAAAAACAAAAATATAAAATTGATTATGATGTTCAAGTAGTTAGAGTGTAAATACATGTGTGTATATTTACTTTTTAATTTGATAATTGTAAAAGCATTTGCACATAAGTATATAATACATTTGCATGCATTGTGCGCAAACTAGTGATGAGCAAAAATTGTCTGCTTCTTGCAGTCTTGTCTTGTTCTTGCACATTTAGCAAGACCAATAACAAGACTTAATTATACTAGAACAAGAACAAGACAGACTGAACAAGAACAAGACTAAATTAGTCTTGCCTTGTTTTTGCGCTTGATCATCACTAATTCTAGGTACTAAGGAATAAAACTGCTTGCTAAAATAATACTTTGGATTGTTCTATGCCGATGCGGATACATTTATAAATGTTCCTGGCTGAATTATTTAGATGTCCGTGCCTGTGGCGGGAGCGTGCATTCCTGTGTACTAATTTTTAGATTTTCTAATCAAGATTACGATTAATTGTTTAAAAAAAAAAAAACTTTCGAAAAAACTACAACATTTCAACTTACGGGTTGCTGTGGGGTAGGGATGGCGAATATTCACCAATGTTATCGAAACATCGATGCTGAGTGTGAAAACATCGTTATTTTAAGATCGATATTAGGTCCTCTAAAACATCGATCCATCGATGATGTGAACAAGAACATCGAAAATCAATTACAAGCGATTTACAGTCAGTAATACCAGCATACTGAATACTGATTTGAACAATCGCTAGATGCAGAACGCACTACTCAAGAAAATGCTGAAGATATATGGAGCGATCCTTATAAACTTGTGAATGAAAAGAATTATTTATTTACTCAACAAAGTAAGGCAATACATTTACCATTTTAAAAATGTTTGATTTTAGCACCAAAACATCGATGCTTTTTCATCGATGTTTATCACACATCGATGTTTACTTACCGATATTGACATCGATGTCAATATCGATACTTTTCCAATATCGCCCATCGCTATTGTGGGGGTGGGTTCCCCAGATCCGCTTACACTGTTAGTCCAAATAAATAGTAGTCCGGGGAAATTAGCAAAAAAAAAACCAACGAAAGGAGACAAAACGCCAAAATGGCTGAAAATTGGTACACAGCTTCCTTGTGACTTTTTAAGAAAACCATTTCTGAATCCTAAAAAAATAAAGCATGGCCGCTGGAGGTATTGCGTTTTTCCCGAGTTTTCCATGTATCTCAGAAAATATAGGTCATACATATGTATATGACAATGAAATTCTCTACTAAACTAAAGTTGACCCGATGAACCCTTTGAAAGTTATTCAAGGTCAAAGTATTCGAAAATCACTTTTTGGGTAAAATTTCACTCAAAAACCGATATTTTCGAGAAAAAAATTTGATCAATCAATACGAAACGTTATTGCCTTCAAAAAGTCATTTTTTCGAAACCTTAACCCTTTCAAAGTTATTCAAGGTCAAATTTTGAAAAAATCACTTTTTGGCCAAAAAATCACTCAAATTTTTTTTTTTTTTTTTTTTTTTTCGAAAATTGTATTTTGTTCTATAACTATAATTATAGTGCACTTCTGGAGTTGCTTTGGTTTCTGTAGCGGCGGATGTGAAGGAATCTAAAGCTGTGTGCAAAACTTCAGCATGATCGGATAACCGGAAATATTCAAAAAACTAATGCAAAATTTTTACCAGACAAACAAACAAATAGACAGGCAAGAATTCGAGCTAATAAGAGTTTTAAAAATCTATTTATATTGATAATTTCTTGTACGTAAAAGAGATGTTCCTTGTGCCTAGTAAATTATCGATCTAAAAAAAGTTATCATCCTAATAACTCAAAATAAGGAAAAGTTGTAAAACTTCAAAGTATTTGCTATTAAAATCAATTAACATTTCAAGTAACTTTTAGTTCTAACAATAGTAGGTATATTATGTTATGCAATGTTATATGTTCAGCAATGTTTTCGACCCGACCCGAGGATAAATTGTAATGAGCGCATTAAAACGGATTGAACTGTAAAATCGGTTTTCCCAGCATACATTTTAGACCTAATAATTATAATGAACGCATTCAAGCGTATCGGTCGGATTTGAGCGCATTCGATTTTGCCGCATTGAACTGTCACAAATTGCATAAACATAACGTTAAAAGTATAAGTGTAAAAAAGTTTACCAACGAACAACTCATCAACGAGGTTAAAAATTCTTAAAATTTATATAATAAAGCCAAAAATGGCTACATAAAATAAAAAAATGAAGAAATATTGTTTAAAATAAACTTTGACGTTTTAATCCGAGTAGCTGCGTTATTATAACCAGTCAATTTCCTATCCGATTGAATGCGCTTTTTTTTACATTCTAATCCGCTCTAATCCGTTCAATATAATTGGGCCTTAAGGGTTGAGGGCAAAGTCTTGAAATTAATTATTTAGTTATTACTAGACTTTGGTTGAGACCCGCTCCACATTATCACGCTGGTCTCGGGTCAGCCTCATGTCACTATCGGTCCAGTAAAATATTTTTACAGGAAAAAAGCAATCGGCGTATTCACACTTTCGCTCCCGTGCGTACCGTGCCAGAGTGTGAATACGCCGATTGCTTTTCCTATAAAAATATTTAACTGGGCTAAAACTGGTATGATACTGGACCGAAAAGCGCACAATAGTGTGAAGCAGCCCGAAGCTGGACGAAAGGAAATTGCACTTTCACCCCATGGTAGACCATCTAGTGACGTCAGCACTTATGCGGAAACAACAATAGCTTCGATTTTATATGGAAAGCAGCCATCACGTGACGTCAGCACTAAAATATGATTTACGGTATACAGTCTTTTACAATACCTGTTTCTGTATAACGTGCTTTCACCCGAGAAACAGTATTTTCCATGCATGTGTAATAAAAAAAATGATTGACGATTTAGTTATCCTTTTATTGAAAAAAGCATAATCAAAAGCCTTTTTAGTGAAAACTGAGAGCAATAGCGCTTCAAATTTTATTTCCGCACAAAAGGCTCATCAGATCCAAATCAGAAAAGCAGAACGGTCGCGTCGGCAGAGAATTGTTTCTATTGGCTTACGCTGGTCAGCAGACAGTTCTGCCGCTGCTTTTTCATCTCAAATCCTAATTTTGAATTTTTTGACATTTCAAACATTTGTCACTTGGCATTTTACGAAATGTTCATAAGACAGGATCTATGTTATAGAACATATGTAGCAGTACAAGAAAAGACTGCCATAGAAATTTTGGGCTCATCAAATTGAATATTATCAAGAAAATTCGAAACTACTTTAAAAATGCCAGAATCAACATCTGTAGATAAAGTAGGAAGATTTTTGGGCCTGGGATAACATAATACTCATATTTTATTCCAAACATATCGACAGTTAGAGCGTCCTTCCGAATTCTATTAAAGAAAATGCGTATTTCAATTAATCAAAAAAGTACCGAGAAGCGTAAGACTTAAGTAAGGAATTAAAAGTGATCGGAATTTTTAAACCATATAATCCAGATTTACCACTTCAATTATCATGCCCCGCAAGTCCAACAGGCATAGCACAAGCCTAGATATTAATGAAAGAGGAAGGACTATTACTGTGGTATACAATTGTTAACATCAGAAGAAAAGAATTATTCACAATTGGATAGAGAAGCTTTAGCTATCATAGTCTCTATTAATCATTTTTATCAATACTTATTAGTCCATTTCAACTAATTAAAGATAATCGTCTACTAACTCGAGTTTTCCATCAGTACTCAAAAATTCGAAGTCTGCACGTTTACCAAGATATGCCGTTTACCAAGATATGCCGTAGTAACTACTTCTATACACCGAAAAAAAATTCGGCGGTAAAAATTTTATTCACAAGCGGTTTTGTAAATTTACAATATACAGTGAGCCGCAAAAGTATAGGTGCCTCTAAAATGATTACAGCAAAATCCATATAACTTCTGTTTTATATAACCTTGACTTTTACAGTTCAAGATAGGTGGGAGTATTCTGCGTAGATTTCTGCCTTATTCGTGAAAATATCTAATAGGGTTACAAAAATACAGGGTAATATGTAAACCTCTACCCAAAAAAATTCAAAACGCCCTAGCGGCTAAACCGTTACGATTTCCCCTCCTCACTTTACGATTTTTTGTTCGTCTATCCAAGACCTATCCACGTAGTCCATTCAAAACGCGGGGGAGGGGGTGTTCCAAAATAACACCGTTAAGAAAATCGAACCCTAAAGGTTTTTGGGGTCGCTGATCACAAAATGGCAAAAATTGTAAAAAATTTTTTTTTTTTTTTTTCAAGTTTATGCTTCAAATTCGATTGTGGGTGTACTGTCAGTCAAAAATTAATTATTTTCAACCCTTAAGGGGTTAAAACTACCCCTACAACCCTTTAGGACTACCCCTTATCATAAAGTTCACCTTAATTTAGTACAAATCAACCACCTTCGCAAATAAATATTAAAAAAAAGTGCATTTCATCGCATTAGTTTTCATTATTATTGAAATAATCGCGAAAACCGCATAAAAAGGGGTGTTTTTTGCATTTTTAGGGGTGACGCCCATTTTTTTAGGACCGCGGGACCTCGATTTTCGTGATCAGCGACCCCAAAAACCTTTAGGGTTCGATGTTCTTAACGGTATTATTTTGAAACACCCCCCCCCCCCCTAGTTTTCAAATAACTATATTGTAGGGGTAGTTTTAACCCCTTAAGGGTTGAAAATAATTTATTTTTGCCTGTCAGTACGCCCACAATCGAATTTGAAGCATAAACTTGGAAAAAAATTGTTTTTACAATTTTTGCTATTTTTCGCCAATTTAGGGGTACTTTCAACCCTTTAGGACTACCCCTTACCATTAAGTTCACCTTAATTTTGTATAAACCAACCACCTTCGCAAATAAATATTAAAAAAAGTGCATTTCATCGCATTAGTTTTCATTATTTCTGAAATAATCGCGAAAACCCCCTAAAAAGGGGTGTTTTTTGCATTTTTAGGGGTGACGCCCTAATTTTAGGACCGCGGGACCTCAATTTTCGTGATCAGCGACCCCAAAAACCTTTAAGGTTCGATTTTCTTAACGGTGTTATTTTGGAACACCATAACGCGCGTTTTGAATGGACGCCTAACTCGTCAAGTGACTGATACACTCTGTATACTAATATGTACATACATTTGTTGAAGGTACCTATAATTTTGCATAAGTGTTTTCTGTTAAAAAATTAAGTTTTGTTTTTCATTTTTGGTGTAAACATTTTGGCTATATTTCTTAAATCTACCCCACGGCTCGCCTGAACTCAGTGTCACCCAAAACTTCTGGCACTTCTGATTTTATTGCGGCAACACTTAAATTAAACTTTCAGAAACTCAAAAAAACTAAGAAGAAAAACATGTGTCGAGCTATTTTAGCACCACCGCGTCCTGTATTTCTATATTCTAAAGGCCTTTTCGTGATTCAGTGCTACTTGGTTCGTAGGTACACTGCAGTATTCACGGAGTCGCGCGTTTAGCTGGCCGTTGGAGGCTTAGCAATCTACTACTATGCTACTTTATGGAGTTTGTGTAGGATTTAGCCATATCTTAAGGCTTCCATTTACACATAGGCCGCCGGTCTATTAAAGGTTTTCGCCTTGAGGCCAAATATTACCACACGTGCACCGGCCGCCAACTGTATGAGGCCTGCAGTCCAAGAAAACTGACAAAAATCTTTATGTGTTTGAGCATTTATCGTCAGTTCGTGCCTAAAGATCTATATATTCTATTCACTTTCAAGCCGTGAATTCACGGCACAAATTCACGCCATATCCCCTTCAAAAGGAAAGCAAGGCGCGAGCTAGGCGAGAAAACCATCCGCATACGCGTTCGCGCTTTTTCGCGTGTGTTCACGGCGTGAGTCTGGAGCTCCTTGAAGTTTTCGTTGAGGCCATGAATGTTATTGCACTTGAATTACGTGAGATTGAGTGAGATTCGGCTCGACCCCTGGCGCAAAACGCCATAATTAATGGACGACCCCTTAGCAATTATATTTTACAAAATATGAACAAAAATTTTAAGATTACCTTAACTTATGAAGTGTAAATACATACTAAACCAATTCCAAATATATAACAAAGAATTGCGTTCTTCATAAAACAAAGAAATAAACAAGAGAATTAACGGGATTCTTTTCTTTTTCGAACAAACGCTCGCAATCGAAAATAGCTCGACACATGTTTTTTTTGTTAGTTTTTTTGAGTTTCTGAAAGTTTAATTTAAGTGTTGCCGCAATAAAATCAGAAGTGCCAGAACTTTTGGGTTAGACTGGGTTCAGGCGAGCCGTGACCCATCAGTAATTATAAATTTAACAATAAATGTTATATACTTTATCTAAAAAAGAAGTTATATGGATTTTGCTGTAATCATTTTAGAGGTACCTATACTTGTTACAAAATTTATAGATACTAATATTACAAAACTTTATAATAAGGTATATTACATTGTATATCAAACGAACTACTGAGTCAGTCAAACAAAGTATTCATGCCAATTCTAAACTGATTCCGCTGGTACTGAATTGGAATTGCTCTGCTGTAATTCCGAAATTAAAAGTTCATTTGTAAATAGTCAGTATATATGATTCTGGATCTCACCACCTCAGGGAGTTATGTATATTTCTTTTTATATTTGTTCTTCTTGTGAAAACTAAGATAGTAAGAGGACTTTTAATTCTTTAGTTATTAATTATAAAAATTCGAGAATTGCATAATTGTAACAATTTTTACAATCTTTAAATTATTCTAGTTCATAAACAATTTGACATAGAAAGGTGAAAGTTACACTAATTTGTTCTGCTTTAGTTTTGTAACACAGCTTTAATTTGATATACTACATGGTCTTATTAGTTGGTACAATTTTCCCAGTATTTTCAAATTTCAGATTTTTGAAAAAACTCAAATACAAATTGTTTTGGAAATAATATATTTTGTGCATACACCCTTAAAGTACATATGCCATAATTTAGGATTAGTGGGATCATATTGAAAACTTGTATAGTTTAAACATACATTGCCCATACGTGAGCATGTATCGAGTATTCAAATCATCCAAAATAATAATGCTCTATGCGACCCCAAAAAGTTGTTGATATGCCATTATATCAGAGATAGGAATCCACGATCCCCATATCACTATTTTATGCAAATTTGTAATATTACAAAACAGCTACGTATAACAAACTCGAGCAAACCAGTAAGACGTAGAGACTACTGGAAGAAGAGACCTCAAAAGGCCGAGTCCTAAAAGCATTATTTGTTTAGTTGTTTTGGTGAGCCCGCGATCCAATGACCAATATTTTCGTTTTATCCTCGCTGCAATATTCTGTCTCTTCTGTATATTCTGTCATACTACTGTATACAAAGAGTAAAGCCTTGGCCACGATACGAGCGGCGAGCGGTGAGCGACAGAGTGGCAAATAGTAAAGTGCCTCTCGCCCAGCGTTGCCAGCTCTTTCGTCGAGAGACCACTAGATTCGACTTCTAAAACCACCAGAAAACCACTAAAATATTTTCCTCTTTGCCAAAAATAACTAGATATTCCACTAAATCTAAAGTTCTTAAAACTTAATATTTAAGCTCTGTTTAAGCGGAAATATTAATACTAATTAAGAAAAAACATAATGACTTCATTAAATGCTATAAAATATAATAGAATATAATAGAATAATAGAATATAATAGAATCAGCATTATTGCTTTGATCACCCTGGGGTGGTAGCACGTAAGTTGTTTCAATCGACCTCTTCAAACAAAAATTCAAGCTTTTTGTATGGAGAGGTCGATTGAAACAACTTACGTGCTACCACCCCTGGCTGCGTAGGCCGAACTGCGCAATTCCGAGCACACTGGTGAACTGAACTTTAAAATAACCTCAGCTCGAATATAATCTCCACATACTCAACTGAGGATAAAACATACCTCAGTTCGCCCAACTGGACTAGAACTGAAGTTAAACGTAAAAGCTCGCTGAAAAGAGAGTAATCAACTGGAATAATGGAGTGCCATTCCAGTGAGCTTTTGCATTTCTAACTTCTGGCGAAAAAGCAACACCCATTTCAAGCACGAACTGAACATGAACTGGACTTTAGCCGGCGAAGCTACTTATGTATGTGGATTGAGCTGAACATTATTGAACTGAGCTAGGTGAAGCTGGAGACATTAGCCGGCACTCTAAGGGTATACACGGCTCTAATAACACATCTTGTCGGCTTATCTGGTTAATCGGGGTACCAAAGTTCCACTAAGGCTGGGTCTTTGCCTAGAGGACGACACACCTCCTTGCTCCGCCTGGTCTGTCTGGGACTGCCAGCTTCACAGCCCTTGGCAACTGGTTAGCGGGATCCACCATATTCAGGAGGTTTCGGAATTTTCGAGAATTCACCGAATTCTCGAAAATGCCCTTTATGACTCCAATGAGAATATCTACCGCTAACTCCGACAGTTGCCTCTGCTGAACTCATACAACATCAAAATCGAGGCTCACCGCCACTTCCTCATGCATCCCCAGACTTTCTTTAACTAGTCTATCGTTTTTTATTCTTCGAAATAAGCTTCCTACTAGGCATTTGCGCCACCACGTTAATATAAAGGGAAACACCTGAAGTTAAAATTTTACTTAAGTCTGGGCAATGTCTGGGACACCCCACTTAACCCGAATGGGAATGCCCTTAGCCACCTATAAACTAGCTGTGAGAAAAATTAGCTTAGCTCGAGCCGGGCTGAGATGGACCACAGCAACGGTTTGTCGCACTCTTCATGCAATGTGGCCAACTTTGGACGCAAAGCCTTTTGTTCAGTTGAACAAAAAGGAGATAAGCCACGTGGTAAGGGTGCTGACTGGTCACTGTCCCTTCGGCCCACACGCCGAAAGATTAGGACTCCCCCACAACGACTTATGTAGAAGTTGTGGTAATGCAGAAGAGGAAGAAACTGTCTCCCATCTTCTCTGTACATGTCCCGCCCTAGCAAGGAAAGAGGCACCTTACTTGGCTCACCTTTCCTTGATGGATTGAGCGAGCTGCAAAATATTGGTGTCTCTAGACTCTGTCGCTTTATTAAAAGCTCGAAATGGCTTGAAATGGCCTGAACTATGTCCCAATACCAGAATGGCATCTTAATGGGCCCAATGGCGTGCCTAAGTGGGCTACCTGGTGGGGGCAGCCATTTCAACCCAATCTGGGCAATGTTCGTATTGCTTAAGACTTTCAATATCGTTGTTCGAATGTGACAAAATTATAATGAAAAAGCAAAAGTGGCCGGATAATTATTGAATTCGCGTTACTCCTTATGTTTATTTAAACGGGAGAATTTCATATGAAAACTTTTGGTTTTTTTGGTTTCATTCCACTTCAGAAGATGGATTTGACGCCACTTATTATGGTTAAGTCATAACCAACACTAACCAATACTATTTTTGAATAGTTGTATACGTTTCTTTTATCACCAAAAAACGTTTTTCCCCACTAAAAGTAGGTCTAAAGCACCATATCTAGATGTAAAACCACTAAGTTGGTAAAATCACTAAGTCTCTCCGCGCTTATCGAGGCCGAGCCAAAGCCTTCTATATTTACAAGCCATGCACAAAGATATCTCACACCCACAATGAAAGCATCATGGGACTTCAATTTGGCTGTCAAACTATATGGAGTGCGGCTGTGTACTTTTATCTGGAATAAGTTAATCGTCTTTGAACAAATAAAAGCAAATATTATGGACATTAATTGAAACATTTATTTAATCTTACAAAAATTGTGTTAATAATGTAAATAATAACTATAATTGCACTTGGAGTAAAATTGCGGACGTTAAACATCTAGTTCGTCATTCCTGGTCCACCTTTTATTTTTCAGTCAGCAAATGCTGCCCTGAAATTTAAATAAATATTTGGGAATGTCTAGCAAACTATTTATTTCAACTTATCTTCATTTTCCGTTTTCCTTTAAAACGTTGGCTTGGCTAATTTTTGGTCCATTTTCCATCTTTGAGCATGTGCGTCAAAGCGAACTTGTACTTTTTTCTTGTGATACCAGAGAAAAATTCCGTATCCGAACTTTAAATAACAATGAACGCACAAACGAAAATACACCGCGGCAAATTGACATTATGTTCGTTTTATCTTATAAATACACTATTATTTTTAACAAAAAATCACGGCATTTTCATTTATAAAAGACTACTACAGCATTAGAACGCGTTTTACAGTTATATGGTCCCCTACGTTTATATTTTCTAAGCCTTAACAAAAAATGTCCTACAATTTTGAAGAAATTCTTTCAAAACGATATGTCAGAACCTATGCTTTATTTTATTCACAGTCAGGCGTCGTTGTTTCATAAAATTACTCTACAAATTGAAGGAGATAAAATTTCAGCAGCAGAAGTTTGTATTTTATTAAACGATTTCATACTGCAATGTAAATCAAGATTTAATGATGGATTTTTACCACTAATTCTAAAGAATAAACTGACCGTTTTGGAAGAATCCAATCCCGGGAAAAAAAATGAATTTTTAAAAGAAGTTAAAATTTTTTATAAAATTTGCTACGAATATATCTAAGAATGGATAGTGAACTTTAGAGCATTACATTGTTTCAAATGGACCCTTCTAAATAGTAAAATTGAATGGAAAGAAGTTTCTTCAGCAGTCGAATTGGTAATGAAGGAAGTAAAAGATATTGTTATTAATGACAATTTTCTCTTTGAAGAAATTCGAAGAGTAAATTAATATTTAAATGAAGAAAAATTGAAGAAATGGAACGATGAGAAAATAGAACTTGACAAAATATGGGTAGAAATCTTTCGGCATTTTAGAGTAGAACATATCCCACATGAAAATTTAAAAGTTTTAATAGAAATTTCATTATGTTGTCCAGGCACTAATGCTGCTGTTGAAAGGGTATTTGCACTAGGGAATGATTATTGGAGCAGTGAGAAGTCGCAACTTTCTGTAAAAACATTATCTGCCGTCTTAACAGTCAAATTTAATATGCAAAATGAAAGTTGTTCGGATGTGGCTACATTATTAGACGAGCATCCTCGTTTAGCAAAAAAATCCGCTCCGAAGAAAAATATGTATTTAAAAGAAAATAAAGTTTTTATCGTTTTTTCTTCTTATTTTTTACCTATGAAATACTTGCAAAGTGTACTCTTTTTGAACAAAAAATAGTTGGTCACCTTAATAATATTTGCTTTTATTTGTTCAAAGACGATTAACTTATTCCAGATAAAAGTACATAGCCGCACTCCATACAGTTTGACAGCCAAATTGAAGTCCCATGATGCTTTCATTGTGAGTGTGAGATTTCTTTGTGCATGGCTTGTAAATATAGAAGGCTTTGGTTGATGCAGTACCCACGCCTCAGAAGCTGAGCTAAACGCAGCTTCTTCGGAAGCGGAAGCGGAACAGTGGGATAGGACAAGTCGAAGATAGAGAAATTTTTTGTATCCTCTATATTCTCTTTGTTTTCTTGGTTTCGTTTTCTGGTAATCTGTTCTGTGCTTCGAGTTGTATAAATTTACTCTTAAAAAGTTGTTTTGAAATTTTGATTTGGACTCTTATTAAAATATGAATTTTCGTTCATTGTACTTTGAATAGAGAACATAAGCAACTTGGGCTCAAGAAATTTTCTCCCTAATACCCCCTCCGCGGGTGTCAAGCAGCGCTTGTCTTTGACAGTTCTGTTCGCGCTTAAAAAATTTAGAAAATTTCTACGTGAAAACTAAAATTATGAATTGATGTTATAGTTTTTTTACAAAGTGACAATCCTGTGCATTATAAATATTAGTGTTGATAAAATAAAGTGCACCGTAAAAGGCTGTCTCGTTGCGTATTAAGTTATTTTTTTGGAAGTACGAATATATTTAACGCCAATAAAAAAATTAAAAGTGCAGTTATTCTCCACAGTTGGAAATGTAAACAAACTTTGACTACAACCACAAAATACATTGTCTAACCTAATCAGAGTCGTAATGAAATTGGTTCAGGTTTGCGAAGGCTTAGCTCCAAACATTAAGCCAAGTGAAGTGTTCTCATCGGGGTGATTGCTGAGGCAATCCCTTCCTTTTAGACACAAATACTAAAGAATGCTGTGCATTAGTGTTACAAAAATGCTTCCTCGATTTTAATTAATTGCGCTTCCTTCTCTATTCAAAGTTATTGTTTATTCTAATAGGGTGGCAGGCACGTATTGAATATAAGCTGATAACTTTGTAGCTTACTTTATATTTTTTATTATTCTCTTTTTTAATGATTTAAAGGAATAGAGAATATTTTTATGAATAGTATTTTTGAGTACGGGTTGCCTGGTGTTTTTTGCAAGAATGCAATGATGGCAGGCGGGGTGTAGGGGGTGTATGCGAGGTATGCAGGGTCTTATTACTCCTGTCTGTTTTAGCCAAAATTATGCATTTGTATGAAAAATTAAATGATATCGAAGTAGTAATTGCAGTTTTTCAACGGCTTTTCTTTGCACGCTTTTATTATCAACCCGATTCTGAAAAAAGGCGCAAAACACCCTCTAGCAGCGAAACTATTTCGAAAAAATTGACGAAAAAATACAAAAAATCACTATTTCGATTCGATTTTGTTCACTTTTTTCAAGCTTCAAAATTTTTCTTATTCGCCATCATAAAGTGCGCAAATGAACCTATATTTTAAAAAAAAGAAAGAACCTCATACGAAGTGATGCACAAAAATTATTGGGCAATAAATTTTCAAATTTGAAGTAAATTTTTGTGACTTGTAGGTATAAGATATTTTGACTTGAAATTTTAACCAGTGTTTGTTCACACTATAAGGTACAATTTCTGAAAAATTCATGCAAGTCCACTGAAAACATCCGAAATTATAACCAAAAAACTAAAATTTAGTAATTTTTTAAGTTTTTATTTTTTTATATTTATGAGGTTATGTGTACAGACGAAAATATCATTGTAACCGCTGATAGCTAATATTATGACGAACTGCTTTTATTTATTTTTTTTTTTTGGTTTTTTCGGGCATACACATACCAAGATCTATATTTAGAAAGAACGACCAAAATGTTCAAATTTTCCCAAAGCGGCCGATAACTAACATAGCGGCGGTTGCTAGAGGTAGAAAATTCCCATTTCGTATTGCATTCGATGTAACTAAAATGTTCCAAAAAAATTGTTGAGACTGAAAACAATTCTTTATGTTTTGCTTATCTTATATGTTAGTTTTCAGTTTTTCAGTTGCAGTCTTTACTTTTACTTTTATTATTCGCCTTGTGCATTGCTTCCCTTATCCTGAACCTTACGAACTGCGACTGGATGTGAGTTCGACAGGGCGAACTTAATCCACGGCATTTCACATGGTCAAAAGACCGCAATCAATAGAATCAAGCAATGTGCTGAGCTGGTATTCAGCTGTTTGCTTTAAGTAATATTTTGCTTTGTCCTTGCTAGCTTCAACCACTGACATATAGAATGGACAGCTCATGAGGAATTTTTCATGGCACCAATTTGTTCCATAGGCTACAAACCTTTTTTCACTCCATGTAAACACCGGAATCACTTTTGAAATTTACATTTCTTTAAATACGTACTTAAAACATTAAAATAACACAAATATTTTGTTTAAAAAAATTAATAAACACTATTTTCACTTTTTCACCTTTTAAAATGCCTTTTTTTCATTAATTTCCAAATTTTATGTGTATCTGATTTAAGTTCTTAACGCCTGTTTTAGCAACTGACATTCTGTATGTCAAAATCCGGGGGTCTATGGGGAAAAGAACAAAAGATATAAACATCACTAGTGCAAAAGGGAAAATATAAAATCAGGTCTGATTTTACTTCTGAGTGCTTCTGTCAGTTTGGGGGTCTATGGATGAGTGCGACAACTATACTTTTGGGTGCCATCGATTTGTATGGAATAATTTCAGATGAGCAGTCCATTATTATATGTCAGTGGCTTCAACTCAAAAACCTTAATGTCAAATTTTCAGAATAAAAGCTTGTTTCTTTTTCACATGCTACACCCAACATATCGGCAATAAAATCTCAAAATATGCGGAAAGTTATCTGAAACGTAAAATTATAAAAACAAAAAAAGTTAAACCCAGAGTTTACTACTTCTTATAAAAAATAGTAGTCGGTTTAGATTTTCCCTCTTGTTATTTTTTAATCTCCAAGTCGTAATGTAATTTGACAGAGCTGAAATGAATTTCATTTCGTTCAAGCGCATTACAACATTCATTTTATTCCGTTTAAAATGCATATTGGTGGGTGTTTATGAAATATTTTTAGCATAGTTAACTAAAAATTCAGTTCCGTAAAACAGGTTCATAAATGTCGACATTTCACTTTAAACTGCCAATCATTGAAGGAAAATCAAATAAAAATCAGTCATATGCAAAGAAGTTGTTGACCTCTAACAAAATGTTTCACTCTATTCAATAGTAAAAAAAAACCTAATATTCCTAACATATACACCTAAAACTATCGATTTTTCCATATGCAGATTTCTATTAAGTTACTTACGTCCAGGGGAAACCCCCAAGTTCAATGCTTGCGAGCTGCTTTACACCCCTTTTACCTGGCGTATCGAAGACATGATTTGCTTTCGTCTTCCTTTTTAGATTTACCTGTATACCACGTGACCATTCCTTGCCTTCTATTGGTAGGCTCAACTCTTTATGCCACTCCCATTCTTAGGTGTTTTCCAGATTGTAATCACTAATCAAAACACACAACAGTTACCAGCGTCAGTCAATAGAATAGTGGAGCTGGTGCGTAAGCATTCTTTGCTGCAGCTAATTTTAAAACTACTCTAGAATTAACTGACTGACTATAGTTAAATAGAACTTGAATTTTTTTTAGCTAAAAACTCGTTCATTTTACGAAAGTTGTATACATGCATATCGCTGAGTAAACAACCCATTTTCTAGTTGAATACAAGCCAAGTATATAACATCAACTCCCGACGTTGTTTTGCGCACTCTCTTTTGTTATATACTGATATTGGTGGAGTAGGAAGGAAATATGAGAAGCGTTACACACAGGGAAAAAAGAGAAGAATGCGTCGCTAAAATTGAGAGCTGGTCTCGTATAACTTTGTGTGAATTATAAGAGCCTGAATGTATAAGAGATGTTTGTGGAACGAAATCAGGTAATTGGTTCCTGTGTTTTCGTTTTTCTTTTATTTCCACGATAATGATGACTGTTTGCTCTAAGCAGATGCAGAACGAAACAGAAGATTGATTTTTTCATACATTTCAATGTAGACAGTTTGGTGCCACTTTGAATCTTGATTGTTTTTTGCTTCCGCCCCGTTTTTGTTACCACAAAATAATAATTTAATTAGTATAGAAATGTGGATCGAAGTGTTGACGTTGGTGCTTTTGTTAGGTATATTTCACTAAAATTTATTTAACAATCTTGAATGTCTTTAAATATATTTTTTTAGGTTGGGTAAAGAAAAATATAAAGAGAAGTATGCGCCGTGATAAAAGGCCACAGATAAATGAGCTCACAGAATAATCGTGAAACGCGCAAACATACGCAGCGATGAGAGGTGATGTAGATACCAAATTACTCAAAAATTCTCGGGAAAGAACTCTACTAAAAAGCATGAAGTAAAAAGTGCAACTTCAAAGCTGGGGACATTATTTCTTTGCCGCCCTGGACAGTAGATACATGTACACAGGAACCTGCTAGTTTCGCAGTAGACCAAACTCTGATATCCTGCATAGATCATTACGATCCCGCTATACGTGCGTTTCATAGATTTATCACTATTGAAGACGGTGCTAACACATGTTTTCGGGTGATGTAGGTATTAAGTGCGTAAGCCTAACAAAGTTATGAAAACAGTTTTCGATGCAACAGTTAGTGCAATGAAAGTCAACTACTTCCTGGCACCATATTCAAAAGTAACTCTTCTTTCTAAATCCATTCCGATTGGATTTATGTTGTTAGGAATTACAAACAACTATTTCAATTAAAAAAAAAATATTAGGGCCACACGGAAGAACTTACTTGTGCAAACTGGCTTTCACAAGTGAGTTATCACAAATAGATTTTTGCGTGTGAACTCAACGGTTTGGCTTGTACAAAACATGTCTCGACTACAACCCCGATCATGCGCGTGGGCGTGATGATTGACCATATCATAAAAAAAGCAACATAATAAACATAATATAACGCGTAGATAAGTATAAATATAATGCGCAATAACTAATAGAGGCAATTTCCATCCATCATTTGCACTAAGTTTATTGCACAAATCGACTTGCGCCTGACAGTTTTCACAACTAATTCGTTGCGTGTGAAACTACCTACCTTTACGAGTAGTATGACACGCCGTCGTTGGTAAAAATCGTAGGTAGATAGCATTCTACTTGATATTCTTTCATTTGATACTCATACCGAGTGGCTTGTAAAGATAGTAATCCGCCATTTTATGTTGGCCCAAATTTTGTATTTTGAATGAAGCGAAGTGTATTCTACTTGTCATACCTTTTCATTTGATACCCATATCGGGGGTCGGGGAGCCTAATCTTGGGACCGCCATCTTGATTTTTTTACGAAATGGTCAGATGAACTATACGTATGTATGTGCAAAATTTGAAGTTGATCGGTGGTTATATGGAAGTGAGTCAAAATCAAGTCGCAAGATTTTTTTACATACTGCACACACAGATGAAGATAATATAAGGCGTATAAAAGCCTAATTGCCATTGATATCGGGGAGGTTAAATTTAAACAAGAAAATTTTGTCATGGTATATTTCTTTTTTCGATATATGTATGTAGGTGTTTTTGAGCTGCAAATCAAAACTGTATGCCATAATTTTGTTATCATCGGTTTTTTGTCATAGAAGCCACTTTACAGACGTATTCACATGAAAAACTTATTTAATATGAAACAAAATTCCCCGAAGGAAGTTTTAAAAAAATCGCAGCCCCTCAGACAAGAACTTCGTCATAAGCCCTCTGCGCCATGGCAAATGCTAAAGGCGGGTTGGCTAAATGTGTTAATAAATCATTTCAGAAAGTCGAATCGAATCATTTTCGGAAAGTCGGTTTTCAATTCAAATACTCGTACAGACTCCATAAGTATACGAAATTTCTCACTGGAGAGTTTTTAATTCTTTACAGCATTCATTTAATCAGAATGGATTTATAAAGAGAAGAACAAAAGAAAAAAATCAATAGCCCCCGACCCGGGTTTGCACCTGCAATTCTATACTACGCTAGATTAATGCCACTACCATCCAACCACGCAGCTTCTATCAACTTCGCGACAATAAAGTAATTGCCTATAAAGGAATCAGGATATACTAATTTTAACAGTTTTTATGCCTAACTTCGAACTCCTTTATCAGATTTAAAAAAATTTCACGGGACCATCGTGCGAAACTACCCTTTCCAACAATAAAAGAAAAAAGTTATTGCGCTCCAAAGTTAAGCGTGAACAGGGCCAAAAAATACCTACACGTCGAATTGATAGTCTCACAACAGCTGAGGATCTCCCGGAAGCGAAAGCTGTCCCACAAAACAGAGTTCGATCGAGGGCAACTATTTCCGCCCTAGGTTCCTCGACGAATTAAAGAAACTAAACAGCGCTGTAATTCGACATACTACCCCACAGTCAGAGCTGCATAAAGTACTGCCCAAAATTACTTGAAGCAGTAAGTAATAAGTAATTGCTTAATGTATTCGAAGTTCCAAGTGCCATAAGTCAACAATATTTAAAGTACTTGATAATTCTTGATAACTTCCAAAATGTAGTTGAAATATTTACTTCAACTACATTGGAAAACTTCAAGTAATTGAAGTACCTACTATATCTATAATATAAAAATGAATCGCTAAATGTGTTGCTAAGCGCAAAACTCGAGAACGGCTGGACCTATTGGACTAATTTTTTTTTTTCGAATATTCGTTGAAGTACGAGGATGGTTCTTACGGAGAGAAAAATTTAAAAAATTGCCTGAAAAAACAAAAAAATGGTAATTTTAGGAATTTTCACTTCATTTTCGTTTCAATAGCTTCATGGCCTACCTATTGTTTGACAAATGTAAAATTGTCATTAAATTGAATCATTACATTTAATGAAAATTTCAAATTTACGCAGCTGTCAAACAATAGGTAGGCCATGACGCTATTGAAACTAAAATGATCCATGGCGGCCGTCTCAAGAGGGCTGTTGAGGCCGATTCCTTAATTTTATTTAAAAAAATGTTCGGTTCGAATTAAAAAGCACGGCGTATCTCGGTAACTCACAAAATTAGAATGCTATTTTATTTTAAACAAAATTACAAAACATTTTCATAGGCATGCTTTGATTATAAAAAGTTAAAATGCCAACATACATCAATAAGTGGAAAATAACAAAGTGCTAAATAGATTTGGTTTTACTAAATTATCAATCTGCAACATGCCGGCCGCCTTGGACCCTCGGTCCAACATCGTCCGGATAGTCTTGGCAAGTTGCTCCTCCATCGAGGGGCAGCGGGCATATTTTAGAGATAGCTCGTCTGAACTCTCCGTTTGCTGTCTTCACTTGCACAACTCGGATGAGGCCATCTTGATCTGGAAAGACAGCAGCAACTCTACCTAGAATCCACTTCTGAGGCGGCAAATTCTCTTCTTTAAGTAGAACGAGTGTTCCGATTTCAACGTTGTGCTTTCGTTTATTCCATTTAATCCTCTCCTGAAGGCTGGACAAATATTCTTGCGACCACCTACGCCATAAGTGCTGTGCTAGCTGTTGAACGTGTTGCCACCGAGAGAGGCGATTGCATTTCAAATGTGACAGATTTGGATCCACCAATGATGTCAATGGAGCACCTATTAAAAAATGCCCGGGAGTCAATGCGGAGTAATCCGAAGGATCACTTGAAAACGCTGAAATCGGCCTCGAATTAAGGCAAGCTTCTGTCTGCGCTAATAGAACACGCAATTCAGCCATGGTTAATGTGCTAGCCCCAATGACTCGTTTGAGGTGACCCTTCGCCGATTTCACGGCAGCTTCCCAAATGCCACCGTGATGAGGGGATCTGGCTGGAATGAAATGAAACTGTATTTCTTCTGATGAGCAATATCTCTGTACTTGGTTAAGGTGTTTCTCTGATTTTAAAAGTCGGTAGAATTCAGAAAGTTGATTTCTGGCCCCTATAAAGTTGGTGGCATTATCACAGAATAGATGCGCTGGATGTCCTCTCCTGGCGACGAAGCATCGAAGGGCTGCTAGAAAGCTTTCTGTGGATAAGTCCTCCACTAATTCCATATGAACAGCTTTTGTACTAAAACACACGAATATTGCGACGTATGTTTTTATAGGGGCTTTTCCTCTTAACTTCAAGGTAGCGAACATGGGTCCACAAAAGTCGACGCCTACATTTAAAAAAGCACGAGCGGGTTGTACGCGAAGCTTCGGTAGATCTCCCATTAGCTGTTCCATAGTAATTGGCTTGATGCGGAAACAGGCGATGCAGTGGCGTACCGTGCGCTTGCAGAGATTTCGGCCTGAGATGATCCAAAACCGTTGTCTGAGTTGATTCAGGAGAGCTTGGGGTCCTAGATGCAGGTTTTTGATGTGTTCGTACCGAACTAGCAGTGTAGCGAGATGATGTTTACCCAAGATGACCATCGGGAATCTTTGATCGAAATCTATGTGTTCTGCATTTCTCAGGCGTCCACCAACACGGATGATTCCGTCAGTATCCAAGAAGGGTTTGAGGCTTCGAAGTTTGCTATGTCGCATGTCAACCTGTTTGGACTCTTGGAGAAGTTTTAAGTCTTCCTGAAACATTTCCTGCTGAGCGAGATACACAAGTCTTTTTGTTGCCTTGGAGAATTCTGTTGCATCAATATCGTCGGTGCGTCGCTTCGATGCTGAGCATCTAAGATTATTAAAATATCTGAGCCAAATGGCTAAACATCTGACAAGTTTCTTGAAGTCCGAGAATTGCTCGATAAATGACACCTTTAGTAACGCTACTGCGATGTTAGATACTTCGACTCTGCGTAAATCTGGGATTTCACTTTCATTTAAAGGTCGTGGCTGTTCCGGCCATGTCAGCTCATCATTGTTTAAGAATTTTGGACCATTCCACCATAATTCACATGATTTCAGCTGCTCTGGAAATAATCCTCGGGACACTACATCAGCGGGGTTGCTACCAGATGGAACATGATGCCAATCTGCACTTGCTGTTAATTCCTGAATTTGCGCTATACGATTGGCGACGAATGTTACGAATCTTGTGGAAGTGGATTTGATGCGATACAGCGTAATTTCAGAATCCGTCCATAGAAAAATCCGATTAAATTTTATGTTGATGGAGGAAGTAATCTTTTGAACAAGTTGAGCTAAAAGAAGTGCAGCGCATAGCTCCAGCCTGGGGATGGTAGCCTTCTTTAAGGGAGAAATTCGTGACTTTGCACACAAAAGCCTTGTGTGGATTTTGTCGAAGTTATCCGTGGTCCGAATGTACACACAGCATCCATAGCCTTTCTCAGACGCATCTCCGAACCCATGTAACTGAATTTCCTTTACTTCCTTTTCAGCCACTGGAAGAACACATCGAGTTATCTCTATGTCTGACAATAGTGGTAATTGTTGGCAAAATTCGTTCCAATCTTGAATCATAGCCGGAGGTACCAAGTCGTCCCAATTCATCTCCTGTTGTGACCATAACTTTTGCATGAACGTTTTTGCAGTTAATATTACTGGAGCGCAGAGGCCGATGGGGTCGTAAAGCGAGGATATCGTTGAGAGAATAGATCGTTTTGTTGACACGTTATGAAACTTGATGCTTTCTATGTTAAAGGGGATGATGATGTCTTCATGAGGTTTCCATCTGATTCCGAGTGTTGTAACTTGATCTAGTTTTTCGACTTTGTCGTCTTCAATGTCGGAGATTATGTCCGGATGGTTAGACGCCCATTTGCGAAGTTCAAAGCAACCTCTTGATACTAAGCTTGTTATGTCCTTGCGCATTTTTATGGCATGTTCCAATGAAGATGAGGAGCCCGACAGTAAGTCGTCGACATAAAAATCGGAGATTACCTTTGTAGAGGCTTCGGGGTAATCATGTGCTTCGTCTAGTGCAACCTGCTTCAAAGTGCGGATTGCTAAAAAGGCAGCGCTTGCGGTTCCGTAGGTTACAGTAGCCAATTCATAAGTTTCAATTGGTTCTGACTCCTTAAATCTCCACAATATTCTTTGGAGACGTCTTTGATTTTCCTGAACTTGTACCTGTCGGTACATTTTCGTGATATCTGCTGAAAATGCGTATAAGTTCTTTCGGAAATTTAATAGTATGCTAAATAGGTCTCTCTGTATTGTAGGCCCAACTTTAAGAGCATCGTTAAGTGAGATCCCACTAGTGGATTTCGTAGATGCGTTGAACACAACACGAAGCTTTGTGGTAGTTGATGATGGCTTTTCTACGCCACTATGGGGCATATAGTAACAACGTATATTCGTATTACCATATTCATTTTCGTCCGGTACTTTCTTCATATGGCCAAGGTCTATGTATTCTCTCATGAACTCATTATAAAGACTTTTGAGTTTGGGATTTCCCGCAAGAGTCCTTTCGAGATAGTTGAAGCGTTTTAATGCGATGTGTTTTGTGCTACCGAGTTGACAGAGATTAGCTCGAGTAGGTAGCCCAACTGTATACCGACCGTTAGCATCACGAGACACTGTTTCTTTAAAATGTTCCTCACACTCTCGTTCTTCTAATGTTAACTTGAAACACTCTTCCACCGATTCCAACTCCCAGAATCTCTTAACTTGTGCGCTTAGATCCTCTATGGAAGAAACGAATGAGTTCGCAATGGGTGGAACATGAATGTTGTTAGATACTTTGCCAGAGATTACATATCCGAAAGCACTATCTTGAAGCGGTGGCAAATGCTTAATAATGATTTTATCACTGTACATGATTTCACCATACAATTCAGCGCCGATTAAAATATCTATGTCATCAGGATTGAAGAAGAATGGATCTGCCAATTTCATTTGTACGTCCTTTGGGATATTTATATATTTCATATTTATTTTGTATGAAGGCAGTTTGTTCGTTATTTTTGGGATTATTAGGCAACAGATGTCTGCTTCGAGATTTGATGTTCGAGATTTGATGTGAATGTTCACTTTGTGTTGAACATAATTTATTTTGTTACCAATACCATATATAGGAATACCTGCATGCTTTCTTGATAAACGCAGTCTTTGTGCGAAACGCTCGCTTATAAAATTTGATTGTGATCCATTATCTAGTAAGACTCTACACTGGTAAAGATGACCACTGGCGTCATAAGCATTTACTATAGCCGTAGCCAACAAAATTTGCGGAATTTGTCGAATAAATGCTTCCGAATCTTCTCTAATAGAGCTGATATGTGCTGACAATTGCGGCGGCTGCGATGAGTCCAAGTTTTTATTTTCTTGAGGTGGTGGTGCGACTCGCGCTGCAATTGAATCTTGCTGTGTAGGAAAATGGAGCATTGTGTGATGTTTACGGCGGCAAATACGGCAAGATCCGTATTGGCACATATTGGAACCATGATTCGGATTCAAGCAATTCATGCATAGATTCATTTTCCTTACCAAAGCGCGTCTTTCGTCAATGGGCATAGCCGAGAATTTGGAGCATTTAAAAATTGAATGGTCTTGCTTACAAACATTACACATGGCTGATGTTGACACTAATATGTTTTGAGATTTTATAGGAACTGTTTTTTGGAAGCGATATGGTTTTTGAGATTGTCCGACTGACACTGATTCCAGAATTTGAACACGATGCGAGAGAATGTTCATGAAGTCCTGAACTGATTGAATTTTGTGAAGCGGTGCTGCTTTCTCGATTTCGTTCCTCGACATAATGTCTAGCTTACGAGAGAGATGACATGTTAGGAAAAGATCCCACTCATGGGTCTGTTGCTTGAGAGCTGTAAGAGCCCGATAATTTTTCCAAAATTCATCTATGAATTTTTGAAGAGAGCACGCTGACTTTTCTTTGGTTTGTTCGAGATCTAAGATTCTCTTCATATGTTGTTTCATTAATCTAAAGTTGTTGTCGTACTTATCAAGCAGAATTTTCCAAGCTGTGCTATAATTTTCTGATACTACTGGAAGCGATGAGATATAGGGATGCGCCTTTCCGCCACTTGTACAGCTAAGGAGGTAATGGAATTTTGTAGACTCTGTTAGCGCTGTGTTGGTATGCACAAGATCTGAAAATAGATTTCGAAAACTTATCCAATTTTCATATTCGCCGTTGAACGATGGTAGCTTGATCTCTGGTAGTTTTACACCCACGAGCTGTGCTGATTTCTGGTCTGCACTAGTGTTATTGATATTTGGTTGTAGTGCAGCTTTGGCATCTTGGTCTTTAGCCTTTAGTCTAAGGCTTTCCAGCTCGATGATGCATGACTCCAAATCACCATAGTCATCTTCGAATGAGTTTCGTGTTTCAGGCGAGGAATGTTCAGGATCGAGCCCTTCTATTTCAGTTTGAATATTGTCAAACTTGTTGTAAATAGTAGGCAGCCTGTTGTGAATTGACTGCAATTCACTATCAGTAATGGTATCGCCTTTCTCAACAATTTTATTTTTAAAATATGTGATACGTCCCTTGAAGCTATTGCGTTGATTCTTCAAATGTTTTATTTGAGCTGCAATATTAGTTTCTGTGCTCATCTTGGTTTCTGCGTAATGAAATTGAAATATCCGATTTACGATATACGAAAATACGATTTGTTTCTCGCGTGAGTTTTGTGCCTCGTTGAGATAAGACACACAAGTTACCGAAATTTATGCGGAACCGTGTTGCTAAATACAATTAAAGAAATTAATTCGAGTGCGTTAATTATCGCGACTAAGCCTGATGTCTGAAATATATTGAGGCGGTATGATCCGGCTCGAAGGACCATAAAATGTTGAGGCCGATTCCTTAATTTTATTTAAAAAAATGTTCGGTTCGAATTAAAAAGCACGGCGTATCTCGGTAACTCACAAAATTAGAATGCTATTTTATTTTAAACAAAATTACAAAACATTTTCATAGGCATGCTTTGATTATAAAAAGTTAAAATGCCGACATACATCAATAAGTGGAAAATAACAAAGTGCTAAATAGATTTGGTTTTACTAAATTATCAATCTGCAACAAGGGCGGTGTACCACTTTCTTCACAACCACCTCGACATGGGTATCAAATGAAAGGGTATGATAAGTAGAATACAATAAGCAATGTAGTATACAAAATATATCTTTAGATCCATGGCCGCCGTCTCAAGAGGGCGGGGTACCACTTTCTTCACAACCACCTCGACATGGGTATCAAATGAAAGGGTATGATAAGTAGAATACAATAAGCAATGTAGTATACAAAATATATCTTTAGATCCATGGCGGCCGTCTCAAGAGGCCGGATTACCACTTTCTTCACAACCACCTCAACATGGGTATCAAATGAAAGGGTATGTTAAGTAGAATATAATAAGCAATGTAGTATACAAAATATATCTTTAGATCCATGGCGGCCGTCTCAAGAGGGCGGGGTACCACTTTCTTCACAACCACCTCGACATGGGTATCAAATGAAAGGGTATGATAAGTGGAATACAATAAGCAATGTAGTATACAAAATATATCTTTAGATCCATGGCGGCCGTCTCAAGAGGCCGGATTACCACTTTCTTCACAACCACCTCAACATGGGTATCAAATGAAAGGGTATGTTAAGGAGAATACAATAAGCAATGTAGTATACAAAATATATCTTTAGATCCATGGCGGCCGTCTCAAGAGGCCGGATTACCACTTTCTTCACAACCACCTCGACATGGGTATCAAATGAAAGGGTATGATAAGTAGAATACAATAAGCAATGTAGTATACAAAATATATCTTTAGATCCATGGCCGCCGTCTCAAGAGGGCGGGGTACCACTTTCTTCACAACCACCTCGACATGGGTATCAAATGAAAGGGTATGATAAGTAGAATACAATAAGCAATGTAGTATACAAAATATATCTTTAGATCCATGGCCGCCGTCTCAAGAGGGCGGGGTACCACTTTCTTCACAACCACCTCGACATAGGTATCAAATGAAAGGGTATGATAAGTATCAAATGAAAGGGTATGATAAGTAGAATACAATAAGCAATGTAGTAGACTCAATATACCGATTCATGGCGGCCGACGCAAGACCCATGTTCTTTGAGGCATTTCATCTGTGTAAAACTCATATCTCGAAAAATATTAAGTCAATGGATGGTTTTTATTGTTTACTATTGACTTATGGGTGCAGCGTAGGCGCACCGGGTAACAGCTAGTATATTATATATAAATTGTATATATTAAAGGTAAATTAAGCCGAAAAAAGCGAAATAGCGGGAATGATTGGGTACAGGCTAAAAATGGGCACAGAGCTTCCTTTTAGGATTCTTAATGAGGGGTTAGGTATAAAGTCTACCGATTTTCTACCCCTTGAAGCTCACTTTTTAGGGGGTTTTAGGGTCAAAATATCAGTTTTCATTAATGAAATTTAACTGTTTTAAAGATTTAAAATATTCATATGCACTCATTCGCGACTTGTATAGGTCATCAGAACTTTCTTCGTTTTTAAGCATTTTGTTCATGCTTTAAGCCCACTTATCTTCTAAATGGAGTCACTCAAGTTTCTTTTCTTTATATCAAATAAAAGAATACACATTTACTTAACAGTTAAGCCGAAGTTTATTGGTTTACGGTAATTAGTCTAGGAGTTATTCTACCCTAGGTAAACTAAAAAAAATACAGTTTTTATCGTAAACACCCTCTATCTTAATGGATAGCCCCCTCTCTAGAACAACTTTTTCCTCCAAATAGATCCATGACTCACCCCTGAAAAAAATGTAGACCAACTTAAACCTCTGATAACCTATACAAGTCGCGAATGAATGCAAATAAATATTTAACATTTGAAGTTGATAGGTTATATGGAAGTGGCTCAAAATCAAGTTGCAAGCTCTATCTACATACAAAATATACATACATACATTCATACATAGATGTGAAGCTAATATAAAGCGAAGTTTCTTTTTTCTTGTTGAGGGGTGCTACAGCGGGCACTGCGACCTATTTTGTTTGGTCTATTGTACCATCCCCGTCTTTAAAAGCCATCAAGGTTAAGGCTTCTTAGGTAGCCTAAAACTGATTTAGGGTTGCTATCCCAAATCTCCCTGGGAGTAGGGAAATCACGATGAAGGAGGCTCAGTCTTTTCCTCGCTAGCCTCACAGTCGCACATCAAGTGGTCCGCAGTTTCGGGAGCTGCCCCGCAGAATCGACATCCAGAGTCGGCCACCAGCCCTATTTTGTTTAGGTGATAGTTACGCGAACAGTGGCCCGTCAGGAGCTCTGTTATTATTTTTAGCTCCCACCTTTTGAGATTTAAAAGTTTGCCCGCCTTAGCTTTATCGATTTGGATGAATCTTTTAGCTTGACGAGCACCCTGGGTCCTAGACCAGCTTTGAAGAAACATCTGGTCAACCCAATTCTTTATGGCCATTTTTACGTGGCAGCTTGCTAAGCTACAGAAAGATTCCGGACCAATAGGTAATAAGTTTGCGCCTGCTCTAGCCAGGCTATCGGCAATCTCATTACCAATGTGACCTTCGTGGCCCGGAATCCACATCAGCGTGACACTTTTGTTCCTGCTGAGGAATTTCAGGGATTGAAGACAATCCAGGACAGTCTTTGATGAGACCCTGTGCGATTTAATGGCCAGCAGTGCAGCTTGACTGTCCGAGCAAATAACAATGTTAGAGCTATTTGGAGCTCTATTAATACAAGTCTGAGCACACACCTGGATGGCGAGTACCTCAGTGAAAAACAGTGAGGGTAGTGCTCAGAGCCATGGATATTTTGCTCCTTGGGCCATAAGCATCTTTTTTCACCACCAGGTGTAGCGGAGGAAGGTTCAGTAGGGCCTCCATAGCCACAGTCGGACAGGTGCTTTTGGCCCCTGTGATACCAAGACAGGCCAGTCTGCACCCTGGCCAGCTTAATCATAGCCCCCTTTTATTTGGTCTTAGCCTACCATGCGATGGATGCATATGTGATCATGGGCCTTACGACCGTAGTATATAGCCAAAACATTAACCTAGGTTTAAGACCCCAGGTTTTTCCTACAAATTGGCGACAAACATGGAGAGATGCAGTTGCCTTGGCAGTTACTCTCTCAATTTGAGATTTCCAGGAGAGCTTTTGATCCAGGATTATGCCTATGTAGATATTAAGCCTCCTTTGAGAAACCTATTTCTTTGCCGTCCAAAGAGGGAGCTTTTAAGTTTAGCTTCCTTCTATTAGTAAACAGTACGATGACAGTTTTTTGTGGGTTAATACCCAGATTCTTGCTACGGCACCAGCTATGCACATGTGACAAAGCGGCTTGCATGAGGTCTGAAACGGTGCTATCATGACCGCCGCTAATCGTTATGACGATATCGTCTGCATAGGCCTGTGTTTTAAATGCACGGTTATTCCGGTCGGCAAGAAATTCGTCGATCACCATTGACCATAGGAGGGGTGATAGAACGCCCCCTTGAGGACAGCCTTTAGCAGCAATTACCGTAATCGATTCACCATTCATCTCAGCAATTATCAATCTGCTGCTGAGAAGCGACGTGATCCATCTCGCAGTGGGGCGAAGAATGCCTTTTTTTACTGCTGCTTCATTGATCGCGTCGAAGGTAACATTGTCAAACGCACCCTCAATGTCTGCAAAGGCGCAGAGAGAGATTTCCTTGGCCCTGAGGGATTTCTCAATATCTCTCACTAGCACATGAATGGCAGTCTCTATAGATCTGCCCGGCCGGTAGGCAAATTGCAGACAGTGAAGTGGGCTCGCTGTAAGACCCTCTCTAATATGACTGTCTTAAACTTTCTCCATTGTTTTCAGAAGAAAGGAGGAGAGGCCGATGGGTCGATAGGATTTTGCTTCTCTATATGATCTTCTCCCCGATTTAGGGATAGCGGAGTTACAAATTATAGATCTATTTCTCAGATTATAAAAATGCGCTCCTAGTTATTTTTAAACTAGCATACCTGACATCACCCCTAAATTCCCCCGAAAGGTATAGTACTCCTTCATTTCGCCAGTTATGTTTAAGTTCCATGTAATAGGGGCGAGCCTAACGCCATCATCCGGGCACAAGTTCAGACTTCGGACTGCTACTGAGAAATTCCCGATAGAAATCATAATAACCAGTGGTGCCAGATCATTAGTGCGTTTCTCCCCTGAGTGCCCTAGAGACAACTCTATATTCCCCTAAATCTCGTTACTTCTCCCGTAAATTTTTTAAACGTATACTTACTAAACCATATGAATTGTTATTATTATTATTACAAGAGGCAGGAAGGCCTGAAGGCACAACCGACCAAGTTAAGCGCACACGGACTATAGATCCAAAAGGCGCTGAGGCGTGAGGTTACTTAAATTGAGTCAGTGATATCTAGAGATCTGAGAAGTCTAAAAAAAGGACTATTATGGTTCTGACCGGGGTCTAGTAACGAGGAAAGTGGAGGAAATTCACCGAAGAGGTTTGCAGTTTCTAGGCATTCAGTCAAAACATGTCTAACTGTGAGGTGGGGTGCATTAGGGCAATTGTTGCAGGTCCGGGGAGAGGAATTAGTGAAAAGGTGTCCGTGGGAGAAAAAGGTGTGACCGAGTCTAAATCTGCAGAGCATACGCGCCTTATGTCTAGGAAGATCTGGATTGTATTGGGCCGGGGATGGTAATGGCGTATGGAAGCGTAAAAAGGACGAAGAAGTGTTCCATTTTGCGAGTGCTTCCGTGTGAAGGACGTTAAATGCATAAAGGCGAAAGCTGGATTCTGAAGGAGGAATGACGATTGAATTGTTGTCGGAGAGGGGGACGTTTTTGGCGAGGCTATCCGCAGCCTCATTTCCTTTTATACCAACATGTCCTGGAATCCAGCAAATTTTTATGTGACTATTCTGCGAAAGTAGGCAACGGATGATAGACGGAAGATAGCATTTGTTGTTTCTATTTCTGATGGCCAGTACCGAGGATAAGGAATCAGTGAAAATTAGGTGCTTGGAAGGGGTGTTCTGTAGAATTTTGACTGCTTGGAAGATGGCAAAAATTTCTGTAACTTGAGCGGAGGTGTGGTGGGCCAGGAGGCCTGATTGTAGCAGGGAAACCTCTTGATTTATTACCTTTGCCACCACGAAGGCAACCTTTTGGTCGGATTTACTGGCATCAGTATATAGGGGTGTATGGTCGGGGAATCGCGATAATACTTCTTGGTGGAGTTGGCGGTAAAAAGTGGAGGGGGTGTCTTTCTTGTTGTAGGGTTCGGCGTCCATGACAAAGTGGTGTGATAGAGGGTACCAAGGAGCCAGATTATGCTTAGGTGGAGGCGTGTATTCGGGTATAGGTATGTTAAGTTCAGCTAAAAGCAAAGTGCAATGTCGGAGGGCAGAGAAACTTTTGGAATTGGAATTGATATAGTTGCGGAGCCGGGAATATAGAGGTGCAGAAGGGCTTATGATGTGTTGTGAAAGAAGTTTAATTTGGGTCCTTCGGACTCTCGCAGGTATATGAGTGAAGCCTGTTTCTACCAATAAGGAGTCGATTGGGGTGGAACGAAGGGCACCAGTGGCAGATCTAAGGACATTGTTGATGGCGGTTTGAAGAGGGTGGAGAACGGTAGCTGGAGAATTACCGTATATTGAAAGACAGTAACCAGCAGTGCCGAGGATAAGAGATTTACAGATGTGCAAGAGAGGGTCAATTGACAGTCCGTTTTTGCGGGAAGCAAGACATTTCACCAGATTGTTAATTTTTGCCATTTTGTTGACCACTGTCTTGATATGTAGGTTCCACCTACGGTTTTTCGTGAAAAGGAGACCTAAAATGCTCAATTGGTTAAGGGGTGTAACGAAATAATCTCTGACAGAGATGGAGGGTACGATGCAGTTCCGTTTTCTGCAGATGTGAAGAAGCTCTGCTTTGTCCTGAGAGAAAATTGCTTCGGCAGATGAGGCCCATGCTAGCGATGTTTTCAGTGCTACGGTTAGTTTTTTTGAAACAGAAGTAGGTCTACCCGAGCTGAATATCAGAAGGTTGTCAGCATAAATGTAAGATCTGATATTATCAATTTTGCTTAAGCTGGAGCAGAGGGAAATGGTGTACAAGTTGAAAAGGGCACATGAAAGCGGAGAACCTTGTGGAGTTCCGTTCTGAAGCGGCATAATGGGCGAAAGGAAGCCATTGACTCGTGCTTGAATGGTCCTGTGGCTGAGGAAGCTGAGGATGAGAAGTGTGAAACTCTTATCAACTCGTAATTTTGCGAGTTGGATGGCGAGGAAAGGAGGACTTAATCTGTCGAAAGCTTTCGTCAGATCTAGCGAAAGGATCGAGGTGTGTTGTCGTCGAGCAAGACTATCGCAGACGTCAGAATCTAGAAGGTGAAGGAGAGTGTGAGTGCCTCTCTGAGGAATATAAGCATGTTGGGACTTAGAAAAGGAAGAAGAGAGGGTAGCGTTTATTCTATTTGAAAGAATTTTTTCCAATATTTTTGATAGGCACGAGATCAGGGATATGGGGCGGAAGTCACTGATGCACAGAGAAGTAGAAGCTTCTTTGGGGATGGGAATGAGGGGCGCATGTTTCCAGGCACGGGGGAAGGTATTTTGTAGAAGGATACAGTTGTATAAATTAAGAAGGCGAATTTGGAATGAATTAGGAGTTTTCCTGATTAGTTCATAGGAGATCTTATCGATCCCTGGGGTTGAGCCATTAAAGGAATTTAAAGCATTTTTAAATTCACTTAAGGTAATAGGATGGCTAAGTGTAACGGCCGCATCACCAGGATAACGCTGCATATCGGAGGCTATATTTTCTTTACTTAGCCTATGTTTAGTGGTGAAGTTGTTGTCTGCTGAGTAGCTCGACCAAACGGTGGCAAACTCTTCGGCAATTTCAGGGGAACTGGTAAGATTTACACCACCTGATTGAATGTTGGATATGACCCTGGTGGATGCACCAACCGTACCTTTGCCCAAGCTTCTTTAAGATTAGTGCGGACATCTATGGAATTCACAAAAGAATACCATGAGTCCCTTTTAGCTTTTTTGATGGTTCGTTTTAGAATAGCTGAGTCCAGACGGAACCTCAGGAAATTAGACTGGGAAGGATGACGACGGCAAAGCTGCCAGGATCTGTTTTTAGTCCTTATCAGAGAAAGAATTTCGCGTGTCATCCAGTTGGGTTGGGATACGGATTTGGGATGGCTAGTAGGGATGGAGGCGGACGCCGCGCCACGGAGAATTTTTCTGAGCTTAGCCGCTTCCTGGTCAACATTTTTCGAGATAGGACAGGCTGACGATAGGTCAACAACTTTTGTCGAGAAAAGATCCCATTTGGCTTTTTTTAATAGAAAATAGGCAACGTGTTTTGTATCGGCGAGAGTAATGTTCGATCGTAAAATGACAGGGAAGTGGTCACTGCCCTCAAGGCTGTCGTGAGTTGTCCAGCTAAGAAAGGGAAATATGTTGGAGGAGCTAAAGGTAAGGTCTATAGATGTTAGAGTGTTGTGGGTGGATAGATGGGTGCAAGCGCCATTGTTTAGGAGGACAATGGGCTGATTATTAGATATCAGCTCTTCTATCATTCTACCTCTAGCGTCAATGGAAGGGCAGCCCCAGCAGGAGCTGTGGGCATTGAAGTCACCACCAATAATAAACGTGTTTGGTAGTTGATCGTAAAGATCTTGGAGGTCAGTAAGAACGACATTTTGACCAATTTCTAAGTATACATTGGCAAAGGCTGTAGGGGGACAAGAGTGAATAAGAACAGAGTTCGCCACAAGGTCTGTACGTAGAGGTAAGTGAATGTGGGATACGGATTTACGGACCATTATGGAAACACCACTTTTTCTGTTTGGGTAACTCTTATTGTAGTGGTAGCAAATGTACTGGCCAACGTTAGACGGTCCTTCGCCCACCATCAGCTTAGTTTCTTGCAACAGGACTATATGCGGTTTGTAAAGATGTAATAAATTCTGCAGATAGGGGAGGTTATTATAAAAGCCGCGAATACTCCATTGCAGGTATATAAGATTTTTTATCGAAAACATGGGTATGAAAAGTATTAAGTAAAGAAAAAACAGTAAAATCTACAGCAGGGAAAAAGAAAAGCTTAAATGAAGGACGAGGATATTTAGTTAATAATTTCAAGTAGATTTTTTATTGAGGCTTTGGGGTTAATTTTGCGTTTTATTTGTTGTTTTTTCTTTTTGTGTGATTTGGCTATTGAAGTTGCGGAAGAGGTAGCGCAATCGGATTCCGAAGGAGAGGAGACAGCATCCATTCTCTGTAAATCTGCATCTTCTTTAGGTGCTGCATTGGGCAGAGCGGGTTTAGTAAAATTAGAAAAATTGGTAGAAGTAAAGTTGCAATTCGTTTGAGTCTTGAGAGTAGTAGGTGAGTGAGAGCAGTTGTTGAGGGAAAGGGGTAAGTTGTTAGTAGGTACAATTGTAGTAGATGAGTTTTTAGGATTTGTGTCAGAAGATTGAGCTGCGTTTAGGAAGGATGAGGTAGGTGTTGCTGAGGTTTAAGGCATTTCATGTGAAACGGAATTAGAAGCAGAAGTTAGAGGGGTGGGGGAGGATTTTGGATTGGGTACTGTAGGTGCTATAAGAGTAGCACTTGAAGCAGCAGATGAATACGATATGTTGGGATACAGTAGATGTGAGTTTTAGATGTTCGAAGTAGTGCTTTCTAGCCTCGTACCTGGAACACTTGTATTTGGTTTGAATTTTAAGCACCTCTTTGGCTTCCGTATATTTTGGACAGTCATTTGCGGCAGATGTGTGTGAGTCCAAGTCACAGTTGATGCAGAAAACTCTGGAGCAATCGCTCTGATGCGGAGGGTAGCCGCATGTGGAGCACAATTCATTTCCAGTGCAGCGAGCAGAAGTGTGGCCAATTCTTTGACACTTGCGACAACGCATGGGATTCGGGTAAAATTCACGCACTTTCACCAATTCAAACCCAATTTCAATTTTTTCGGGAAGTGTAAAGCGATTAAACGTAAGGAAAATGAGTCCGGAAGGACTATCTTTTTCCCCATCTTTCCTGGTGTGAATCCTCACATCTGTGACGTTATATTTTACAAGTCCGTCAATTATTTCCTGGGGAGAAAGGTGAGCTATGGAGCGGCAGTAAATGGTGCCTCTGGTCTGGTTTAATTTCTCATGAAAATTTATAATCACCGGTATAGGACCAGGTAAAACTTTTGTTGCGATAAATTTTTCAGCTATCTGCTGGTTATCGCAAAGTAGCAGGAGGGAACCGTCATGTAGCCAAGAAAACTTCGAGTATTGCTTGCTGATACCGTCCACAGCCAGTTTCAGCAGAAATGCGTCTTCATCACGAAGGGTCTTATTGGGTTTGCATGACTGAATAGTACTTAATAAATTTAGAAGGATTTGAAAGCTGCTGAGAAGGTAAAGATGGAAAGTCAAAAAAGGCGGTTGCTGGAGCAAAGCTAGCATTATCGTGTTTTAGCCGTTTTTTCCTTGGAATCGACTGATGCGAGTCAGCCAAAGAACTGAAGCGATTCGACCCACCAGGGTCCGGGCCCATGTTGGAGCTTATGCCCAAGATATGAGCAACGAGCTTATTTATAATAAAGTAATAAAAAAGAACAGAAAAATAAGAATTCAATATAAATAAATTTAAGGAGTTACTTATCCTTAGCGACTAAAGAAGAAAAAGAAATTGAAAAAAGAGAAAATTATTCAACGAGTGAATCACTGATACACAATCAATAAAAAAAAAACCGAACAAACTGGTTTGAATACCGTTAACTTGACTATCAACTCAACTAGCACTGTTCACTTCAAGAGATCACAGACGACTGCGATATATGAATTGTGTTGGGTCATGATCCACATTATAATATGATTATTTTCTAAACAAATCATTCATAAATCAAATTTCCGAAATTTCCTGTTTTTAATTTGGCAACTGTCAACAGAAAAAGAAGAGAGCCTGCTCCTAGTTTGGTGGAGCAGAAAAAGTGAGAGTTCTCAACTCAGCGCAGGCTCAAAGAATACAGAGAGCAGGGTAACTGAGAACAGAAAGGAACTATTTCAACGAACGGGGAGAAGAGGTCTCATTTACACAGATCATTATTATGATTCTTACAATTGACCCTCCCGAAGCAAAATCTTGGCTACGTCCTTGCCGTATACCACTTCATATATTTTTAATAATTGTATGTCATTGAGGCAAATTCCACGGCATAACATTTCTTCCATCAACACTTCCAATAATTCCAATAAAGAGGTTTTATTGGCAAGGGGTCGCGGGGAAGTTTGTTACTTGTGCATCCCAAAAAATTCTCGACTACACACTAACACAATCATAATTTCATTCTCGGGGTCTACGAAAATGACTTAGCTTAACTTGACAGTTTGTACACAGCTACATAGACAATAGAATTGTTACACGAAAAAATGCAGAATAGTCAGTTTATCGTGTAATTCGTATCTATGTGCCCCTTAATCCCTCGTGGGACATAGGGCGGAAACAGTTGCCCTCCAACTCGACGGGATCCTTGCGGGTTCCAGTCAAGGGCCTGTTTGGCTAGATTTTCGTTATCGCGTCGCAAGGTGTGGCCAACGCAATTCCATTTCCTTCGCCTGATTTGGTCGTCTATCCTTTCTTGGCCGGCACGGCGCCATAGCTCTTCATTTGAAATTCTATCTTGCCAGCGGATTTTTAGGATACGACGTAGGCATCTGTTTATGAAGACTTGTAGGCGCCCTGTGATAAATTGGGTGACTTTCCATGTTTCGCAACCGTATAAAAGAACTGCCTTAACGTTGGAGTTGAGCAGCCGCAATTTGGTGTTGGTTGAGATCTCCGTTGATCTCCATATGCGGAACAAGCATGCATATGCGCTTCGTGCTTTATTTATTCTGGAACTGACGTCTTCTTCTGCACCACCATTTTCGGTAATAATACTACCGAGGTAGCAGAATTTATCTACCAGTTCCACGTCACGGTTATTCAGCGCAGTTCGTTCAAGTGTGTTTGCATTTATCCGCATTTCTTTGGTTTTATTCGGATTCAGCCTTAAGCCTGCTCGACTACTTTCTGTTGCCAAATTGTTTAACATGTTTTTTAGCTCCTGATGTCTGTGGGCCAGCAAACAGATATCATCTGCGTAGTCGAGGTCCTTAAGGCGATCTAGCAAACCCCACTGTATGCCGCCTGTTCTACTATCTAGAGCGCCAACAAGAATGTCATTTATTACCTACTATAAGAAATAGTAATGGGGATAGTAAGCATCCTTGTCGTACTCCTGAACTCACCTCAAAGCTGTCGGATAATTTTCCGTTATGGAGAACTCTGCATTTGGAATTGTTGTATAGGGCTTTTATCAATTCTATTATCTTATCCGGCAGTCCACGTCGCCGTAATGCCTGCCATATAAAGCTCCTATTAACCGAGTCGAACGCTTTCTCATAATCTACGAAAGCAAGGTAAAGGGGGGATCGGAATTCAGTAGACTGTTCCACTATTATTCTTAAGGTGTTGATGTGATCTATACATGAACGGCCCTTCCTGAATCCGGCCTGCTGCCTTCTAAGCGTTTGATCTACTGCCTCTCTTATTCTTGATAGTATAGTGTGGGACAAGATTTTACCCACAGCAGATAATAGACAGATGCCTCTCCAGTTGTCGCATATTGTTAGATCCCCCTTTTTGGGTATTTTGACTATGATACCTTCCGTCCAATCCTCCGGAAAGGTACAGGTGTTCCATGCTAATTCGAGGATTGGCTGAAGCGCATCTGCTATGAGGCTTGAGTCGGCCTTCAACAATTCTGGCGGGATGCCATCTTTTCCAGCTGCTTTACCATTGGCCATCGCATGAACTGCGGTTACTATTTCCGTCTTGGATGGGGCCCGGGTGTTGATTCTTATCGGCTGTGCATTGTTGCTGTTTTGCTGAGGTTCCTGTGTGAGTGAGCCATTCAGGGCGGCGAATCTCCATCTTTGGAGCTGCTCCTCGTCGCTGCACAGCAGCCTTCCATCCGCACTCTTAACTGCATGCTTTTTAGTAGAGTGCTTTCCCGAGAGCTGTTTAGTAATTTGGTACAGCACTTTACTGTTGCCTGTGTTTGCCGCGTTTTCCGCTTTTTCTGCGAGCTCGTTTATCTGCTGCCTTTTATCACGCCGGACACTTCTCTTTACCTCCCGGTGTAATTGGGAGTACTCCCGTTCCAGTTGGTGACGTCTATCCGGGTCGCTTGTAGAGTTTATGTTATTTTTGAGGGCCCTCCTGCGTTCTATTTTTTGCCAGGTGCTGTCCGAGATCCAATGTTGCATGTTTCTCTGGACATAACCGATGCTCGTTTCCGCAGCCGTCAATATAGCGCCCTTTGTTGTACTCCACAGGTCTTCAATATTTGTGTCGTCAGAAACGGTTTGCTGGTTTAATATTTGCTGCAGGTTTCCAGCAAATTCTCGCTTTTTAGCGCTCTCCCGCAAGAGGTCAACGTTAAACCGTCTACGGTTTATAGATTCACGTTGAAAGTTTCTGATTGCAGGGATTCTAAGGCGAATAGTTGCTACTACCAAATGGTGGTCGCTTCCAGTGTCCGCTCCCCTGAAGCTCCTGACATCTTCCAGAATGGTTCTCCATCTGCGGCTGACGGCCACATGATCTATCTGATTTCTCGTTCTACCATCGGGCGATACCCAGGTCTCTTTATGTATCTTCTTGTGACAAAAGTAAGTTCCACCTACCATAAGTTGATGGGAAGAACAAAAGTCAACGAAAAGCTCACCATTGTTATTGGTAACTTGGCTTAGGCCTTGTTTTCCAATTGTTTGTTCAAGACCAGTGTTGTCGTGACCGATTTGTGCATTTAAGTCACCCATTAATACAATGATGTCTCCCCTTGGAATAGAGCGAAAAACCTCATTCAGTCGCATGTAGAACTCGTCTTTGATGTCATCTTCTGCGTCTTCGGTTGGAGCATAGCATTGAACTACCGTAGTCCTTCTTAGCCTGGTACGTAGGCGCACGGTAATAATCCTCTCAGAAACTGGTGACCAGCTAATGAGGCTAGCCCTGGCTTCTTTGGTGAGTATTACGCCAACACCACTCCTACGGCTTTCAGTTTCATTTCTCCCAGAATATAAGAAGGACTCGCCATTTGGGCAGATATGTTCCCCCGCATCGGGCCATCTGGTCTCGCTCAGTCCCATGATCTTGATTTTATATCGATTCATCTCGTTGAGGACTTCATCCAGCCGTCCCTCAGCAAGCATTGTTCTCACATTCCATGATCCGATTCGTGTCCTTGTTCGAAAAGCAAAGGTCGTCTTCGTGTTGTCCATCCGGTTCCGAGGCACTGTTTGCCGATTCGTAGCAATAGTGTTTTTTTATGGGAGCGGGTTGCTAACCCTCAGCCCAACCGACTTAAAAGCTCTGTTTTGTGGCGCAGAGAGCCCGCCATTCGCCCCTCTCCCGTTAGCTCCTTCCGAAGAAGTACCCCAGGGGGCACCGCGGGGAGGTGGGATTAGGACTTGCTAACAGGTCTGCTTGGTGTTTGATTGCAGTGGATCTCTTCGGATTTTAATAGAAGTGACAAATCGGGTGTCACCACTTTCCGAGATCTTTGTTAGCCGTTCGCCCCCCGTTCGTAATTCGTATAACACGAACAAATCGGTTTGTTAAGGCAGAAAGTGTTATGCCGTGTAATTTGCCTCATTGGAAGGAGGCGTTGCATTTTCTTCCCGACAGCTTCTTGAGAAGGTAAATGGAAGTTATTTTGTAGGAGCTTTTTCGAAAGCATTTAAAGACTGCATTGTACGCCAAAAATAAATATGTGTTTCTCGCATAAAGGTTCAAACTGAACCAATCCGTAGTACAAAAAGGAACTTTTTTAAACCTACATAATATTTGTCCGTTACTGCTGAGTAATATGCATCTTTCTAATTTTTTTATAGAACATCTGTACTATTTAATGACATTGGTTTTAAATGCCCATGAATTTTTGCCCATCTCCGGCACTATTTGTTCAAAACTGCAACCTGGTTGGCAAGTTTGCGCATATTTTGCAACTCGATGGCTTAACCTGCAAACCGGCTAACTCCGTTTTATGAAATTTTGCAGGAAAGCCACTTTTCAGTGTTGCTATGTACTGAGTTGGGAGTCATCTTATTTACGTGCACACGGTTTTCTGCCTAATTATATATGCTAACGAGTTCTTTTATTTTGCTTATTGTAGGTGAAGACTACACGCATTCAACCACTCCAAAACATGATTTTGGGTCAAAAATGGAGTTGGCCGGTTTGCAAGTTAAGCCATCGAACTATCTAATAAAAGAACATTGAAAATTAATGGGTCAAAATTGAAATGCCGATCCCAAAAAATTCTCAGTTTTTGAAGTAAAACTTCTTTAGGGACGTTTGCTTAAAAAAATTTACATGAGAGTGAATCAATTTCATTCGTGTAACGCTCTCACACATGAAAAATCGTCAGAACTTTCGTATAACGATGGGAAAAGGGGCGGACGGGGTACAAGAGACGATGACACTCGGGGCTGTGTGTGCAACAGTTAAAATACACTCTGCCTTACTGCATAGATTTTCTGGCATGGTAGCTACGTTGTCGCCCAGACTTTGCTTTATCTCATTATAGGAATACAAATTCACCATTCTGTAGAGGTGAATTATTTCAGATTTTTCTTGTGGTTTGGCCACTGGCCGGGATTATGCCGCGGACACTTTGGAGTTGACTGACATGTTGGAAGCGGCATATACGAGAAGAATTTTCGGCGGTGGTTTGGGTGGGTGCTTAGAATACCAAAAGGGAGTGGTGAATTAACTGTGTGAGGTGCTGTTGTTTAAAATTGGCACCCACTTCCCCTTTGGTGAGATGTGCCGGACCGGACCTTTCCCCTTTTTAAATTACAATTTTTTTAACTTGCACAAATCGACGAATCGTTAATGTCAAAACATTACACTGTTGTGAAAATCGTTCCCGATATGTTTTTTGGGTCGCTGATTACGAAAATCAGGGTCCCACAGTCTTAAAATATGGATGTCACCTTTAAATATGCTTAAAAATTCCCCTTTTTAAGTATTTCGCGATAATTTTAATTATAATCAAAAACAATCCAATAAAATACATTTTTTGCAATATTTATATTCAAAAGTGGTTGATTTATAACAAAGCGAAGTTTATGATAAGGGATAATAGTAAAGGGCTGAAACTATCCCTACATCGTCTGAAAATATAAAGGTTTGAAAAAAATGTTTTTTCAACTTTATGCTTCAAATTCGGTTTAATCAGCTAAAATAAATTATTTTCAACTACTCCTAGAAAGAAGAATTTGAAAAAAGGTTGATTGTGTTTTGCATTCCATTTTGCTCCCTTTAAAATTAATTTGCTCCCTAAAAGATTGTATGGGACGAAGAAATCAGGTAATTGGCTAGGTGGCCATAAAGGGTGCCAATACCATACTCAAGTAGACTGGCTCTCGTTCGCGTAGGTAAAGCGTCATTGGATGTGGTTGGCGGACTGCTTGGTAAAACAATACTTGGGTTTGGAATAGTCTATGCCGATGCGGATGCAATTATTAATGATCATGAATGTAGCGGGAGCGGAGCATGCATACAGCTGGTGACATATCCTAGCGTACATGAGTTCAATTCGTTGATAAATAATATAGAAGTGTGTGTATTCAAATGCGACCTGACGGAATGTTCCATGAATGGATTGCATGCCACGCAAAGGTCGGACTACTTTTAACTTTTTCTGTAATGCCGCATTCGAAATAGCACACAAGTATGCACAACAAACACATGCACCTTGCATGCACTCGTTACTTAGATTTTCGGGCTATGTGTGAAAGCCGGGACGGAAAAAAACCATGCAATTTTATGAACCTCTGAATGCAATGCATGTACGCTTGCATATGTCAGCAGCTTAATTCCATGAGGCGAATGTTTAGATTTTCGTGCCTGTGGCGGTAGTATCCATGCCTGTGGCGGAAGCGTGGATACCCGTGTGGGATGCGCACTTAAATTCTATATGTACTAGGTGCACCGCGTGTATGCTTTTAAGAAAATTAGCCAATAAAAATTATTTTTACTCGGTTACTTTTAGGTTTTAATGTAAATAGGAATTCATAAATACTTTCAAATAGTATTTGTATCCAGTCCGTCAGTAGATTCGTCACTATTCTTCCTGCATCTGTCGTTGGCCTGAATTTTCTCAAGCGTACTATAGATCCGACAGACTTTCCATTATATCTATTGCATATTACTAGCCGTTGGGCACAAAAGTTTTACTTCTAAAGTGTGGTCTTAAGCACACTCAAATTTTTTTTTTTAAATGTTCATCTTGAATTTACCTATCGATCCCTCTAGCCGGATTTTGAAATTTCATTTTCGTTTTTTTTAAATTTTTAACAAAAAGTCTAATTTTTTCAAAAAAAAAAAACACTATTTTTTCTATTCAATTTATTCTAACGGGCCGAAAATTTGAGTTTCCGTACCCATGTTTTTTTAAAATGTTCGTCTTTTAGTTAGCTATTAATCTGTCTAAATGAATTTTTGATATAGTTTTTGAAAACTGTTAAAATTACTGTCAAATATTAAATCATTCAGTTTGAAATTTTTTGGTAGAGGTTTACATATCACCCTGTATTTTTGTAACCCTATGAGAGATTTCCTTGAATAAGACCTCAATATACGCAGAATACTTCCGCCTATGTGAAACGGTAAAAGTTAAGGTCCACCCTTCTCCGGAGTTTATCCCGACTCTTGGAAACTTGCCCATGTTCAGCATATACCGAAAAAAGGTGATTCCAGCGATCCCTCCAACTACCGCCCAATAGCAATTACTTCTATTCTCTCCAAAACCATGGAGACGATAATCAACAAAAAGCTTATGGGATATCTAGAATCCAATCTACTCATAAACGACAGACAGTATGGCTTCCGACAAAAAAGATCCACTGGCGATCTTTTAGTCTGTCTTACAGAACACCTCAGCCGTAGTCTGCATGGATCCGGTGAGTCTAGTCTGGTTGCTCTGGATATCTCCAAGGCTTTCGATAGAGTTTGGCACTCAACCCTGTTAGCTAAACTCAAAGCTATTGGAGTTGACTCACTTCTACAGAAGTGGATTGAGAGTTTCCTTTCTGGCCGTTCAATCAAAGTGGTATTGGATGGCGTCAAATCTGCAATCCGATCTCTGCGGGGGTACCCCAGGAGTCAATTTCTCATATTTATATATGACCTTCTTTCAATCCCCTCCAACCCACTTCTCAGCTTCGCTGACGACGGTACTCTACGTTACTCGTACAGCTTCGATACAAGACAGACTCATGCCAGATCCTGTCTTGATGATCGCAAACTAATGTTCAACTCTATTAATAACGACATTGAACTCATTATAAAGTGGGGAAAGATGAATCGTGTTGAATTCAACTCCGACAAAACCAAGTACGGTCTTATCTCCAAAAAGAAACTCAACACCTCTCCACCCTTGAGAGTGGATGGAGTTCAACTAATGGCCGACCCATCCTTACACATCCTAGGCGTGACATTAGCCAAAGACTTGCGATGGAATGACCACATATTCCAAATCGCCAAACAAGCATCCCAGTGCCTGGGATTTCTTAAGAGGTGCGCAAGTTCCTCCTCCAGCCATCGGCCCGTGCTGTTATTTATAAATCCTACATTCGGCCGCTTCTCGAATATAACTCCCTCGTTTGGGGCAGCGCCCCAATAACCACCTTGGCATGGTTAGATAAGGTGCAAAAAAGGGCGCTCAAGTTAATTGATGACAACACCGTCTGCTCCACCATCGACTGAGCCACCGTAGGAATTTAGTGACTGTTCCTCCGAGTTAAACGCTCTCCTGCCTCCACGGCAATCTTATACCCGCAACACCGGATTAGCCCACTCGTCTCATTCCCTTCACCTGCAACTACCCCTTTCACGCACTCAACAAGATATGAATTCGTTTGAACAACTCGTTAGAACAACTCGACTCGAATAACCTCTCGCAGTCAGTATTTCCGAACTCCTACAACATCCAAGAATTCAATCGCAGGGCTCATCACCACCTTCTTCAATACCCCCCGTACCTTTTAATACTTCATCTATACCCCCCGCCTCATCCCTCCCCCGTTCTAAGCTTACTGCTAGACATTGCACCATGACATGACGTGACAAATTACATGACGGACTAGTAGTACAAAGGGTGACTCCTAAGCTTAGCACTGCCACATAAAAAAAATGTTATTTTGAATAAGGCCTGGTATGAAAATAATGGATTTCAAAAGAACTAATATGCTCAGAACAATTATACATATATGTACATAGGTACATGTGAGTCATTCCATCAAATAAAAATTATTTTTGGAGGACACCGCCTCCGATTTTGCTGAAACTTCAGAAATTTGTTAGTTGCATTGAACAGACAAATTCCTGAAAATTTCAATTTTTTTTGGCGAATAGTGCTGCCACATGAGCATTGCAAAGTTTATGAAAAAGAGTATTTTAGCCAAATTCGCTATCTTTAATTTCATTTTTCTTCGAAGGATTCGAAATTAATCAAATAATTAACAAGCTCGATTTTTGTATAGAAAAACTTCAGCTTTCTGATAAAATTATTTATTTTTCATTTTATATGTTGGAAAGTGCTTAAAATGGAATGGAAATGGAAGAATTAAAATGCATTTTTTTGCAATTGCGCAAAGTTTTTTTTTGGATTTGATATTTGAGAATTTTTTACATATCACGTGTAATTTTCAAGTTGGGGAACCATGAGTTCGGACAGTAGGAAACTAATTGTAAACTCGTAATCATATATGTATTTGTATTGCCGACGATTTTGGATGAACGAATATCTAGTATTTGTTGTTGTTGGTTTTAGGCAAATAAATGAAGCCTAAAGAAAAGCAATAAAAACGGAGACTTGGGAACAACGGAAATAATGTTATTAGAATTAACAAATTAGGTCAAATTGAAATTTATACAAAAAGTCGGTTATTATAGACTAAGTGCCCGCGAACAAAAAAAAATTATACATACTCTCTTAAAACTTTTTGTATGGTTTAAGGACACCTAGTCTACCATCTTTTGCTCTGCGAAAATTTATGAAACCGGGGCTTTTTTCCTCCAGGTTGCTCGAAAGTCAACCCTTTTATGGTGCCCAAAAAATTTATAGATACTGTTTTTCTAACAATCATAGCCGCATGAGATGGCGATGATACGCGCGACACAATACTCGTCCGACAAAAATGTTGGTCCGTTAAGGATGTCTACCACCCCAAACCTGCTAAGTTATGGGCTTCCAAAAATTTATTAATAACCACCTGATTTTTTCAGGATCGCTTAAGAAAAATATGTGAAATTACATGGTACATATATGTGTCCGACAAAATTTGTTTGCCGATTTCGCCCGTCTATTTCATGAAGGAAAAAAATGTATATGTACATAACCGTCGGACAAAAACGGTGTTATGTGCCAAAAACTACTGCCTTTGATGTGATAAGATTGTCGGACACGTAAATCGCGCCTACTGCATAGTCCGCCAAAAAAACATAAAATTTTTCTAACATTGCGATAGTACAGTCAATCTGTAAGTGAGCCTCCGAAAAATGACATACCGAAATTTGACTTGATGAATCGTTAGGGGGGCATGTAATGAAGTTAATGTCAAATTTCCGAAGTCCCCCCTCCCTCTGTTTTTGAGAAAATTTAAAAAGTGGGTCCAAATTTTGAAATGCGTTTTTCTCAGAATCTATGGGTTTTGGTGAAAAGTTTATTTAACAAAAAATGTAGAGGACATTGTTAACTACATTTTATGTCATTGAAGTGACGTCATCCGACTTGAAATACAAAAAGTAGGTGGCGCTGAAGCATCACAAAAGTGTTTGTTATTTACGTTACCAGAATAAAACATAAAGTAAACTGTTATTTGGTGCGTTTTGCTTCAATTCTGCCGCAATCTTTGGTAACATGCCTAATACCATGTTCGCACTGAGCCGAAATTACACGATTTCGGCTATTTTGTTGATTTCGCCCAAAATCACGTTCAAAATCATGTGATTTCCCATGTATTCTTGTGATTTCGAAATCATCTCAAACCTCGTAATTTTGACAAAATTACGAACGAAATCATGTCGAAGCCAATACTCTAACCTAAAAATCGAATTCAGCTCAATTCAGCACGTCTGTCAGCAGCGGACAGCACGTCAGTTTGACACATTTTTATGACACAATTTTGATTTTGCACATTTTAACATTCTTCAAAATACAAAAACCCGAGATATATAAAATAAATACATAAATGCATTTTTATATTAATATCGCCATTTTACCCATTTTCCAACATCTAAAACGAAAAATAAATATTTTTATCAGAAAGCTGAAGTTTTTCTATACAAAAATCGAGTTTGTTAATTATTTGATTAATTTCGAATCCTTCGAAGAAAAATTAAATTAAAGATAGCGAATTTGGCTAAAATACTCTTTTTCATAAACTTTGCAATGCTCATATGGCAGCACTATTCGCCAAAAAAAAATTGAAATTTTCAGGAATTTGTTTCTTCAATGCAACTAACAAAATTGTGAAATTTCAGCAAAATCGGAGGGGGTGTCCTCCAAAAATAATTTTTATTTGGTGGAATACAGGGTCATTCACATTCTCAACTGAACTGAAATTTGAATTGAACAAATTCTAAGCAATTTCAAAAATCATGTCTATTATACACACTTCTAATAAATCATTTTTCTAGTTTCTGTACGTTTCAGAAGTGAAACTTCTTTGTCCAGCGAGAATAAAAGACAGCAATTATTATTACTAATTGAATTATTTATTCTTCTTCTTCTTCTTTGATCCGTTGCCTGGTCCCGGTGCTGCTAGGTCTCAAACTCTATTCACGATTCGTTTCCATTCCACTGTTCAACAGCGAATTTCATCTAAGGTCGAGACCAAAGGGAATGGATTCATGGTATTAAAATATGATAATTGGCCTAGTTTCATGCATATCGGCGATGGAATTAAAAAGTTATTAATGTTTAAAGTTTGAAACAAACAAAAATAGTTATTGTCCGATTTACTTGGTTTTTGGTATACTAGTTGAGAATAATTAATTGTGACTATTAACGTCAAAAAAAAAATTTAAATAATTATTTAAATGAGTTTTGAATACGGAAATTTGTTAAAAATGTGAATAGAAGCCTCAAATAACCCATTTTCAATTTCAACAATTTTTCGTTAATAACTTTTTATTTTTATCATGGAATTGCTTAAAATTTTGGCATATGACTGGCATTGAAGTGACGTCATCCGACTTGAAATACAAAAAGTAGGTGGCGCTGAAGCATCACAAAAGTGTTTGTTATTTACGTTACCAGAATAAAACATAAAGTAAACTGTTATTTGGTGCGTTTTGCTTCAATTCTGCCGCAATCTTTGGTAACATGCCTAATACCATGTTCGCACTGAGCCGAAATTACACGATTTCGGCTATTTTGTTGATTTCGCCCAAAATCACGTTCAAAATCATGTGATTTCCCATGTATTCTTGTGATTTCGAAATCATCTCAAACCTCGTAATTTTGACAAAATTACGAACGAAATCATGTCGAAGCCAATACTCTAACCTAAAAATCGAATTCAGCTCAATTCAGCACGTCTGTCAGCAGCGGACAGCACGTCAGTTTGACACATTTTTATGACACAATTTTGATTTTGCACATTTTAACATTCTTCAAAATACAAAAACCCGAGATATATAAAATAAATAAGCTATGGGCTTTGTTATAAGAGGAATTGCTAGTGAAATTCGGGCAGGAAAGAACGAAGACATGAGTAGTGCTAGAAAAAATTGTCAAACGAAATCATTTCAATCCAGTGCGAACGGTTCTACATATGTAATTTCAAAATTACTTTCCGAAATCACTTAATTTCGGCTCAGTGCGAACATGGTATAAGTCATTTAATACCAAAAAATTTTTTTTGAAATTCCGGCGGATACAGATTTTACCGCAAAAAAAGACATTGTTTGCCATTGCCTTCACTGTCGAAACTCTGTATGGAAGATCCACCATCAAAATCAATATTAACGATCGCTGTACTTCCAGTAGCAGCTTGCGACTCTTACAACGAACGGTCATTTGCACATCTGGGAACATATGTATAAAACAAATACCTATATTATATCGTATTCATACCTCAACCGTATAAGGAACGCAGAACTATAGTTTAAAAGTTAATATTATATTTTGCTCGCTGTTGCTCATACATCGTCTGTGTACTGTGTATCTTCAGAATTACTGGAAAAAGTGGAGGGTTGAAGCGTTCCTGTTCTTGATGCATTGGATGCTGATATAACAGTTGACTCTGAAGCAGAGCTCGGGGGTCGAAAAAAGACAGAAAACTGAATGCTTAGTGCTATCCCTGCACCCTGAATCATATACAACCCGTTTTGATGTGAGGACCGAGTTATGGATAGTGTAATTTTCACCTATAACTCTCTTTGTGGGAAATGTATTAGACATAATCTTTATGAAACCGTGTGGAAAAATTCAGCTAGTTATTTGTAGTTTTTGTTCCTTTTTCACACTAAAGACAAGGTTTTTTTGTCGGACAACGGATATGGAATGTTGATTTTTTATTATAAAAAGAAAAAAAAAAGAAAAAAGAGGTTATGTATAAATTTTTTTCCTTCATGAAATAGACGACTTTGACTAGTCGGACACATATACCATGTAATTCCACATATTTTTCTTAAGCGATCCTGAAAAAACCAGGTGGTTATTAATAAATTTTTGGAAGCCCATAACTTAGCAGGTTTGGGGTGGTAGACATCCTTAACGGTCCAACATTTTTGTCGGACGAGTATTGTATCGCGCGTATCATCGCCATCTCATGCGGCTATGATTGTTAGAAAAACAGTATCTATAAATTTTTTGGGCACCATAAAAAGGTTGACTTTCGAGCAACCTGGAGGAAAAAAGCCCCGGTTTCATAAATTTTCGCAGAGCAAAAGATGGTAGACTAGGTGTCCTTAAACCATACAAAAAGTTTTAAGATAGTATGTATAAATTTTTTTTTGTTCGCGGGCACTTAGTCTATTATGTAAATGTACCTCGGTTAGATTTTGAAGATATAATTGGGGTTAGTCTACCATACATCAAAATATCAAGCTTACGCTAGAAGGTGATCATCATTGAATCAATCATTTTCATTTTTATTTATTTCAACATAGTTTTTTGTGTTTATCGATTTTTAGGATGCAAATTTTTGAAATTGGCAAAAGGCACAGATTTCATTGTAGAATCAGAGCTGATTTATAACAATTTATGAAAAAATATAATATGTGGTGAGCCAACGGAATCATGCTATGATAGAACATGCGGGGAATGCCCAAGTAAAGAGATCATAGTCAAAATTTTCGATGAATTATTTGACGATTTCGGTATTGAAGAGATTCAATATAAAATGTGGACAGCTACAGATCGTTGCACTATTATCGATGTAATTTCAACGGCAGATGAATTTATTGAGACACTGGCTACAAAACTTGTAAAGATACTGTAGCATGACTATGTGGCAAAAGCACAAAGTCGATTCTATGCCAACTTGAAAAATAATTTAAAAGTAGAAGAATTTGTAGTAACAGTAGATTTTGCGGAAAATTATTCATTTGTAGTGCAAGAAGCATTATGGTCATATATTATCAGGAACAAAATATTACTAAACACTGTAGCTTTGTCGGAATTACTGATTGTCTCAAACATGATACGACATCAGTTTGTTGGTCTATTCCAAAAACATATGATCGCTTTTTAAAAAAAAACATTTCCTGAAGTGAACAAGATCTTTTTCTGATGGGGCAACTCCGCAATTCAAGAATAAAAATGCTTTTACGAATTTGTGCTAGAACATTTTTCAGAAATACATATTTTTGACTAGCGTATTTAATTTTCTGACGTTCGAACTTATGGTTACCCCAACTTGAAAATTACACGTGATATGTAAAAAATCCTCAGCTTTCTGAAGAAAATATCAACTTCAACCAAAAACATTGCGCAATTGCAAAATAATGCATTTTTATATTAATATCGCCATTTTACCCATTTTCCAACATCTAAAACGAAAAATAAATATTTTTATCAGAAAGCTGAAGTTTTTCTATACAAAAATCAAGTTTGTTAATTATTTGATTAATTTCGAATCCTTCGAAGAAAAATTAAATTAAAGATAGCGAATTTGGCTAAAATACTCTTTTTCATAAACTTTGCAATGCTCATATGGCAGCACTATTCGCCAAAAAAAAATTGAAATTTTCAGGAATTTGTTTCTTCAATGCAACTAACAAATTTGTGAAATTTCAGCAAAATCGGAGGGGGTGTCCTCCAAAAATAATTTTTATTTGGTGGAATACAGGGTCATTCACATTCTCAACTGAACTGAAATTTGAATTGAACAAATTCTAAGCAATTTCAAAAATCATGTCTATTATACACACTTCTAATAAATCAATTTTCTAGTTTCTGTACGTTTCAGAAGTGAAACTTCTTTGTCCAGCGAGAATAAAAGACAGCAATTATTATTACTAATTGAATTATTTATTCTTCTTCTTCTTCTTTGATCCGTTGCCTGGTCCCGGTGCTGCTAGGTCTCAAACTCTATTCACGATTCGTTTCCATTCCACTGTTCAACAGCGAATTTCATCTAAGGTCGAGACCAAAGGGAATGGATTCATGGTATTAAAATATGATAATTGGCCTAGTTTCATGCATATCGGCGATGGAATTAAAAAGTTATTAATGTTTAAAGTTTGAAACAAACAAAAATAGTTATTGTCCGATTTACTTGGCCTCAAATAACCCATTTTCAATTTCAACAATTTTTCGTTAATAACTTTTTATTTTTATCATGGAATTGCTTAAAATTTTGGCATATGACTCCTCTTAATGCCCTTTATATTTGCTATAAAGGGATATCGTTTTTGGCGTCGTCTCCAGCCTCGGTAACTGATAACCGTTGATTCTTTAGGTCACCCTCGATATTCTTTTGCTAGGTTTTCTTCGGTGCCATCGCTGGATTCTCCAACCTGCGGGACGGTCTCCCTAGAGAAGTTTACGTGGCAAGCCGTCATCATCCATTCGGCAAACATGTCCAAATCACCGTAGTCGACGTTTTTGTATTTCTTCTTCGATCAGTGTCTGCTGATGGCATCTTTGTCTGACTGTTTTTTTTTCGAAGTCGATCACGGAGTGAGACACCGAGGATCTGCCTTCAAGCATCGCATTTGGAAGACCTCGAGGTTTTTAACGTCCCATTTGAGCAGTGTCCACGTTTCAGATCCATAAAGAATTCGCTTTTTCCAAGACTGGAATTTGTGTTTCCGCAGTGCCATTGCGAACTATGCCGCTCTCTTAATTGCTAAAATAATACGTGCCGGAATGTGTTTGTTCATTCCTCATTCTACCATATCTATAAAGCCTGGGCCAAATAGATGGTTCAATGAGAGATGTAGGAACGCAATTCAAGCTAAGGAAGCCGCCTATAGAGCGTACAGACTTTCCCCAAATGAGTCACTTCGGCTTGACTATATCAAATCGAGAAACACCTGTAATTCCATCATCACGAAGATCAAAGCATCATTTGATGACAAACTGAGAACTAAGATCCCCAACACTCACGTAGGCAGCAAAAACTTCTGGTCCTTGGTAACTTCCATCAACCTCCTCTTCAACTCCTCCATTTATTAATGGGAAAGAGGTGATAACAGAAAGCAAATCCAAGGCCGATTTATTAGCATCTCTGTTCGCCTCAAATTCTTCTCTACCCGAAGCTGATACGTCACCACCGCCGGTCCTCGATCGCAAAGCCTATTCAATTGACGGAATTTTCTTCAGGACACGCGAGGTGCATAAATGTCTCAAAAAGCTTGACGTCAATAAATCCACTGTTCCCGATAATATTCCCCCTATGGTACTCAAAAAATGTGCCTCACTCTTGGCAAAACCTCTGCGCAAACTTTTTGTCCTGTCATATTTCTCTGGATTTTATCCCTTTACACCAAAAAGGTCTACTGGCGATCTTCTTGTGGTTCTGACTGAACAAACACATCAACCAAAGCATCCATTGCTCCGGTGAGTCTGGTCTAGTTGCTCTAGATATCTCCAAGGACTTTGACAGAGTATGGCATCCCGCTCTGCTGTCTATACTCCAAGCTATTGGTATTGACTCAGTTCTAAGGAACTGGATTGAGAACTTTCTTTCTGGCCGTTCAATCAAGGTAGTATTGGATGGCGTTGAATCCAACCCTCAATCCATCTCGGCCGGCGTTCCCCAAGGGGCGATCTCCTCACCTACTCTCTTTCTTATATTCATTAATGATCTGCTCTCAATCCCCTTAAATCCACTTCATAGTTTTGCCGATGACGGTACTCTGAGTTACTCCTACCTCTCCGGCAACATAATACAAGCAAGTGTCAGACCTTGTCTCTTAGAAGGCCTCGCCTTGAATACAACACGTATATCTGGCGGGCGCCCCTAAAACTACCTTGGCTTGGCTAGACAAATTGCAAAACCGCGCCATCAAACTCATTGGCGATAGCACGCTTTGCTCCTCCATCGATCCTTTAGGGCACCGTAGGAATGTAGCAGCGCTCAGCAAGTTTTACCGCTAATACAATGGCGACCGCTCCACTGAAATCAAAAACCTCCTGCCTACACGACAATTTTTTCCCGCAACACAAGACTAGCCAACTTGGCTCACCCCTTCACCCTGCAGCCTTTCCCTTCACGCACATTACGGTTTAGCAGTTCGTTTATAAATAGAACAACTCGACTCCTAACCTATCCTATCTCATCTTTCATGACTTGAACGACAAAGGGTGACTCCTAAGCTTCATCTTATCACTAAAAAAAAGATCACTTCGTTTAGACCGGGTCTCATTCCATCAAGTTTATTGGATATTAGCAAAACTTATCACTTTAAGGTCTTTCTGACACTTACCCGAAGTGAGCATTTTTTCGTTAATATTCTTCTTTCGGCACCTCAAGGAAATCGATACAGTTTTTGGTTCGCGTGGTATCGTGCAGGTACAAAAATCACGAATGTTGTTTAAACAAAACAAACGGCTCGACCGAATAATATAAAAATCTGTTCAGATCATATTTTGGTTAATACACTGAATGACCCCTCAACGAAATCGTTACATATCTTTTTTAGCTCGAGCGATATCGTGCAGGAAAAAATGATCACAAGCGTACGCACACACACACACTTCCTCTCAAATTTTTCCTTAAAATGCTCTTGGGACCTTGAAAAATGAAAATACGTTGAAAATTTCGATTTCGATTTTCGAACTTCCCTATACTGGGAAGTTAAAAAAGCCAAAATTTCAATGTTTGTTTGTTGCTTTTTCGCCTTTATCTTTTTTGGGTCAGAGTTAGGTTTAAGTATTGCTTTATAAAAAAAGTAGATAAAATTTCCTTTAAAATACTGGGTCGAAAAATTTCTTTGGTTAAAAATGGACCGAAATATGGTCACTCGATCATAGCTTTTATTGATTCTTTTATACAGATATTGTTTAATTCAATAGCACTCCGCAGTTTTTTTTTCTTAAATGGTACATTGAACGATTTCTGCAATAAAACCCCGTGAACGTCTTAGTTCCTTAATGCCCTGTTTTAAGACATAATCAATAGACTAGGTGTTGATATGAAGTATTTGTTAATACGTTTTTCTAACAATCTAAATTCCTTCAGAACTCTTTATGATCTTTCTCATTTAGATTCATCATTGTGCCATAATGAACAATCAATTTCAACAGTACCGAGGAAGCAAATCATCTGGAAATATTGAATACTAGAATAATGACAGTAAGCGCCTACCAAATTAATTTAAAAGTTTAATAGAGATAAATTAAAAATCCAACAAAAAACTTTATTAAAACAGCCATAACGCAATAAATAAAGTTTACATCAGATAAGCAAAAATTATCCCTTTATCGAATAAATATAAATTGAAACTCATATACGCCCACGCGACGTCCTTCAAGAAACGACATGTGAGGTAAATGATCCGCGGGGTCCATTATAACACTAAAAGGACCTGAGCACCATCAAAAGATATCAGACCTTCTTGGAATTAAATTGCACAATGAATGACGATCTTGAAGATACAAGAAATCAATCAGAAGAAAAACCGCCGCAAGTGATTTACTATTGTCTGGCCACGACAGAGCTGGTCCTTCTAGTAATCTTCCCCGAATGAATTGAAAAAAAAATTGTCATAGCAGTTCAATTAATCATCATCGGACCAAGATTAGATCCCTGTGGCACTCTGATAGTCGCGTGACTATGACTCCTCCAGCATCACAGAAGTTTATGCGCCTAATTCCTGATGGGATCTTGCTCTCCATATATGTATGTATAAGGCTGAAACTCCAATGGAGGGATAACCAGCAAGTGATTGATGCTTGATTTTATCCAGGTGTTGTTGCTGGTTTGCTCTCCTGTGGGGCTTAAATGCTTACGTTTATTCAGTGCTCTGTCATTTTGCTACTGGAGTTTTTGGTTGATATGTCTGGTAATCCCTAAACTGGAAGTATCTAACTGTGAACCTGCTAGAAGAAGACATACACTGAGGTCTATGTCAATTTATCTTCAAGTAATTCAACATTTTCTTAAGATTATCAGCATCTTTTGTGGATGATCAACACAAATTTCAGGTTTACTGTTAGTAAATGATTTCTTGGTATTTATAACAATGGACAGAACTCATCCAGGAAATTCTGTGTGTCTTTCTTCTTTCTTTTGAAAAAGATTAACTTTTTAGGGCTTGCTGAAGAGTTTTGATAAAAATATAATATAGAAAAGGATTCTCTAATATTATAGCCAATTTACATCTACATATATTGTTAACTTCCCAGTATAGGAAGTTATTGTAATCGGTCTTTTTGTACATGCACGATATCGCCCGAACCACGAATGATATTGACTTACTTGAAGTGCCGTTCGAAGCGTATTAGCGCTGAAAAGATTTTTATAATATTCGGTCGAGCGGTTTTTTGGTTTAAATGGCGTAAGTGGTTAGTGTACCTGCACGATATCGCGCGAACTATAAAAGATATAGACTTAGTTGAAGTCCCGTTCAAAGAGTATTAACCATAATATGATCTGAAAAGATTTTCATAAAATTCGGTCGAACCGTTTTTTAAACTCTTTTCTTTACTTTCACTTCGGAGCATCAAATCTTGTAACGTTAATTTAACCGCCTTTTACTCAATGCAAATGGATGAAACTTTGCAGGCATACATATTCCCGATGACAATACAGGAATATGACATTTTGTTACATTTTTTGTTGTTGATTTTGTTGTTGAGTAACAAAAAACGATTTTTAATAAAAAATGCTTGGAATTATTCGTTCTACTCAATGTAGAGTCTTAAAATTCACTTCCCTTCAATAAAAATTGGTAAAAATTAACAGACATGTGTATTTCCGACGAAAACACACGAAAATGATAGTTCCAAATTAAAAGTGGCGGCCAAAAAAATATGACGGATTACATTTTTCTTTACAAGCCACTCGTTCGATATGGGTATCAAATGAAAAGTTATAACAAGTTGAATACAATTAGCGTCATCCTAAATTTAAAATGGCGGTAGAAAAATGGCTGCATAAAAGTGGCGGCCAACACAAAACAGAGGATCAATTTTTCGTTACAACGCGCTCGGCATGGGTATCAAATGGAAGGGAGTGACAATTAGAATACTGTTGTCTGTGTCCCGTCATTTCAATTCAAAATGGCGGCCAACACAAAATGGCGGTTTACCCTTTTATTTACTTCGCTCTCGGTATGGATATCAAATGAAAGTGTATTAAAGTGAGTAAGAAAGTAAACTGTATGACGTCGTTTTAAATCAAATATGGCGTTCACTAAAAAATGGCGGAAGACATAACATAGCTACCAATAGCAAATAAAAATATGATTTAAAAAGATGCAAAAAAATATGTAGTTTTTATTGCTCTAGCCAGTATACGCGAGCACACTACCTTTCAAAATGTAAAAAAAAACGTAGAGCGCTATTAGATTTTTGAGGGGTCATCAAATTGTGCATTTTTGGGCTGCACTTGAGAACTGTTGTAAAGAAACAAATACAAAACATGTAAAAAAGTTTCCTTATTTAACATGATAATCTAATTAAAAGTTTGGAAATTTTAATGTATTAATTAACGCTATTCGTTACTAAAAAGTAAAAAATAAAAAAAATAAAAAAAAATTTTTAAGAAACTCTTTTCTTTACCTTAATATATTGATCAGTTGTGAACACAAAATTAATATAAATACTAAAAAAATCGACTAAAAGGTAAAAAATAAGAAGATTTTAAACAATATAAACTTTTAAATCAAAATGGAAAAATCTCTCACATTCCTTAAAGAAAAGCGTGGGGCGCCCATACCAACCTGAACTTAAAAAAACATGACTGCCGTGAGTACATTTTAACATTTCAGACAGCTACGAATTTTCACTAATTGAGCATTGTTTCATAAAAACGCACCCCACGCTTTTCTTTAAGGAATGTGTGAGATTTTTTCCATTTTGGTTTAAAAGTTTATATTGTTTAAAATCTTCTTATTTTTTACCTTTTAGTCGATTTTTTTAGTATTTATATTAATTTTGTGTTCACAACTGATCAATATATTAAGGTAAAGAAAAGAGTTTCTTAAAATTTTTTTTTCTTTTTTTTTTTTTTTTGTTTAAACGAGGTTTATGATTTTTGTACTTGCACGATACCGCGCGAACTACACACTATATCGACTTCTTTGAGGTGCCGAAAAAGGAATATTAACGAAAATATGCTCTGAAGAAAATTTCATAATATTCGATTGCCCTTTTTTGTTTAAATAGAAAAATTTCGGCTAATTGTCAGAAAGACCTTAAATTGATAAGTTTTGCTAATATCTAAAAAAAACTCAATGGAATGAGACCCGTTCTAAACGCAGTGATCTTTTTTGGGTTCTGCACAGCGATAGCCTTCGAATAAAACATCACTTGTCAAAATCCGACAACCTTTCAAAATCGTGCAAAAATTTCGTTACCCTTTACATTTTTGTTTGTTTTACAATTGTTTTCTATGCGTGATACAGTTTCAGGAAATTGCGGTTCATCCCGGGATTTCCAGTACTTACCGCAAAATTTGTTCTTTTTGGTCAAGTCTGACAAGTACTTTACAGTTACAGTTTTGCTAATACCTCCGGAAAGCTTTGGAATTTCCAAATGAAGTCGTTCGCTTCCCAGTTTGTCAACGGCGCGGCGCTTCAGCACGCTCAATACGAATTTGAACACCCGCTTCAGTGCAGTGAACGAAATACGGAGGAAATGTTTGTTTGCTAATGTTCAGGAAAAACAAATTCTCTAGAAAAATCTTGTGGATTTAACTGTCAGTTTATTCCATCTTCCTTCATCATACTGGGAAGTTAATCGTGTGGACCGAAGGGGTCAAACCCACATCCCAACTAGTTTTGTTTTTGTTTTTACATAATTATTGATATGTTAATAGTATATCGGCAAACTTTCATTTTAAAGAATAAGTAGTAAGTCAAATTAAAGAACTCCCACCCCCTCCTCTTAGTATTTTGACGTGAATACGTCTGTTGCTTCCATGAATAAAAACCGATGATTAGGGCTTGAGTTGCAACTTACAAAATATTGTTTAAGGGTCGTCCAAAATTACCCGATTTTGGAGTTTTTTCGATCACCCCCCCCCTCCCCCCCCGTGAGATGCCGTGAGATTTGGCTCGACCCCTCCCTCCCCCACTAATCTCACTTGGGATTTTTCAAATTTTAAAAAGCTTTAGTATTTACACTAGAAACACGCATTTGCGGTCTTAAACACAGCAAGTCGGGCCTTTCCTTAACTGCAGGAAAGGTGCTCGCGTATCCTTGTACATAAACGTGATGAAATCTGGATCAGTCGACTGTCAAATTGGGTTAGTTGACTGTCCCAATTATATTGTATGTTATAAGTTTGTAAGTATATTATATCTGCTTAGTTTACATTAAGATAAAATGCCATCAGCGAGTGACGGCGTGTAAAAAGATAATTGATAAGCTGGACTCCTTGCCCCTCATCTTTTCCCCTCGCTTTTTCCGCTTTCAGTAGACACACAACTACCAAAACGTGAACACTCGCTCAACAAGAATTTCATTACACTAAAATTCGGCGTGTGCCGAATAGTGCCTGTAGTTCTATATTCTAAGGACCTTTCCATAGGTCAGTGTTACTTGCTTCGTAGCATTTGTCGAGTCACACGTTTGGCCGGTGGTGGCTACACAATCGAATGGCTACTATGCTACCTTTTGTGTAGGATTTAACCATATCTTACGGCCCCCATTTGCACACGGATCGCCGGCAGGCTGTGGCCTGAAAGTTTTCGCCTTAGTATTACCAAACTCACCGGCCGCCACCTCTAAGGGGCCTGCAGTCCAAGAAAATTGACAAAAAATACCTTTTTGTGTTTGGGCATTTATCGTCAGTTCCTGCCTGAAGATCTGAACTTTTATTCACTCTGAAGCCGTGACTTTACGTCAAAAACTCACGCCGTATCCACTCGGAACGGAAAACAAGGCTCGAGCTAGGCCTTTTAAGCTAAGCTGTCGTCTTCTCCTGTGTGTCTATAGGGAATCATGATTTTACCGGATACATGAAGTATCATCCCTCGGCCAGACTGAGTAATCTATGGCCTCCGTCGGACCGTGGCTTCCGATTCCGACCTGGTCCAAAACGCCACTGCCTAGCGACGACCTGTAAGTGAATGGGAGTCCTTATTGGAGAAAAATGTTGCCGAGACCTCCTCTCTCCCTACATGATATTGGGTGATATTCGGCGCTAAACGTCTCACGTAACTAATCGTCCAATAGTATATATATAAAAAATATACCATGATCTTGAAAAATGTTGCCGAGACCTCCTCTCTCCCTACATGAGATTGGGTGAGATTCGGCTCTAAACGTCTCACGTAACTAATCTTCCAATAGTATATATATAAAAAATATACCATGATCTTGAAAAATGTTGCCGAGACCTCCTCTCTCCCTACATGAGATTGGGTGAGATTCGGGTCTAAACGTCTCACGTAACTAATCGTCGATTAGTATATATCGAAAAAATATACCATGATCTTGGTGAAGAATCAAAGAATTTTCTTGTTTACTTTTAACTTTCCCAATATTGATGGAAATTGAGCTTTTTACGCTCTGACACAACTCAACGTATACATCGTGAACTCCTCGAGACAAAGCCAGATTCTCTCTCAAAATGGAATCAGCTGTTTTTTCTACAGCGAGAAAATAAGCACCAACCCATTAAGTTTATCATAAAATCAACCGCTGAATAGTTGTGTGCGATCGTGTATAAAAATGTTGCATTCCTTCTCTGATGGCCTGACGTCGTCATTTTAAGAATTTGTGCATATAGCTTTTCGCCTTTCACTCAGTAACCATATGAAGATGAAAGACTTATTGATTTCTAAACTTTGGCATACCCAACCCGCTTTCGTGAACCCTTTCCTAACCCGAAGACAGGACTTCAGTGGAGAAGCCCGAAAGCTTGAACAGTCAAGTGTAAACGAAAAGTCCCTCAACAAGCTGCTACTTTTTCCAGCGGTCTGGCAAACAAATATGAGGTATAAGAATGAAGTAGAATAGGCCAAACCAAAAGCCGATGTACTTTTGAACCCATTATCTCACAAAAAAAAAAGATTTGCCAAGATTGTTCCCTTTTATATTATAAGAATTAATTGCAATTTAGACAAAGTATGCTCTGCTGGGCTAATAAATAAATATGCCGTCCTGGCGTTATAGTCCGCTCAAATTAGGAAAAATTAAATAAATTAGTGTGCCTAGGACCACACGTGGGATGTGAAAACTTTTATGGCCAGTCTATATTTCGCACATAATTATTGAGAAAAACATCATGAAATCTCGAATCCAATCGAATATTACAAAATTTCCCACTAAAATATAAATCAACACCAAAAATCAAGACTGGCGAAATGTTGGCACTTCTTTCTTGCTTTGAACCTGCGAATAGATATCTTCTAAATGGAGTCACTCAAATTTCTGTTAGTACGTATACATGAGTGATTTGAACTCAGGTTGAACCCAAGTCCAACTAGATGTAGACACGAATCGAGTTGAATTAGGAACTACTGAGCTCGATTCAACTCTGCTACCTGGGTTGAGTGGAAGTTATGCATGTGGGGACGATTTCAGTAGTTGTCAACTACTCAACTAGTTTAGTTGGCAGCAGCACCTCTATGTTTTGTTTGTGATTTGTGCCGCGAGTCGAAACTTCCAGTCAACCTCAACTCAAATATAATATTCAACTCATTATGTATACGTAGTATGTGTTTCATAAATACCCTGTATGCTAGTGGATAGTGGAGAATGCTCCGTCTCGTAGGGAGCTGAGGGCTGACCCCATCAAAAGCTATCATGCTCCAGCCAGCTACCTGGCTGCAACAATTAAAAATGTTGCTTGGATTAATCGCTTTCGGCCATGCTCTAGCCAGCTACATGGCGTGCCCAGAGAAGGGTGCACAACAGAAGTACGGGTGACGCGAATTTCTAGTTTTTACCCCAGGCCGAAAAGTGCTAGTCGTATCGAAAGAAGTATTCACTTAAAAATTTGTTCTGCACGCGCAGCTTGGGAAAGTGGGGAAAACTCGGAAAATTGATATTCCATCAATAACGTGGAAGGGGTTGGAAATTTCGATATAATGTAAGGAAACAACTTGTAGAGCGTGAAAATCTTCACAAAAAACGATTTTACATGTTTTCTCAAAAATTGCTTCGTTTGGGAGATAATGAGCTATAATTGATTTTTTTTTTTTATGTGACACACTAGAGACTTAGGGAAGGCCCCTTTGTACTGTCGACCATGTATTTATTTTGAAATGTCGAACAGCAGCTCTAGTCGGAAGATAGAGAGAGAAGTGAAGGAAAGAACTGTCACAACCTAGCTGCGGTATTTTTATTTCACCTACTCCCAACCATTTCGCGACTCTGACACCGGGGCATCGAGAACAACTCGCTGGAGTGTTATGCCTCCTGAAACGAGTTGAATCTCATCAACCAACCGATGACATGCGCTTGGTGGAGCGGGGATATATCCAGATTTCCGCACGAATAACTCGAGATATAAAATTTACATTAAACGCTCGACGAAAATGTTTATAACCTCTTGTTTTTGGTCGA
>OX465282.1:72105115-72203030 GCA_949987705.1 Thereva unica | reverse complement strand
TTGGGAGTAAAAAAAAATTTTAAATTTGGATTATTCTATACGCCGCATTTTCATATCCTTTACAGAAGTGTTGGTGTAGGGGCAGAATTGCCCGAAATGTCGTGGCAGCGATTGCGGAAAAAGTGGGGCAATTTATTGAGCAAATATAAGGTAAGCATGAACTCTTTTAGAAATAGTCATAAAGCATACATATATTTGTATTTATTTAGCAAATAAAGGAAACACTACCTGGCGCTGGCACTGATGACGTCGATATGGCAACAACCTGGCCATTTTTTGACCTCATTGATGAATATTGCGCAGGCAGGCATATTATAAATCCGCCAATATTAATCGACAGCGAGTCCCCTATGTGACGCTGTCGGTGTCGTCACTGCAAAATGCTGATGAGTCTAACACTGCACGTACAAGTGTAAGTGGAGATACTCGAAGAACTCGAAAAAGAGAACATCCTTCTCTAATATCCAGGACACACCAGCACTCTTAATCTCTATTATGACGTCATAATGATGTAGACTGCATTTTATTTCCATATCTCTTGTATGGGTATACGTCATTTTGACGTCATAATCAAAATTAAGAGTGCTGGTGTGTCCTGGGTATTACTCTTTTAGAACGCGACGAAATGAAAACTTATAAAAGAATAATAAAAGCCACATCTCTTTTGGCTCTTTTTAGGTCCCAAAGAATGGGAATAGATTGTGAATCAACAGACAGGGAATACATTTTTTGAAAACCTAGCAATTCTTATATTCAAATCACATGAACTTATTCGTGCTCTGAGTATAAACACCCAATTTCAACTGATTTATCAACCACGATACCAACCATGATACCGACTTCTTTGAGGTGCCGATCGTAGCGTATTACCGAAAGTACGCTTTGAAAAAAATTTCATAAAATTCGATCAAGCGGTATCTATGTTTAAAGGGCGTAAGTGATTTTTGTGCATGCTCGATAGAACGCAAACCAAAAATGATATTGACTTCATTTAGATACCATTCGAAGCGTTGGAATGACACCCGTTCAAAATGAAGTTCACTTTTATGGATTCAGCCGAGCAATAGCTTCCCAAAGAGTCATCGCTCGTCAAAATCCAAGTTTTCTTTAAAAACCATTCAACAAATACGTTAACCATTACAAACATGACGAAATTTTCAAACTTTAGTTCAGAACTGTATGAACGGCGGATTGCTTTCCATGTCCTACAGTTTTGGGAATTGAGTTCGTCGCGGGATTTCCAGTGATTACAGTTTGGCCTTTTCGGACAAGTTTGACAAATCCGTTACATTGATTAATTATGGTCTCCTTAAATCGTTCGAATTGAAAATGAAGTTTTTACCATTGCAGTTTATGAATTCGCTTTATAGTGTAGCGAACGAAGTGCCCGGGACATGTTTGTTTGCTACTGTTCAACAAAAAAAAGTTCTTTAGAAAAGCCTTGCGGATTTACCATTCTTATCGTTATTTCAAAGAGCTTCCTTCCATCATACTGGGAAGTTGATCGTGTGGACCGAAAGGGTCGAACCCACATCCCAACTAGTTTGTGCCGTCCGCCAGAACATTATATTGCTGATGAATATTTCTTATAGATGATGTCCGAAGGACGCGTATTCGTGGAGATATTCGTAGCGTCACCTGGAAGCAATGTTAGTCTAATTTCCTAAAGGCCAAGGTGTCTATGACCTACGGGAAGAGGAATCGGCGGCAACCGGCCCAACCTGGAAGGAGGATACGAACTTGTGAACGACTCGCAATCCTCGGCGTCAATTATAACCTCTTCATATAATTATAATAGTCTCTAGCTCCTAGGACTCCCAGTTCTAAGGTTCTACACTCGGATCATGAACAAGAGAGGTCATCAAGGAGCGCTCTATATTGGGAAAGAAAGAAAGGAAAAACTCCAGCTACCCGGGAAATCCGCCAGCATATCTTGAGCTGTCATGCTCAAGTTCCTTCGCCGATTGCGAGAATATGCGTGATCGCTGAATTTCCCGAGATGGAGCATTATGTTGCCCAGGAAATAATTAATCCCATATTTTAAATTTCAAATAATTTTTTATATTGATAAACGTTAGCCCGATTCTAACCGATTCAACCGAGCCCATCCGTGTGGTGAGACGGTTGGAAAATGGTGAGAAATAATGGGCACTTGAGGAATAGTGGGCTTTTCCTTATAAAAAGTTGGGCCCTTGATGAATGCGCTCTCTTGATTAGTAGTGATTCTGGAAGTGATTGCGTAAGACAAAATATAGAGTGTAGTTAGTTAGTCACATTTGTTGTAACAAGGAGGTGACCGTTATAGGCCAGGATTGCGGATAGCACCGGACCAAAAGTAAAGTCCTTTTTTATTATTTTATCTATTTAGATGATTGTTTTTTTATTATTCTTTTTTATTTTGATTATTAACTTTTTGAACATTATTGCAAGATTATTAGGAATTTTTTATGGGTTTTTTTTATCATTTACTTTGAATACTATTGTTTGAATAAAGAAAGCACAGAACTTTAAGAATTTTTATTTTATTTATTTGATTATTATATTTGTTTTTTTATTTGTATTATTCTGTGTGGGTTCAAGCCCCACCTTAGATTGAAGGATCGCAGTCCTTAAAACTACGTGGCGCCCATATAATTTTTCCATAATTTGATCCACGCCCATACTTTGCTCAGTCGAGCCGTACGTGCAATTACCACGTAACAAATGTATATATTTGTTTAGTTTCTCCATCTACTAAAATAAATCGATTATATTAACGTACAAACAGATTTATATTTATGTACATTACAACTCATAAAAGCCTTAAAACTAATATTTACGACTAACGAAAATAGTAAGAAGCCATGCTACATTGCTCCGAACGTATACGTTTATAAGAAAGGTTAGTATTTAAATATGTTCATTGGGGAGGCTCTTGCTATAAATGTTACAATTAGTGTTGTATTAATTTTTACACATATAATATATTACAAATTAATTACTTTTGATAATGGCGTTTTTTAAGTTATTATTTATCCATTTTACATCTTCTCCATCAGAGTTTGTCTGAGAGTAATTGCTTGTGAATCATCCTCGCCTCCACCTTATTTTCAGTAAGCCAAATGCACATTCTATAACGCTCCTCCCTTTACTGTGAATATTATTCAACTTTTCCTGCGGACCAGTAAGAAGTTGGGTTCTTTTAAACGGAGTTATTATGCATAGTGGCTGGATCGCACATTTATAACTGCTATCTCCTAGAAGATAATATCCTGGTGGTGGAAATATACGATCTCTATATATTCTGCTATTGCGAAGTACCCTCTGATCGTGAACTGATCCTGGGTATCCAAAGCAAATGCTGAAAAATTGCTAATTGCTGCCACAAATCGCTTGCAATTGCACAGTAGTATCAAGCTTTCTATTTATGTACTGACTGCCCTAGAGCAGCACTGCTCATGGGGAAGAGACTAACACTAACCTAACTAACGAACTAACCGCCAGATGTCAGAAGACTTGTGGAGGACTGCACTAGGAGGAATATTCAGTTGGTGATTGGTTGCGACGCCAACGCGCACCACCTTGTGTGGGGAAGCACCAATACTAATTCTAGGGGCGATTACCTCCTTGATTTCATTACTACCTACAATTTATAGGTTATGAACAAGGGAAACGAACCTACCTTTTCTAATGTGACTAGGCAAGAGGTAATTGACCTAACTCTTGCTAGCACATTCGTCAGTTCCAGAATACTGAACTGGCAAGTTTCAAGTGAGCCATCAATGTCTGACCATAGACATATAAGGTTTAACTTGAGAGCTTCTGCAACATCCTCGGAAGCATTTAGGATTCCACGGCAGACTGACTGGGAAGCTTATCGCACAGCTCTCAGGCCATTTGGATATTAATCCCATTACTGAGGCCGATCTCGACCTTGTCTCTACCAATCTGCAAGAAACGATCATCGCAGCCTTCGAAAGTAGCTGCCCTGCGAAACCTCGAAGCACCAACCGAAAGGTTTCGTGGTGGATCAATGATCTCTGCAGGCAAAGGAGAGAAGTTAGAAAACTATTTAATAGGGCTAAGGTCTCGGGCAACTGGGACCCATACAAGAAAGCCCTTACCAATTATAACAAAGATTTAAGAAGATCCAAACGAAGGTCTTGAAAAGCCTTCTGCGAAGAAATAGACAAGCTTCCAGCCTCCACGAGGTTACACAAAGTTCTGTCTAAGGATCACTCCAGTGGCATTGTCTCTCTCAAGACTTCTGAAGGGTCCTTTACGGAGAACACCAGGGATACCATGGAGCTATTAATGAGCACTCATTTCCCCGGCTCTCAGGTAATTAACCCTGGATTGGTCTTTGAACCTAACATTGAATCGGAGGTGGTACTTTCCCACCGGTCCTATAATTGGAACAAAGGCTTGGCAAACACAATTTTCACTGCCGGTAAGATTGAGTGGGCCATTGGCACCTTCAGTCCCTTCAAGGCTGCTGGAAAGGACTACATCTTCCCAGCTCTACTTCAGAGAGGTTTGAAAGAGATCTTACCAATTCTGCTACCACTTTTTCGGGGTAGCTTTATGCTGGCCCATATTCCAAGGTGTTGGAGAGAGGCTAGGGTAGTCTTTATCCCTAAATCGGGGAGAATATCATAAGGGAAGCAAAATCCTATCGACCCATCAGCCTCTCCTCCTTCCTTCTGAAAGCGATGGAAAAAGTTCTAGACAGTCATATTAGAGAGGGTCTTACAGCGAACCCACTCCACTGCCTGCAATTTGCCTACCGGCCAGGCAGATCTACAGAGACTGCCATTCATGTGCTAGTGAGAGATATTGAGAAGTCCCTCAGGGCCAAGGAAATCTCTCTCTGCGCCTTTGCAGACATTGAGGGTGCGTTGAACAACGTTACCTTCAACACGATCAATGAAGCAGCAGTAAAAAAATACATTCCTCCCTCTACTGCGAGATGGATCAGCAGATTGATAACTGCTGAGATGAATGGTGAATCGATTACGGTAATGGCTGCTAAAGGCTGTCCTCAAGGGGGCGTCCTATCACCCCTTATATGGTCAATCGTGATCGACGAACTTCCTGCCGACCTGAATAGCCGTGGATTTAAAGCACAGGCCTATGCAGACGATATCGTCATAACGATTAGCGGCGGTCATGATAGCACCGTTTCTGACCTCATGCAAGCTGCTCTGTCACATGTGCATAGTTGGTGCCGTAGCAAGAACCTAGGTGTTAACCCACAAAAAACTGTCATCGTACCATTTACTTATAGAAGGAAGCTAAATTTAAAAGCTCTCTCTTTGGACGGCAAAGAAATAGTTTTCTCAAAGGAGGTTAAATATCTAGGCATAATCCCAGATCAAAAGCTCTCATGGAAATCTCAAATTGAGAGAGTCACTGCCAAGGCAACTGCATCTCTCCATGTTTGCCGCCAATTTGTAGGAAAAACCTGGGGTCTTAAACCTGGGTTAATGTTTTGGCTATATACTACGGTCGTAAGGCCCATGATCACATATGCATCCATCGCATGGTGGGCTAAGACCAAATAAAAGGGTGCTATGATTAAGCTTGCCAGGGTGCAGACTGGCCTGTCTTGGTATCACAGAGGCCAAAAGCACCTGTCCGACTGCAGCTATGGAGGCCTTACTGAACCTCCCTCCGCTACACTTGGTGGTGAAAAAAGAGGCTCTGGCAGGGGCACTGCGTCTACGGGAGCTATTCTCCTTTAAGCCAGGAGACCTGCTGGATCATTTATCGATCCTCAATGAGCTGAATCTGGAGCCAATGATATCTCTGTCCGATACCATTCCTGCTACTCTTGACTTTGACAAACCGTTTACGACGATTATTCGAAGTAGGTCAGAGTGGCAACATGGCAGGCCTCTCTTTTGAGGAAGTACGGCCTTTTGGTACACGGACGGTTCCAAAACCGATAAAGGGGTAGGGCTGGCTGTTTATGGCCCAAGGAGCAAAATATCCATGGCTCTGGGCATTACCCCCACTGTTTTTCAGGCTGAGGTACTCGCCATCCAGGTGTGTGCTCAGACCTGTATTAATAGAGCTCCAAATAGCTCTAACATTGTTATTTTCTCGGACAGTCAAGCTGCACTGCTGGCCATTAAATCGCACAGAGTGTCATCAAAGACTGTCCTGGATTGTCTCCAATCTCTGAAATTCCTCAGCAGGAACAATAGTGTCACGCTGATGTGGATTCCGGGCCACGAAGGTCACATTGGTAATGAAATTGCCGATGGCCTGGCTAGAGTAGGCGCAAACTCATCACCTATTGGTCCGGAACCTTTCTGTAGCTTAGCAAGCTGCCACGTAAAAATGGCCATAAAAAATTGGGTTGACCAGATGTTCCTTCATAGCTGGTCAAGGACCCAGGGTGCTCCTCAAGCTAAAAGATTCATCCAAATCGATAAAGCTAAGGCGGGCAAACTTTTAAATCTCAAGAGGTGGGAGCTAAAAATAATAACAGAGCTCCTGACTGGCCACTGTTCGCTTCACTATCATCTAAACAAAATAGGCCTGGTGGCCGACTCTGGCTGTCGGTTCTGCGGGACAGATCCCGAAACCGCGGAGCACTTGCTGTCCGACTGTGAGGCTACAGCGAGGAAGAGACTGAGCCTTCTCCAGCGCGACTTCCCTACTCCCAGGGAGATTTGGGACAGTAACCCTAAATCAGTTTTAGGCTATGTAAGAAGCCTTAACCTTTATGGTTTTTAAAGACGGGGATGGCACAATAGACCAAACAAAATAGGTCGCAGTGCCTGCCAAGGTGCCCCCATGCAAGAAATAGAATATGTACTCACGTAAGCGTAATGGAACCGTAACTTTTACATGTGAGCCGTCGATTGCGCCCAAAGCATTGGAAAAAATCGAAACTTTTGCACGGCGATTAAATCCTTGTCCCATTTCGCTATATTTTTCAGGTGAGGAATATTTAATCCCAGTTTGCATGAGAGGTCTAACATTCAGTGAACAATATCTCTCACCGTATATCTCGAAAAGGAAAAGGCTTCAGGCGTTACTCTAAAGCTCGCATCACATCCGAGCCAATACAGGAAAACCGAAACTTCAAAACACTTATTCCAGCCATGAGTTTTATTTGGTATTAACTCAAATATGCGACGTATAGCTGTTGCATAACGATATTGTTATCAATATCCAGCACTGCCTGATATATTTTTGAATTGAATCCATTTAAACAATATTTTTGTGGCTAAAATGAGGAATTTTTTAGACAAATTTGGTAAAAGTGGACAATTTTACAAACCCTAGAGCCAAACGCACGCAATCACTTTTGCAGAGCTCTTCTTTTTCTCCTTTTTTGAAGGCACTCGGCGTATAACAATATTACATTAGTAAATAAAATTAAAGCTAGATCTTCGTCTGAATAGGGTCTTATATTTTATCGCAGCTAGGCGGTATTTTTGTGTAGTTAAATAAAAAGATTTAAATAACGTCTATCCAATTTAAATAATGAAAACTGTCAAAATCATATTTAGCTAACTGAGAATTCGCACAGCACTACCGGACTAAATTTAACATTGGAAATTTTGTGGAACGATTTAGTATTTCGTGTTAAAATGTAGTTGTTTAGTCAGTATTCGCACACGCCCAAAGTATTAAAAAGAAAAATAATTGACTTTTATGAGAATATAGTTCTCACCTATTTGGTCAGAAAAAAATGAAAGTGCATTCACACATTCGTATATTGAAATTGAAACATTTAAGATTATAACGTTGCCAGCCATCCCAATTCTGCTTAAATTGGGCGAATAGTAGCCCTTGAAATTTAAAAGTTCGCCCGTTTCAGCTTTAAATGTTAAGGTCGATTTGAATGAATTTTTTGCTTCACAAACTCCCTGGGTCCTTGTCCAGCTACGACGAAATAGTTGATCGGGCCAATTTCTCATGGCCGATCTTACCTGACAGCTGGCTAAGCTGCAGAAAGGTTACGGAGGAACATGTGACGAATTTCTCCCTGCTCTAACCAGACCATTGGCAATTTAATTATAGTAGGGGAGTTGACGCTTGAAGAAACCGTCTCGTCTTTCGACATTTTGCCATCTGGTATTGTAAGCTTTTCAGATAATTTTATGCATTTTTTATAATATGACATTTTTGAATTTTTTATAACATGACATTTAGTAGAATCATCCCACCTTCTTTGCCATACCCTGATCTGATCTGAAAGTCTGTCGCACTTCCTATCTTGCATATCCCTGGTCGTACAACCTCTTGTCCTCCAATGCAAGAATACAATGGGAATCATTTCTGCTATCACGCATGCTGCTTCGTCGGACGTCGTACAGGAGGCACAGCATGCTCGAAGGACACATAACTGATGCGCAGAGTTTATTTTCCTCCTCTTGCCGTTCGGTTCAATTTCGCTGTCCACATTGGCGCTGCATATAATACGATTGAACTAACGCCTCTTGTGATTAGGAGGCGTCGGGTTGGCCAGGGTCCGCCTGTATTAGGCAGCATCTTCTAGGTGGAAGTGCACCCCGAAGTAGAGCCTTCGGTCAATCATCGCTCCCTAAGTGCAGGATGACCTGGTCACCTACTTTCACCGCTATGGTCTCCACCTTTTGCTGTTTGCTGATTATCACTACTTCCGTTCTGTGCTTAGCTAGCGTAGATCAGCGTTCTCGAATAATACGTGTTGAGCCAAAAGAAAGGGCCTATGACGCTTTTAAGGACTCCGCAGGTAATTCTGTACTCCATTCCCAACTAACAAACTCTCCAGACCAAAACTCTTGCAAATTGTGAAATTATCTCTCTTTACACCCTTCGATAGTCTCAAGAACATAACTCTTATAATAAGATTTAAATTAAGTCTCAAGGGCCGGTTTCACAGTGCGAACTTAAGTATAAAAATTAACTTAAGTTAAACTTAAGTATGGATGCCTGTTTCACAGTCGCTACTTAAAATATACTTAAGTGTAACTTAAGTAGGCATTTCTGTAGACTTAAGTTTTGCTTAAATCAGAATGCATAGAAAGTTCAAATGTCAGTTGATTCCAGTACATTTCAAGGAAAACGCGATTAAAAGAAAATTTTACATGTAAAGTTCGGCTATTGTAAGTTCATAATTTACAATATTGAAGTGCCGCCGTAAGAAACAAATATAATAGTAAGAAGAAGAAAAAATTGCACTGTGAAACCGAATTTGACTTAAGTTATACTTAAGTGAGACAATTTACTTAAGTTTAAGCAACACTTAAGTTCGCACTGTGAAACCGGCCCTTATTAGTAGTATTATTATGAGATAATAAGTCTACTAGATTTACGAAGTCTTTCATTCTCATAATGAGATAATGTTTACACTCTTATATTGAGTGCAAGAAAACATCTATTCTTATTGAGTTTTTTTTATGAAAACGTTACTCTCAAAGATTTTAACTCTCAAAAAAATGAACTTATGAGCGTTCTCGAGCCATACGTGTTGAACCAAAGGTAGGGCCCTACGACGCTGTGGAGAAGCCCGCAAGTAGGTACTCCATTACACCCTCGTCTTACTGGCAGTGCAGTGTGCTACCAGCAAGAAATTTTAGCACAATGCACTCTAGATATTTCGGTGTATCCAGCTTTACAATCGCCTTGCCGATTACCTTGCTGTATTAAACGCGTTTGTCACGTTGAGGGTTATCAATCTTATCTTATTCTTATCCGTCGCTGCCCTTGCTGCTAGTCCTTTCTGAAATCGAATTGCTTCTCGGACACTTACCCTCTCGCCACTTGAGAGTAATCTGTTGAATATCACTCTTTCGAAAAGTTCATAGTGTTTAGAAGACATATAGGCCTGCAGGGCGACTTCTCCCCTGAGGGCTCACCCGGCTTCCGGCTTTGATGCTTCCATTACTCAGGGAACAGTAAGCAAGCTGTAAATTCTTGCAAGAGCTCTTTTTCTCTAAATTCTACTCCAAAACTGGAGATGGTGTTATCTGAAATAGTATTCGGTGTACAGTAAAAATTACAGCAAAAAACCTGACTCCAGAGAATTTGTTTTTCCTGACACCTGCTTCCGCGCAATTTCAATTCAATCGGCACATTTTGGGTTGTCCTGAGTAGATGCGACGAAGTAATCTGTGCAATTCGAGGCCATCCGTTGACTTGATTACCGGGCACTGCGCCCTAAACTACCACTTATGGAGGATAGGAAAAGCGGTGGATCCAACCGGCAGGCAGACTGCTTAACTTGTTCAAGCGGTCTGGCTTACAAACATTTGGAATAGGGGTGTAATACAATAGGCCAAATAAATGGCCGCAGTACCTTAGAACCGTACACTGCGTCTACACTAGCCATGGCCCTGGCCATTTCCATACGGCATGGACAGTGTAGTGTAGACCCTGAATCTTGGCCATTTTGAAAGGCAGATCTTATGGCAAACTGGATGGAAAGCCATTATGCCCGGCCATTAAATCTGCCATGAATTTGGCCATAATTTGACGTTTGCTCAAACAACTATGGCGGATAGTTTAAAATTTAGTTTGATTGGGTAGTTTTAGTAGTACGCATTTTTATAATTCTGAAGAAAAAAAAGTTTGATTCATTTGTAAAGATATGCCATTTTTTCAAATGAAACCTCTGCCATGGATTGCCCACCACCATAACATTTGACAGTTTAAGCCATAATATATGGCGATGGCGAGAATTATGGAATGTGTAAAAGCAGTGTGAGGACCCAATACCTCTCCGCGATTATAAACCAATACATATAAACAAAAGAGCACATTTTTTACCAAACATTTGTAATTAATGCTTTTTTTAGGCAATGAAAAGTTTTTTTTATAAACGTCCTAAAGGGTGTTTTATTTTCCCTCAAACTTTTTCGTCAAGTTTATCTATACTTATCAGGAGTATATCTGTGAAAAGAATTACGTCATTGTGATGGATATAATGAAAATCTGTCGTAAACATCCCGAAGAATCCATTAATCAAGAACTACAAAATGATTCTGGGTGAATGAACAGGAGTAACGAAGTAACGGATTGACGTTCCTTCAGTCGGTTTTGGGAATTTATTACTGTCTGAATGTAAAACAAATAAGCAAAGTCGTAAATGATTAATGCTCTTGGAAGTTTGCCGAAAGTAGGTAAATCTGATATAAGTTAAATTGGTCATGAATAACCTGAGTCTAGTGCACAACGACAACAAAAATAGCACAAATAAAAAAACATAACTAATGTCGTTTTTAGTTAGAGGAATTTAAGGGATTTTCTCCATATCTACGATGAAAAATTTTGTATCCCCAAACAGAAAACAAACCGGGAACAGTTTCAAGTAAATTTGAAGTTCCTATTTATGACTTTTTTACGTCTGTAACCTGCATTTCAAGGAGTTGAGCAGAAGCTGAGGAATCTTTACAATGGAATTGTGTGCCGCAATTTGCATGCAATTTTGTACTCGGAACGTTTCCGACTTCAAAAATTTATTGCATAGCAAATCAATGGGGGAAGAAAAAGAATCTACCTTAGTGCGACTTCATGAAATTGAGTCACATCTGCTCGAATTTTATATGTATGTTAGTACCCGGATGTCTTCTCCAGTTAAGCTCTAATAATTTGATATACAATGTACTTGAAATGTGTGATGGAGAGCTTTAATATTAAGGTGAATTAAGATGCAGTTTTGGTTCGATTTTGACTTGCCGAGAGCATTTGGCTAAAGGTCATCAACTTCGCAAAAGCTAGGGGATTAAAATAATCCCTTTAAAAGGGGTGTATTTTGAATTTTTAAGGGTGACGCATTAATTTTAGGACTGCGACACTGACACGATTTTCGTAATCAGCGACCCAAAAAAACATAATGGAAAAGTAGTCTCAAACCGGTGTTCTCTTCGGACACCAAAATTCGCATTTTGAATTAGTTCTTGGAAATGGCACTTTAACATTGCAAAAGTGCAGAACAAGGTTTTATTTTTGGGATGTATAGCGGGGGGGGGGTCAGTGTGAGCTTAAGTTTTAGTTTTCGGGATTCTACCCCCTCCCCCCATTTGCCCACCATCTTGGAAAAGATGTGCGAATGGTTTCTCCACTATATCTCCGAAATGGTTTCTCCACTATAAATCATCTTACAGATTATTTGCAAGGATAGTTTTTGTTTAGAATTAAATTATCTAAGATTTACTTTGTGGTAAAATGAATAATTAAGTTATAAGCCTTAGAACACAAAAATTAGTCATAGTATTTTCTTTTAAAGGCTATAACTTTTTTTCCTGCAACTTTAACAAAAAAATAATAACAAGTTTTTTTTAGAGGGTTTCATTAGGAATAATTTGCATTCATGCTTTTTTTTAATTTCATTCGCTATGAAGGGTTTTACGGCGCCCCGAAAGTATGAAAGTGACAGAATGAATGAATGACTTTACGTTATAAGAAATACCGATGTTTGAGTAATGTAATAAAACTCTTTCGCTATTTATTGGGGGTTTTTATTGCTGTTATGCTATGTTTTATAAGGTCCGATATGATTTAAAATGAAATTCTTTGAATAATAACATATATTAGTTATTCCAATTTTTTAGAATTATGTGTTAGGGCTGCACAAAAAAGTGCCTTTTTCAGTTATGTTAACTAGCTAGCAAAATATGGACGTAGTTCAGGAATACGACAAGCTTGGTTTTCCCACATAAAAAAAGGATGCCTACTTTCGCCATTACTATTTCTTATAGTTTTACTGCTATTACCCCTACGTTACCTACGTGGCAGCTTTTTTCCCGCAACACAAGACTAGCCAACTCGGCTCACCCCCACACTACAGCCCTCCTCTTCGTTCACATTATGGTTTAGTAGCTCGTTTATAAATAGAACAACTCGATTTACTTCTTCCGCAGTCGGTGTTTCCGAACTCTTATAACATCTCAGAATTCAAACGCAAGGTTCAACATCTACTGACGCACCCTCCACACCCCTAACCTATTCTCTTCTAACTTTTAGAACAAGTCTACTACTAGATATTGCACCATGACTTTAACGACATGACGTACTAGTGGTACACCTCACATAAAAAAATAGCATGACGTCCCATTTGATATTGGGTTATTTCGTCGATTGTTTTTGCATTAACGGCACCAAAAACAGCCATGTTACTCATTTTCGTGTCATATTTGCAAAGAATTTGATTGATTTGACGGAATTGCAAAATCAAACATTTATGTGAGCATTTAACGTCTTGGACAGTAAGGCGCGGTGCACACTGGAGAAACTTGTTTCATGAAACTGATTTCATGTAATGGGTTTCAAGAAAACCGTTTCATTGCAACGTGCACACAGAAGCAACGGTTTTCCATCAGTTTCGTCATGGATTCTGACGACGATGCTCTTGTGTTGTGGTGGTGGCTGAGAAATAAGAAAAAAAAACGCAAGTACTGGGTTCACCCGTTGATTAGGGATCGGCAACACAGCTGTTTTGTTGTAGCTCGCGAACTAAGCAGGGATCCTGATAAATTTAAGGATTTCTTTAGGATGTCAAAACCCCTTTTTGATCGCTTATTAGAACTAGTACGTCCTCTAATAACAAAGAAGGACACCAACTGGAGGTTAGCTCTGAGTGCGGAGGAAAAATTAACAATTACACTGAGGTAAGTGAAAACTGTTTTTTTTTTTCTAAATATTTTTAATAATTGATAAGAGTATGGAACAATATGAACTATGTTGATAAGGTATGGTCATTTAGGGTTCCAGTTCAGTATAGAGTTGATCCCGTTGAGGAATGTTGAAGTTTTCAGAATAGTGACTGTTTAAAGCAAATGTTGTTCCTGAAGACTCACATGACCACGATTGCGTAGAGCTTGGGCTCGTTGATGCCTGCTGTTGGTAGCTAAATTGCGTGGCGCTAGCTGTTGGGCATGTTGGTGCACCAATTCGATCAATCAGGCTAACAATCTCCCTCCGAAAAATCTTGAATTGGCTTGTAGTCATTTCTTCAACCTCTGGAAGCAAACTCAACAAACAATTCTTTCTAGGAGTATCACGTGAGGCATTGCTTTTTGTCTGTATGTAATCCATTATTATCTCGTCAGCAGTATTTGTCTGCATTTTCTTCTTTTTCTTGGGAGGAGGTCTCATTGATTCAGTTCCCTGATATGGTGGATTTATTGGTTCAATTCCTGTTCCTGTTTCTCCACTTTCCCCATCAGTTTCCTCTACACCCTGGCTTTCACTGACTGGGTCGGGGTCGTCTACAGCTTCTAATGATTGAGAAGGTGGAGATGGAAGGTTCCCTGATAGATCATTCCCTTTGGCAGTTACATACGATTTCAGAAACATCATGCTTTGCAGCAGAGGCCATGGTTTCTTTTTGGCCTTGGAACCAGACGGTGGATTTTTAATGTTCCTGGCAAACACGATTCTGAGATTCCTCCAAGTGTCTTTACATTCCTTCACTGAAACAGAAATTTAATTTATTAATTAAAATAGAATAGAATAGAAAAAGTTTTTATACTGGGGCTTAAATCTGGGACTTAAATCTGACATTTATTTTACTACTAGTATTCCATTTTACTTTATTCATAGAATTTTCAACTTTTCAGATATCTGGCTACTGGTAATTCGTTCAAGTGTCTGGCTCAATATTTCATGAGAGGTCACCGAACTATTGGTTTGGTTGTAGCAGAAACAACTAATGCCATTTGGAAGTGTTTGCAACCACTGTACATGCCAGTTCCTGATGAAAATATGTGGAAGTACAACGCTCAGCGCTATCAGCAGCTTTGGAGTCTCCCTAACTGCATCGGTTCTATAGATGGAAAGCATATTAGAATTAGAAAATTTAAAAACTCTGGCTCGGCTAATTTTAATTATAAAGGTTATAACTCTGTTCAACTTATGGCATGTGCTGATGCCGATGGTTGTTTCACAACCATTGATGTTGGAGATCTGGGAAGAAACAGTGATGGGGGCGTATTCCGTTCATCACGTTTAGGTAGCTGGTTGCAAAGGGGGGAGTTAAATTTACCGCCACCTCAGCCCCTACCATTTTGCGTTAATCAAATTTCGTTTCCATTTTTCTTTGTAGCCGATGAGGCATTTCCTCTGAAAACCTACCTTATGCGACCTTACCCGAGGGCTACTCTGACAGACGAAAAACGAATTTTTAACTATCGTTTGACTTTAGGTCGCAAGACGGTAGAATGCGCATTTGGAATGCTTACATCAAAGTTTCGAGTATTTGAAGTACCTATAGCTTGTTCAGAAAAAGTGGTGAAATCCATAATCGTAAGCGCCTGCGTGCTGCACAACTACATCCGAAAATCCGAAGGTGTTCCTTATACACCTAACAACACATTTTCAGATATTGAGGCCGGTCAGGAAAATCAACAGGTGCGAATTGAAGCTAACACAAATTTAACATCAGCAAAGGCTATCAGGGAATATCTAACAAAATATTTTTTGAATCCTGGCATAGCCATTCCTTCACAATGGCACCTGGTTCATGATAACATCAGCAATTAGGTACCCACCTCACTTTATAGCATATTATTAAACAAATTTGCATTTCACTTTTTTTCTCACAAATTCATCTTTTTGTAAAAAATAGTTTATAGGTATGTAGGCACAAAGTAGTATTTGAATTCATCCTTTTATTATCTTTATGTTTGTTTTTTTATAAGTAACGTTTACCTGTGCTTCTTATAAAAATATAATAAATATTAATAAATACCTGAACTTTCCACTTCTTGTGCCACTGCTTCCCACGCTCTTGACACTTTGTCCCTATTGCTGTACTCCTTCGTGTAAAAATTGTACAGACATGGATATTTCTCGACTGCTTCGACCAATTTGGCTTGAAATGTATCTGCCATTTCTTTTTCACCTGCAAATAGCGGAAAAAGTAGTGCACATGGGCTGGTGAAACGTGAAACTGAAGCTGCAGGAAACCTGTTTTACGAATTTCTTGAAACCCCGTTTCATGAAATGAATGAAACTAAAGTTTCATGAAACGCTGTGTGCACCAGCCTATGTTAATCTTATCTATTAGTTGCAAGCAACTTCAGTTTCATGTTTCACGAAACCAGTTTCATGAAACAAGTTTCTCCAGTGTGCACCGCGCCTAATGGCTAGCAGACTACGATCGTCAACTTCGAAAATCCTGGTGGTAAGTTGGGGTTCAATTCTCCATATGGCACATGCATCATGCTTTTTGTTATTACTTCAAACAATCAAGGATCAATAAGTTCATCAGGAATTTCTGCTGAAATAATATGATCGATTTCATCTTGTGTTATTTTATCAACCAACCAGATTAGAACGTGGGCATGTGGCAATCCACGTCTCTGCCACACCACTGAGTACCTACATCAAGCAATGTTTCTCTCCAAATACATGATTTTTACAATCAAATCAAGGAATGAGTTTAATTTTTGTTTGAAAACTCGTGCTGTTATGTCGTGACGATCAATTGGCGATTGACCGGGGAATAATAGAGATTCAATCTCCTCCCATTGTGCATTGCAAGTTAAAGTTTTGAACAAATATGAGCGATCAGATAATATGCTTTCCTACAAGCACACACAATGTGTGTAAGTGTATATGTGCATGTTCGTTTATCGCCATTTTCTAACTTTCGTTTGGAATTGTATCGAATTTGTTTTTGCTCCATCTATCTCAAATTGTAAAAATAAATTTTTAAAAACCAACTTCAGGAAAAAAGCAATCTCGTGATGCACAAAAAAGGATGAAGTAAGACACACAGGCAGACACTCCAATTATATTTATATAGATGAGGTTTTCCATTTGAAGCCCTTGTGATAAACTGACAAGGCATACTTCGCTTCAATATCGTAGACTTTTTCTTTGTGTAGTGCTGATGAGGAATGCAAATGGAAAGCCCTCTTTTGGCAAGCCCTTTTTTGCCACAAGGGTCCTCATAAGTAAGGCTGCCATCGCTTAAATTGCCGGGGCCGGACAAAGTGAGTTTTTTTCCCCGGACACCAATTTTTTTTTTTTAAGAATTTAACGAATATGTTTTTTTGGCGAGATAAAATCAAGACTAGCAACCCTTTCTGGTATTAAGTTTTTGCAATAAAACCTACGACACAATCTCGGACCGGACAGAAATTCGGCAAAGATATCTAGAATTACCCCATATCTAGAATTACCCCGTTGAAAAGTTGAATCGAGGTTGAGTTGAAATTTTCACCACCGAATATTATATCGAGTTGAGTTCACTTTGGGTTGAAATAGAGTTGACCGGAAATCAAAACATAACCTCAAATTTATGTGTGAAAATTCTCAGAACAAAAATTTTTTTTATTCCTGTGCAAGCAAAAACACCGAAGACAAAACGAACACCAAAGGCTGACTTCACGGATCGTATACAAAAAAATATCACTTCAACCCAATTACAAACCAACTAGCGTATATGAGGCGAAAAATCACTTCGACCTAGTGATGAGCAAACGCAAGAACAAGACAAGACTATTCTAGTCTTGTTCTTGTCTTGTTCTTGTTCAGTCTGTCTTGTTCTTGTTCTTGCAAGCATAGCTAAGTCTTGTTCTTGTTCTTGTTCTTGCAAACATACCTAAGTCTTGTTCTTGTTCTTGCAAATATACCTAAGGCTTGTTCTTGTTCTTACTAAATGTGCAAGACCAAGACAAGGCAAGACAAAACTGCAAGGCCAAGGTATTTTCTCGCATGTAGTAGGTATTGTATGTTGATTTTATAAAATGGTTATTGAAAAAAACCTAGACTTTAATAAAAAAATTATATCCAAACAACAAAATGCAAAAAATTCATTTTAAAACTATTATAATTTTAGCGTCAGTCAGTTAGCGTCAAAAGTTTGTATACACCGAAAATTTACTACCTTTGAGGTGAGAATTCCACATGGCTTTTTTATTAAACAAATCAGTTTCACGACTGCTCTTGGTGACGTTATTATGTTTGCGCCCCTGAAAAATTACATAAAATTCATATGGGAACAAGTTAGGCGTAGACATTTTTCTGTCAAGTGTGTAAGCAACAAATTACAACGGAAATATTTTGAAGCAAATTAAACCAGTATTATACCCATTACTTATTATAAAAAAATAGATTGTTCAAGTATGATTCATTAAAGAAGAAATGTCGTGTATGGGCACAAAAAATTATTAAATCCCTTTGCAGCAATACAAAAACTGGCCCACGCTCCTGTCGTTCTTACGATGCGATGTAACCAATGTGGAGGCCTTGAAAATATTACATACATTGAGAAAAGTCCGAGATTCCTTGCCATCCAAAAAGCAAAAGAGGTTACTCAAAAAAGAATTTTTTTAGAGCATTTTTTCTTTTCTAATAAACTACTTGAACTACTGAATACTGACATCTAAGGTTTGATTTTGCTCCAAATATTTGCGGTTTCTCACCTAGAAAATGTTATTAATAGAATGAATTTAGGTGGAATTTTTGCAAGAATCTTGCAAGAAATCTTGCTCTGGGTCTTGTTCTTGCACAGTTAGTCTTGTTCTTGTTCTTGCAAGCATAACTAAGTCTTGTTCTTGTTCTTGTTCTTGCAAAATGTGCAAGAACAAGACAAGACTGCAAGAACAAGACCACTTTTGCTCATCACTACTTCGACCCAAGTAGGTGAGCTGAGTTGGGTTGAGTTGGCCCGACTTCCGTTTATGACTGGGTTTAATCGAAGAGGAAACAGAGACGAAAAATAAATGTCACAGAATTAAAAGGAGAGCAAATTAGGGGTGAATATGAGTACCTACTAGATCTAAAGCCTGCATTACATAACTCGCTAGGTTGCTTCGGCGAAGTACTTCTCGAAGTTAATCGAGGGACGGTATACAGAAACAAAGCAATGTAAAAGAGAAATGTCATTTTAGTGCTGAAGTCCCTTTGCGACCCCTTTATATATAAAATCGAAGCTGTTGTTATTGTTTCGTCACTAGCGGACCCTTTTTTACGGTATTCGAAGATGTTAGTCTCTTTTACATTACTTTGTTTCTGTATACCGCGGTCCGAAAAACGTGACTACACACGCGAGGAGCCCAGTGTCCTGGCACCACCACACACCTCGAGCCCTTTGACTCAGACGCAAAAACCGCCAAAGATGCAAAGCGAAGTCCGAACCGCCAAAGATGCCCGAAGCGAAGTCAAGTTACACAAAGTGAATCGAAGTGCCTCTCGAAATTCTCGACTTCCACCAATTTCGACCAACTTCGCATGTGAGAAGTGCAGGCTTAACAATAAATAAACGTAGCAATGTAATGACCCAGCGAATAAAAATAGATCATATCAACTCATGATATGTAGACACAGAACAATTGTCTCATAAAGAAAAGGCACGAACTAAGAAGAGCATACACAAAGCAAAAAGCCAGTATTGGGAAGAAGAAATGAGGGAATAGAAGATTCAGCAAACTCCAATGATACAAGATATTTTTACACAAAGTGAATCAGCAACAGAATTTAAACCCAGAATGACGATGTTGCAAGTATAAAAATAGGGATATACTACAATACCAAGTGCTGCAAAGATGTGCCTATCGAATACGAAGATGAAATGTTTTTGAAATGTTAGTACTAACAACGTGATCTGCCAGGGCGAAGTAGTGCCCAAATTTAGCATGTCCGTTTTCCGGAAAATTGGGGACGGCAACGTGACCTATCGAGTAAGAGTTTCAACTGTGTCAGTATTTCCGAGCTCCTTTCACACCCACGAGTTCAAACGCAGGGTTCATTACCACCTTCTTCAATACTCCGTACCTTCATAACCCTTAACCTATCCCCCGGACTAAGCTTACTGCTAGGCATTGCACCATGACGTGACAAACGACGTGACGGACTAGTGGTACAAAGGGTGACTTCTGAGCTTAGCACTGCCACATAAAAAAAGACCACCTTTTATTTTAGTGTTACTACTTAACTTAATAACTCCTATACCACCGGCTTGGTCATTTTGATCTGAAAAGAAATCGATTGGGCATTGAGTGGTTTGATAACTAAAATCTTGGTTTCGTTGAACGACTAGATTAAGTCCTCTTTTCGATTCACATCGGTGTACGTTTGATAATTGAATTGTCACTAGAACGTTCAAATAAAGGGAGAGCATTTTCGCCGTGCTGAAGTTTGCTTGGATGCGGATTAAGAGTTCATTTTTAACTAAGATTTGTTTTAATTTATTGAGTATCATTCAATTGATCGGATTACCCCTTACCTAAAAAGCGCCCGGGTTTTACCCCGGCAGCCCTACTCATAAGGAATCCCTAGAAATCCCTATTTTGGCATGCCCTCATTTGCGAATGGGGCCCAAACCCTGCATGAGCCATATCTCTTTAAATGCTAATAGCCGGGGATAAAATAAATTGATTTTTATTATGAATATTTTTCAAATAAGCAAAATATTGTTCTTCCTACATATCTCATTAAAAAATCGTGAACAAACTGACCACTGGAGTTTGGACCATAGGAAGTTGTTTAAATTTGAGAAACTTAAAAGCCTTTTAATATTTCCTGAAAACTGAGTTTACGATTGGAAATGTGTGAATAATATTCACTCGTGTGAATAATAATGAAACACTGGTAGAGATTCTATAGCCTGTAGTTTGAAATGTTGTGACTTCCGGTAAAATGGACAGAAATAAAACTCCGGAAGTTTCTGGCTGGAAAACTTTTCTTGCTGCAAATATTTAGGAGGTAAGTTTTGAAAATATTTGGACATCTGGTCTTCAGGTTTGTTGAATGTTTTGCTGAACCTGTTACTTTCTCCCCATCTTAAAATTTTAACGATACTATGTGTTCGCAGTAAGAAAAACATACATACATATTTTCTTATTTATTTATTTTCCGAGTTTTAGAAAAACATTTGCTTTTATAGTTGTCATCTAGTAACTTAAGAAAAATAAAATATAAATCTTCATGAAATTCTTTTATGTTTGATAAATCGATTATTCTTACATCTACTTGCAATCCTGTGCACTTAAAGTTGAGGGTTGTTGTAAATGAATCATAAGTGCTTGTAGAAAAGCGATGAAAATCAACAAGCGTCAAAATAAGTTGGATTAAAAGGATCTGAACGATATAACGTGCTTGCAGGAGTTTCTGCTAAGTTCCACTCATCCGTGAATCCCTCCCATTGTAGTGGAGCACCCTGTCAAAGAATTACTTGATAAACAACTTACAAAAGAGCACTTTCAACAAGTTTTGCGATAAACATCAACGACAGACGATTTCAGAGAAACATCGCTATGAAGGCATGACGACATGACAAGGATATACTATAAGGTTTCGAGTGTGAGGAACTTTCAAAAGGACAATTACTAATCGCCTTTTGGTGTTTTTTTTTTTTCGAGAAGGAGGCGTCTCAGACTGTAAATGGAGCAACATTGATTTTAGGATTTCCTTTTCGGATTCAACTGAATTTTACCTCTTGGTTCAAAATCACTGAATGATGATGTTATAAGCTGCTTTGTTAAAGTATCTGTATGAAATTTTCTGATGGTTTTATTGAAAAGTCTTTAGTGTTTTTCTTTAATAATCGATAAGCTTAAATTGTGTTACACAAAATGCAAAGCAATGGTTAATAGCCCGAAGAAGATGGAAACAAATAACTTCGTCCATGAAATAACTTCCTGAATAATTTTACGAAATAATTGTTTGATATTAGGGGAGAATTTTTTCGTTTGAATCTTTCATGATAAGAATACAACAGACATAAGTCTACCAAATTTCGTCGATTGTCATAGCTTATCATAATATTATCTGTTTATGTGTCAATCAAGTTGTAAAGGTAACATCCGATGTTTGTAAAAAATATATCTGCTCCTTGTTAAAATTGAATTTAGTTTGATATATATTGAGTTTAGTTTGTTGATATACAATCTCAATGGTGATTCTTCCTTAGAAACTGGGGAGAAGTATCCCTACAGTTAAAGTAATAAGAAAACCTGAAATAAAAAACGAGAAGTCATGCAAATATGGCACAATCATGTATCCATATATGTATGTACATTATACAAGGTGCATTTAGGTTATGTTATGAAAAAATTGTCGTAACGGCTTAGCCGCTAGCGCCCGTTGAAATTTTTTTGTTATAGTTTTACATATCATCCTGTATTTTTGTATCTCTATAAACTATTTAAATAAATAAGGTAGAACTGTACGCAAAATACAGGCCTGATTAAGGCCAGACTGGAACCTTATGCAGAAGCCGTAATAAGTGAATACCAAGCTGGATTCAGAAGAAATAGGTCAACGATGGATCAACTTTTTTCAATAAGGCAAATCCTCCGAAAATGCTGGGAATACAACATCGACGTGTATCAACTTTTCATCGACTTTAAACAAGCATACGACAGCATCGACAGGGAAAAAATGTATGCGACAATGCTGGACCTAAACATACCCCTAAAGATAGTGAAACTGACTAAAATGACAATGGAAAATACAAGGTGTGCAGTCAGAATACAAGGAGAATTGACGGAGTCCTTCCCAGTCAAGCAAGGCTTAAAGCAGGGCGATGGGCTGGCACCCATGCTATTTAATCTCTGCCTTGAAGGAGTAATTCGCAAAGTAAACATTGATGCGAACGCAACCCTGCTTAACAAATCAAAACAGTTGGCAGGATATGCCGACGACATAAACTGCCTTGCCAGATCACTGTCATACCTCAGAGAAGTATTCACAGAATTAGAAGATGGAGCTAAACATATAGGGCTGCAAATAAATGCAGAGAAGAGCAAGATTCTAATTCAGTCAAGGGTGGAAAGAAGAAGAAGAAGCCACAACACCACCTGGGGGGAATATAACTTCGAACGGGTAAGCCAATTTAACTACCTGGGGTCCACAGTCAGTCAGTGAAGACAACGATGAAACGATAGACGTACAAAGAAGAATAAACGCCGCAAACAGAACATACTTCTCACTACTGCCAGTAATGAAATCCAGAGACATCCACAGAAAAACTAAAATAAGAGTCTACAAAACCATCATACGTACAGTAGCTACGTATGGTTGTGAAGCATGGAGTATCTCCCAAAAATCCGCCGACAAGTTGGATATATTTGAGAGGAAGGTTCTCCGAAGGATATACGGCCCAATTAATGAAGACAATGCATGGAGAATACGCTACAATCACGAATTGTACGACTTATACAAAGAATGTAAACTTTCGACCCATGCCAAGCTACTGCGTTTACGTTGGGCCGGTCATGTCCAAAGAATGGATGACTCAAGGATACCAAAAAAATCCCTGTATCTACTACCAGATGGCAAAAGACCAGTTGGCAAACCACGGTCAACACGAGAAACTGGAGACAAGCTGCGGAGCAGAGAGACGTCTGGAGGAAGAAGCTGATGGAGACCAAGGCTCGAATTGGGCCGTAGAGCCATCGAAGAAGAAGAAGTACGCAAAATACTCCCACCCGTCTAAAATTTTAAAAATGGTACCAATTTCCAAAGTTAGTAGTCGTTTAAGTGAAAATTGCAATGATTGTTAGTTTGTTTAGATCAAGCCAGAACATATTCTTTTGCTTCCTATTCAGAAGTTCTAACATATGTAACGAAGCCTCCACTTCATCTTCATCACTTGATAATATTTTCGAACAAATCTCGGAATTTTTGTCGTCCAATCCTGAGTGTGAAATCTTAGTTGCAGGTGTTTTCAATGTTCACAACGTAAAGTAGCTGACTTACTCAAATGGAACCAGAGTTTCTGCAAAGACGTCGAGCTCTTTGCAGACACCAATAATTTACATCAAATTGTGGATCATCTCACGAGAGTCCCTGATGTTGGTGATCAAGGAACGTGTCGCCTTGATTTTTTTTCTTACTTTTTTTCCAACGCGATAATCCATCGAAGTTGATTCACCTCTCGACAATTCGGACCACTGTCTAACCATTCTTTCCATTCAAATTTCCCACCCCTCCCAAACCAGTTAAAAGAACTGTGCCGCATTAGGGAAGGGAAGGCCAATTGGCTGGGGCTTATTAATTTTTTCCAATACACTGACTAGGACCTGTTTGTCCGAAATAAAAACGTGAACTATGCCACCACTTATATGAATGTCGAAACCTTATTTGACAACAAATTGAGAAGTAAACTCCTTAATCCAACCTTTGGTAGCAAAAACTTCTGCTCCTTGGCAAGTTCCATCAAGAAGAATTTCACAAACAACTTCATTCCCTTCCTTTAGCCATAATGACAAGGTGATAACAGACAGCAAATCCAAGGCCGGTTTATTAGTATCACTATATATTTATATTTATTAGTATCACCAATATAATATCCCTTCAAATTCTTCTTTACCCCAAACTGATATGTTATCCCCATCTCTTGAGCACAACGCCCATTCAACGGACAGGGTATTTTTCAGGACTCAGTAGGTGTACAGGGGCCTCAAGGAGCTCCATGCCAACAAATCCACTGGACCCGATAATATACCTCCTATCGTCCTAAAACAATGCGCCTCATTTTTGGCTAAACCTTTGCGCAAACTTTTAGCTCTATCATATTTCTCCGGCCGGAGTTATTATTGACCAAGGTTCGATGATACTGATAGAACAAAAATTATATCCTCGGGACGATTGTGGTTGTAGTTTTAGTAATAACTATTACTATCGTAAGATAGCAAATAAAGATACTGTTTCACGAACATGGCTTTTATATTCATGTTCTATTAATTGCGTTTTTTGTTCCTGTTGCAAATTATTTGCAGGTGGAACAAGTTCTTTGACCACAGATGGTTACTCAAATTGGCAAAATTTATCAAAAACACTGAGTAGTCATGAAGTAACTAAATCTCATTTAACTTCGTTTATAAAGTGGGTTGATGTAAAAAAACGATTAGAAAAGTTTAGCACACTATCACCACACACCACTATCTAGAACTCGAAAAATTATATGAAAGCGAAAAACGCGGTGTGTTAGAAAGAATTGTTGAAATAATAAAATATCTCGCCAAACAAAATTTAGCTCTTCGGGGCTCGTCAGATATAATATTTCAAAATAACAATGGTAATTTTTTAAAGTTAGTTGAACTATTCTCTAAATTTGATATGGTTATGGAAAACCATCTCACGAAAATTCAGAACACACAAAAGGACACAGGTCATTATTTAGGAAAAAATATTCAAAACGAAATAGTATCCTTAATTTCAAAGAAAATAGTCGGCGCTATTGTCCAGATGGTGGCAAATGCCAAATATTTTTCCATAATATTAGATTGCACTCCCGATATAAGTAACACGGAACAAATGACTATAATTATCAGATTTTTAAATAAAAACAAAGGCAATCAAATTACTGTAGAAGAACATTTTTTGGGTTTCGTAGAAATAGCTGATTCTACCGGCGAAGGTTTGTTTACATGCATAGTTGCTAAGCTAGAAGATTTAAATTGTATAAAAGACTTACGTGGACAGGGCTATGATAATGGCTCCAACATGCGTGGTAAGCACAACGGTGTTCAAAATCGCATTTTAAATCAGAACCCTCGAGCATTTTTTGTGGCATGTGCGGCACACACATTGAATTTAGTGGTATGTGACGTACGGCCATACATATGAGCGGCTACAAGCGACTCATTTGTATGGCCGAAGCGCGAAGCCGCTCGAATACGCTTCCAGTGGACGACCAGCCTAAACCTTTATCGAATACTCGATGGGAATCAAGAATTGATGCTCTTAGCCCATTAAGAAACAACATTGGTGATTATTTAGACGCATTACTTGCCATATACGATAATGAAAAAAATGACAACACAAAATCTGAAGCTAAATCTTTGGTACTGAAGCTTGACTACGAATTTGTTTGTTCACTAATAATTTGGTACGATATTTTAAGCAGGATTAATGTTGTGAGCAAGATGTTTCAATCTTCAAGTACTAACCTAAATGAATCAACAACGAATTTAAATAATTTAATAACTTTTTTTAAAGAATTTCATTTAGATGAAAATTTTAGCAATATACTAAAAACAGCTACAAGTTTGGCAGATGATATTGACATAGCTCCTCAATTTAAAGAAAATCCATTACGCAGGCGTAAAAAACGTATGTTTATCTACGAATGTCGAGATGAAAGGCCGACAGACCCGGAAAAAACTACAAAATTTCATTTTTTCTTCCAATTGTAGACAGTGCAATTAACTCTCTAGTCGAAAGATTTGAACTTATGAATAGTCATGCCGAAAAGTTAGAATTTCTCATAAATTTTAATGAAATTTATAGTTTGGACAATGAAATACTAAGAAATAAATGTACAGATTTACAAATTGCGCTAACTGATGGTGAAGATATGGATATACATAAGTTCTTCAGAGTTATATAACGAACTGTGTATATTTAAAAACACCATAACTCAACTAAACAGTTTTGATCCATTAAATATATTACAGTATATTTATTCAAATGATTTATTTGATATATTTCCAAATATAGTTGTAGCTTTGAGAATACTATTAACTCTACCAGTTTCAGTAGCCAGTAGCGAAAGATCATTTTCCCGACTTAAATTAATTAAGAATAATTTACGGTCAACCATTTCGCAGGAAAGATTAGTTGGCCTGTCAATGATTGCTATTGAAACCAATATCTGTGACAAAATCCAAATTAATGAAGTATTGGATGAATTTGCTTCCATAAAAGCAAGAAAAATAAAACTTTAAATGGAAAATTTTTAGAAAACTATTTAGGCCGCTTGCCAACATAACTTTTCGAATTTATCTCAATTCCCAGGGCACTTCGATATTCCAAAGTTTGCCAAAATACCAATTCACACATTTCAATGACAGCTCTAAAATTTTCAGTCAAAATGGAAGAAGAAACATTTGTTGAAATTTTTTTTAATTTTATTATGTTAGATGAGATTTTTTATTCTTTTCCTTACAATAAAAAATTAAGCTTTATCCTTGATTTCATTTTTTTTAGTTGCTTCCTGCGAAACCAATAAAACATAGTACTAAAATTATGACTGCTTGCGAGAGTTTAATACCAAAGAATTTTAACAATTAGCAGGCAGTTGCGTTATGTTTTTATATTTTTAATATTCTTTCGTGTAGTTATAAACCTTAAGTAACTTTGTGAATCCAATAAACTTTATGTCTTTATCCAGTTGATATTAAAATTATCGAACAAGCATATTTGGGTTTGAACATCAACAGAGGGGATAAATATTCATAGCTGTCCTCTCGAGTAAAAGCGTTTCAAACCATTTGATTGACCCATATCCCTTTAGCTAAGCAATAACCTTATTAAATTACGTCTCTGCGCATTTCCTTTTTTCCAATAATTTATTGTCATTTACTTGTTTCTTTTTTAAAGCAAAAACTGAAATGAGTTAAATAATTTACTCATTTCCATAGACGCAAACCGTCGCAAATCAAATTAGTAGCTTGAAATGAGTTTTCCATACAAATTGACATTTGAATTGCTATTTTGGCACAGGGCCTTAATAATACTTTACTGTCAAATCTGAGTTTTCTCTCTGACATAATTTCCAATAAAGGGCGCTTAACAGAAAGTTGCATCGGGGCGCTAGCACCGCTAGAGCCGGGCCTGCTTGCACATACCGAAAAAAGATGACTCCAGCAGACCCTCCAATTACCAATCAATAGCAATTACTTCTATTCTTTTCAAAACCATGGAGATGATAATCAACAAAAAGAATGTAACCTACTTATAAACGACAGACAGTATGGCTTCGGGCAAAAAAATCCACTGGCTCTTTTAGTTTGCCTCACAGAAGACCTAAACCAAAATTTACATGTATGTGGTGAATTTAGTCTGGTTGCTCTAGATACCCCCAAGGCTTTCGATAAAGTTTGGCACTCAGTCTTGTTAAGTTAGATTAGGTTGAAATGGCTGCTCCCCTACTAGGGAGCCAGCTAGGCACGTCATTGGGCCCATTGTGATGCCATTCTAATGTTGGGCAAAGTTCAGGTCATTTCAAGCCATTTGAACTTTTGATAAACCGACAGAGGACATTTTTTTCGTACCCAAAACGTGAAAAAACGTGTTTTCGCTACTATTATTAGCTTTTTACCACCTGTTGCCCTGGAACAATTTTATCCAAAACACATTCATTGAATTCCTACGATTTTTCTCTTAATTATAGCGTCAAGAAATCGCAGGGTAGATTTATTTCAACTTTTAAATACTTTTCTCTATCTCTCCTGGACTACTATTACTGGTCACGATAGGAGTCGTGCTCCTTTTGTACTATTTTTTACTTGTTTTTACTTGGAACTACACCTGGTCTCACAGAGGAGTAGATAAAAGAACGTCTTTCATATAAAAACATAAATAAAATTTCAATCGAATAATTATCTAATCTAATCTATCGTTTACTTTTGGACATTAATTTCTACTAAGTATGTAGTAAATTCTTCTAACGTTTAATTTGTATACAAATGAAATAACATCAAAAATATTAGGTTATACTCAAATCGACAAAGAAGAATGCAAATTTTGGTACCCACCTCCAATATTTAATAATAAGTCGTTGGATGGGTATTTTTGAGCTGAATATAAGTGACTATGTCGCCTAGTTCGAAATCTTTGTCCTTTTTGAGTAATACGGTCAGAGCTGTACAAAGATAGAGTTGTACATATCAGCCTGTATTTTTGTAACCCTAAAACCTATTTTCATGAGTAAGGTACCAATGAATGCAAAATTCCTCCACTTATCTATGATGATAAAAATGATGGTTCCATCTTTGCAAGTTTAGGAGTTATAAGTTGTCAAAGTGCAGCTTTTGGGTTTTTTAACAAAAATGTCAACTTGGTAGGTGAAGGTCTGTTAAACGAAGGGGGAAATATGGGGATCGCTTTATGGATTTTTTAAAATCAGTAACGTTTATTGCGTCTAAAAAAAATCGATATAAAATGGAACTATGTGGAACTTTTTTTAAAAAGCTTGAAATTACAGTTTGTGGTAGTCATTTATTTAATACTTAGAAAATACATAAATATTTTAATTTATTAACAAATTTTTGAAAAAAAAAAAAAAAAAAAAAAAAAAAAAAAAAGCCTGTCGCTTCTTCCTCTATACTGAAATGCCACGACTCTTAATATAAATAACTCAAAACAAGCCAATTAAGCTGTTGGTATTTCGAGCGCAGTTGATTCTCGCGTTGACTATGGATCAGAGTGGTCATTTAAGAATGTAGAGTGGTTATTTAAGAATGTATCCCAGTTAGTTTTGGTCAGTTAAAATGTTATCCGTTTTTTTATTTTTGTCGCCTTAAAGGGGCAATCCGTCCTTGTGTGCGGCGCTTCGCTAACTACCCTGGCGTAGTTAGAGAAAGTACAAAAAATCTATGATGACACCGTTTGCTTCAAAGATTACACAGGCCTGCAAGGTTTTTTTCTTTTCAGTCCAATAGTCATATCCCAAGTATTTTTTCGCGCTGAATCCGAATCCGTTGGCCAAATTGCCCTATCACGTCAGGATTTTGAGCAATCCTAACCTAAAAGTGCCAAAAATCGTGTTTTTTGCACTTTTGCGCGTTAAATATCTCAAAACTATGGAATGATAGGGCAAATCTGACAACGGGATCGTTTTCAGCATGCCAAAATCTACAGAAAACAATGTCGAAAGCGTGAAATTTGAAAAAACTTTTCTTGTAATACTGAAAAGAAAAACTTCTTGGCGCGAAATCGACGATTTTTATTAACACATGATATCATCGTTGCACCGAAGTTTTTCTTTTCAGTATTACAAAAAAAAGTTTTTTCAAATTTCACGGTTTCGACATTGTTTTCTGTAGATTTTGGCATGCTGAAAACGATCCCGTTGTCAGATTTGCCCTATCATTAAATAGTTTTGAGATATTTAACGCGCAAAAGTGCAAAAAACACGCTTTTTGGCACTTTTAGGTTAGGATTGCTCAAAATCCTGACGTGATAGGGCAATTTGGTAAACGGATTCGGATTCAGCGCGAAAAAGTACTTAGGATACGACTATTAAATTGAAAAGAAAAAAAAATTACCCGTTTTTTGCAGGCCTGTGTTATCTATTACAATAAGATGTGACACTCGTGACGTTTTCGCTTATCTATTTTTGACCTTCGTACCGTTATTTAAACGACCTTGCCGGAATTGTAAGAAATAGATAGCAATAGAAAAGCCATTTGTAAGAAAAGGATGCAATATGATGAGGAACAAAGTGGAAATTGATACAATTTTTACAGGGTGTGCATATAATTTAATGAAATTTTTTGGTTTAAAATAAATTTAATGACATACGCAAATCAAATATGACGATTTAAAAACTAAACCTTGGAATAAGAGCTAGAAGCTTAGTTTTTATTTCATTTTATGAAATTAATTATGCGGAGTGTGTTCGCTAAGTGGCAAATCGTTTAGGGGATTATTTCTGGACAAATAATTGTTCCTTGGCTATCGGGACAGACGTTTGGAAAAGTTTTGAAGTGAAATTTTTGTGTCGCGGTTGAGTAAGTTTCTGTGTAGAGATATGAAATTGTCATGAAAAATGTATGGAATTGAGGGGAATCGACAAAATAGGCTGGCTGAGAGGAAGTACGCGAAATCCACTTTGGAGTTGTCAGGGCAAAAACTGATTCTGTTTAAGTTTGAGCAATATGTGGTTTTGCTGCCTAATTAGTTTTTGAGAGTTTACTTAGGGCAAAAGGTGGTTCTGCGGGGAAAACTAGCCTTTGGGGATTTTAGTATGAGCAAAAGGTTGCCGAATCCTGTTTTGGGGTTTTAGTAAGAGCCAATGCTAGTTCTGCAGGAAAAAATGGCCTTTGAGTTATATATCACTGACTAAAATAATTATAGTTAATTAATAGATAATAGAATACACGAAGCATTACTGTCATACACAACAGAAGGTCTAACTTTAATAAACAAAAATTGAAGTGAAAGGTCAATGAATTGAGCAGTGATTTTAGTGCAATTTTCGCCAAGCCAGAAGTACAATCACTGATAATAAATTCAAATTGAAGATGCATAATGACAAAACAATAGCAGCCCTTAACGTGTGTGGCGACCACGCATTCACTTTTTTAATTTGCTTAAACGTTAATAACTTCTAAACAGACTATTGTAGACTCAATTGTAGACAACACAGTTTGGATAATTTGTTAGGTAAATGTATATTCTTTTATAAACTAGAGAAAATTTAGTTACTGCATTTATAAGATAGATAGGCCTGATACTACTGATACTGAACTTTTCAAAACTCTTAGAATTCTAGAATTTGTTTCAGATGCACCAAACCAGTGCCTGAAATAATTTCAAACACAAGAATGGTCTCGGTCGTAAACTTTTCCAGGTAGTCAGTTGTAACGGAAGAGGTAAAAAATTAATTATTTTATTAATAGATAGTCCGTAGATCACAAATTTTATTATATTGTTTGTTCGATTTTGTTATTATTGAATTTACCTGGAAATAAGTAATTAGAGGGATTGTTGACGTAATGGGTGTTTTTTAGGTCTTTAGTTTCATTTTTACCTGTGCCGGCTAAAACTGACTACCTGGAAAAGTTTATGACCTAGACCATTCATGTGTTTGAAATTCTTTTAGGTAATGGTTTGGTGCATCAGAATTGCAAGTAAAGAAGGACTGTTAATTATCCATTTTTCATTGACAAAATTCTAAAATACCAAGAATTTCAAGAAGTTCCAAGGAAAATATTCAGCCTACATATCTTATAAATGGAATGAGCCACTGAAGTTTCTGTTGTGGTTTTTCCCCAAATACAGGAATCACCCGTTAATTCACAAAGACTCTGTTTAGTGAAAATATGATAATTATATTATTGAAGTTAAAACGTTTTTTATTAATGAAAAATATTTAGGTATAAATATTATTTATATAAATTTATCAGATCACCTAAGGTAAAATTATGTGATTTGTAAAGATGTGGAAATTAAATATTTTGGATAAAAAGTAATTAATATAGTGTATAAGGATTAAGTAACAAAATTATAAATTCTTTTCCACACCACCATTGAGGTAGAATTGAGGGCGCGTTTTTTTAGTCATGGTATCCCCTGTAGGCCTAACCCATGTTGTGGAGAAGTAATTACCACCTCCTGTTCGTTGGTGTTCTTCTCTCATCTGCTAGCCCAGATTCAATTTCCTATTTATTATCATTTTCAGGGTATTATATTATAAGCGGATTTAGAAATAAAGAAAACAAAATTTTACAAATGCAGCACACTTAACATCTTGTGTCTGTTGTCATATGATTTTACTTTTTTGTTAAAATTTTTTATAAAGTTATAAATCCTAACTCTAATGTACAGTTTAACAAAATAATCTTTGTCTTGGTTTTTACAACAATCATAATTAAAATCATTTCTAATTTTCTCAAAAATTTTTTGCTCTATATTTTTTTCCGTAAATAAATTATTAAAACAACCGATAAATTTATTTTCTAAATTTTCCACACTATCCATAAAATTTTGTGGAGGCCTGATTAATTTTCCGGCAGCATATTCTTTGAAATCAATGAAAATTGTGTATTCATTGGGTTCATTATCAAGTTGAGCTTCACATTTATGATGGGCTCTATACTTTTTAAGTAGCCAACCGCCAAAATAAAAAAAAGCATTTTTACAACCAAAATCTATGGTTTTATAATCTGGCTCTACATTAAATTCATACAAAGGTTGAGAACTCTTTGGTGTTTCCTCATTATCTATTTCAATATCCGGTAATTCTAAATTTTCTGTAGGTTCACAATTACCTGATGTAATATTTTCCATATATTTCGCCGAAAAAGATTTTTTAAATGCACATTTAAATTGATAGGGCGTTAATAATTTTGAATTTCCACCTCGCTTTCGCAAAACACCGAATGTATTTTCCAAACTATCCTGATTCAAATTGCGAGTTAGAAGGAATGAAATATTTTCATATTTTAATTCTTCGTGTAAACTAAGTAAAACATTTATATGTTGCAACCAGCCCTTCAAAAATGTCGTTTTATTAGTGACATTTTTAGTTCCGTCTAAAAATGAAAGACTTTTTATAAAACTTTTCATTTCATTTAAAAAATTTAACTGATCTGGATGTCCAGAAAATGGCCTCCTTAACTTTTTTGATTCATTGAATTTTGATGAATTGAATATATCAAACAATGAATCGAATTTGTCAATTACTTCAGCCGTATTAATACCGCTTGAAGTTGTTGCATTTGCACTAGCAAGTGCATAAATTCCTGATGCGACTGTTGCGCTTATTACTTGAGCAGCCAGCTTGACTCTCATTTTCTGAAAAGTATTTGGAAAGATGTTTTCGTCCCGTAATTTAGGGGCCAGTTTAAATGGTCGACTTTTATCAACTGAATAAAAGCTTTCAACATCTTTCCAGCTTGCCTGTCTATTGTTTTCTAAAATAATATTATATTTTATAAAATTTCTCCATAACGACTTAAGTAAATGTGGAGTATCAAACATATAATATAGTTTAACATTATTTATGCCTCGGTAGTCTAGAGGTAAGGCGCCTCGGTAGTCTAGAGGTAAGGCGCCTGACTGCTATCCCCAGAGGTCCCGGGTTCGAATCCCGGTGGTGCCACGGTCCTTCGCCTTTCCCACCTAACTTTCCTTCTTTCTTCTTCCCTCTTTACATTCCTGATTCCCCTGTCATAGCCTTCCCTAGTCCTTCCCTGCTCCACCAAGCGCATGCCATCGGTTGGTTGATGAGATTCAACTCGTTTCAGGAGGCATAACACTCCAGCGAGTTGTTCTCGACGCCCCGATGTCAGAGTCGCGAAATGGTTGTGAGTAGGTGGAACCAAAAATATCGCGGCTAGGTTGTGACAGTTACTTCCTTCTCTTCTGTCTATCTTCCGGCTAGAGCTGCTGTTCGACATTGCACTCTATACGAATAAAATAGATTGTCGACAGTACAAAGGGACTTTCCCTAAGCCTCTAGTCTGTCACATAAAAAAAAAAAAAAAAAAATGTACAAATAAGGATTTGTATAGGAAATTCCCTTTAATTTGTTAAGACCGACGAAATTCCCTCCTTGGTCCGAAATAATTATTCGCGGCCTCATATTAACGTTCACTAATTGTTTTACCGTTATTTCTATTATTTCCGCTATTGCTTTAGAAGGACAAGCTGATTTTACAAAATAATACCCTACCAATTGCTTATAACGATGAGTAATCCCTTTTACCATAACAACTATTGCGTAATTAGCTGGCATTTTGGTTTTATGACTCCCATTGTCTTCTAACCCAATAATTTCTCCGTTTGATTTGTCAAAAAATAAATTTGTTTTCAAGGAAATTTCGTCTAAACAAATTATACAATTTTTTGCCATGTCAGGTAGATGCTGAATTTTTAACTTTAAAGAACTAAATAACCCATCGTGGAATCCGGGTCCAGAAGGCCACCCTTGAATAAATCTCAAAAGAGTTCTTTTTGTAGGTAAATTCATATTTTTTGATAAAAAATAATAGGCGGAGGGTGCTATAAAATATATGCTTAAACAGAATTTTTTAAAATTGTTTGAATATCTCCACCCCTTATGACGGTGTTGATAATTTTTGACATGGTTTTCAATAACATGTGCTAATTCCGGAGGTAAAATTTGTTTTGCTTTTTCTATAAATGAAGCATTACTTTCCTTATCTTCACGTAATTTTTTTAATTCTTTTCTTAAATTTTCGCATTCGGTTCTCAATTTTTCCACTTCACCTTCCGCGTGCTTTAGACCCTTATTATCCGTTTGGGTATATTTATGAGTTGTCGAAAATGCATAATCACGAACATCAACCCCCGTCACCATTTCTTCTTCGCATTGCCCTGTAGAAGATGCTGCAGTTGGTGCTACTGTGACTTCGTTATCTTCTGTACCTCCGCCCGGGACCAACAAAATATTATCTAAAATTATAACGTTCGAACTTGTTGGATTTCGATCTATATTATAATTACTTACATTAATTGGATAAGCCATTTTTTTCAAACGATTTGATGTTTTTAAAACCATATTTTCATCAAAATGCCTTTCACAAACACGGTGATCCTGTGGTATTTTCACGTTAAGCAAATCGCATTTATTTAAATTTCTCAACCATGTTTCCCTCTTAGCGCTATCACGCGGTAATTTAAAAAATCTAATTTCTAAATCATCAGATTTTTGTACACCGCACACCAAACATTTAATGTGATGTTTACCCATTTCTATTATTATATAACAACTGTGACCTGCGTAATCTAACTCCAAATACAGGTAACACTACGACGATTGTTCCAGGTAGCCTTTAAAATACAAACAACAAATTTACAATCTACAAATTGATTAACAAAATCACTTACCAAATTAAAAAAAAAAAACCACAAACAAATTTTTCCAGGTAGCCTATAAAATTATCACTAACTGTTCCAGGTAGCCCTAATAAATTCCGTCCTCGCGTTATAATATTAAAAAACTACACAATTATTAATAAAGTCATTAACGAATTTTCGCCTCATTCAAAATACCAAAAAACTGCACAATTATTAATAAAGTGAAAGTCACTAACGAATTTTCACCAAATTCAAAATATCAAAAAACTTGCACAATTATTAATAAAATCATTAACCACTTTTCACCAAATTCAAAATGAAACAATAATTACCGATATAACATAAATAAATTGTCACAGATAGCCTAAACTAGTTACGAAAAAAATTATATTCTTCTAATTCTTCCCGCACTTTATAAAATACTTTACTTTGCTATATGTACTTTATAATAAAAGTGATTCACTTTCTTTTATAAATTACACAAAATTTCTCCACCAGCCTGTGATATTTCTATTATCAGTGCTAACACAAGTATGATTGCCGGGGATCGCCTTTAAAACTATGGGATGAAAAAATTTCCTGTTTGTAATGCGTGTACCCCTTGTACATGTGTTAATTTTGTGTCAGTTCCACATTTCCCTATAATTTACATTGTGTGGGGTGGTTGAAATTGAACCACTAACACCATGCCATATGCCGGGGATCGCCTTTAAAAATGCATTGTAAAAAAACCGGTGTTTATTTATTGTACACATTTTATGGGTGTGTTTTTTGTTTTTGCGATATGCTTCGTACTCTTTCGTTTTAATGGGAATTTGCATAAGACAGTTGTTTGGATAAAAAGCACTGTAGTTATTCTTTTTCAGCTAATAGGAGATTTTTGTTTATGTAATTATGAAAAATTTTAGGTGTGTTTGTGATTCGAGAGTGTCACATCTTATTGAAAATAGATAATCTTTGGTTTTCTTCACCATCGACCCTCTGAGCCATGGCAATCTTATACCTGCAACACCAGATTAGCCTACACTTCCATTCCCACCACTTGTAGCCCGGTTCTTCGCGCACTCAACAAGATAGCAATTCATTTCTAAATAGAATTACTCGACTGTGGAACAACCTTTCGCAGTCTGTATTTCCGTATTCATACAACATCTAAGAGTTCAAATGCAGGGTTCAACGCCTCCTTCTTCAAAACCTCTTCGAACCCTCGCTACCCTTAACCTATTCCCCCTCCCCTTAACAAGCTTACTTCTAGACATTGCGTCATGACGTGGACAAACGACATAATGGACTGGTAGTACCGGTAAGGTGATTCCTGAGCTTAGCACTGCCACATAAAAAAAAGGCATTATAATCTATCCGAAAAATGTCAAAATATTGTAGATAATAATACAGCATATTTGGCTTCACACTACAAGTAGAGCTTTATAAATATATATGTATGTGGTTTTAAAAGTAATCCTTAGAGAGCGTCTCCAAAACTCACATTGACACTATTACTGAGTTTCCATGAGAGTTCAACCAGAGTTGAACCCGAGTTGAACTCCATGGAAACAGTCGCAGTCAAGAGTTTTCGTTAAAGATTTTCAACTCTGCTCAACTCAACGAAAATAGGTAGATTGAGCAGAGTTCACGCACACAACTACAAACGGGATTGTCAAATGTTAAAAAAGTCAAAATGTCGCGCCTGTTTATAACATTTCTGTTATACAACGAACACAATAAATTAATTTAATGGTCCATGATCGCTATTTTATAATAACAAAAATATTACGTCAAATTTAAAAACAGCTGCTTGCTTAATACAAGTACACATTCAGCTGTTTGTACACAGGCAGAAAAGTCAGCCATGGAAACGCATAGAGTTGAGTCGTTGAGTTGAAGTGTCATTTCAACTCAACCTCAACTCAACTCGACTCCCATGGAAACTCGGTATATAACGATGTTACCAGCATTTCAGAAATGGTTTTCCAAAAATTAAGTTAATCTATTGTCTTGTAAGTTATACCTCTATTACCCTCTCCTTAAATTTATTCGTAGCACTGCTCACATAATCTGCGGAGAAAATTCAAACCGTCAAATTAGTGGAACAATAACAGTTCAACAAGTACAAACGCGAAAATTTGTGCGAAAGTGTCCTTAGGACAACCACTCAGCGAGCATCTCAGAGTAGAACCTTATGTTCTTATTAATTTTATGTTTGCGGTGCAATAAAACTGATGGAGGCGTGCTTAACAGACCAGCAATAAATTTTTTTGTACCAACATCATTACATTGGGGGAGCATAAAAAGTGATTGCTATCAAAAGATCCACCCAACCATAAAAACTTAGCTTTAATACGCTCTTAATGTACGGCAACAGCAGCATTCAAATGGCAAAGAGTCGCCTCTCAAATCGTCCTTCTTCTAAGCAAACACGGATGAGTGTTTCCATATTTTTGGGCCTTTTCCTTTTACGATCGAAATCAGGCACCTGCATCATCCGGCACTTTGAGAGCAAATATTTGGGGCTTTATACGGCAAACACATGCGTTAATTGGCAAAGTTTCCTTCTAAAATCATAAACAGTGAATCGCGGTTTTATAGGGCACATACTGAATGGGGTTGGGTATTGCTTGAAACGCGCCATAAGATACCAGAATCCATCTGCTCGCATGTGTTAAGGGTTGATTAAATTTCACGCTGCTATTATTGTGCCCGTGATGCTATTGAATCGATTATTTAGTCATGTGTCAACTGGCTTTTAGTTCACCTCAGCTCACTTTTTCGTTTTAATTTGAGGTCAACCGGCAAGAGCAATTTACAATTTTTTAAATTTTAATCACAAATGTTAACGACAGGTTTTTGGGGGGCCATGTTTATTAAAGTTTTGTTGATACGAATCGAGAAAAATTGGCGATTGAAAATAATATAATACTCTATGCTTGTTAAATATATGTACATAATATGTAATATTATGTAGATAATATGTAATATTATGTAGATCGTAAAAAACTTACCAGCTAAAAAAAATTTCAATAAAATTAAAAGTATACTATTCGGTAAAGTTGATTGAATTAATGAAAACACACGTTCGTCATCATGGTCTACTTTAGAAAAAGTGTTATATGAAACTAAAGAAAATCTAATTGCGTAATTCATAGCACAGTAACATTTCAATTATTAACTTCACATATAGGGAAGTTATTGTAATCGGTCCGAAAATCGAAATCGAAATTTTCTACGTATTGTCTTTTTTCAACGTCCCAATAGCATTTTGAGCAAAAATTTGGAAAGAAGTATGTGTGTATATGCGTACGTATGTGATAAATTTTTCCTGCACGATATAGCTCGAACAAAAAAAGATGACGGCCTCCTTGAAGTGTCGTTGGAAGCGTATTAACGGAAATTTGATCTGAAATTTTTTTTATAAAATTTGGTCGAGCCGTTTTTTGGTTTAAAGGACATAAGTGATTTTTGTACCTGCACGATATCGCGCGAACCACCAAAGATATCGATTTACTGTAGGTTTAGGAGGTGTAGTTCTAAGCGTATTAGGACAATATAATCTGAAAAGATTTTTAGCTTTTTCAAAAAAAAAAGCTTATACAGAGGCTCTGTCCGTCTGTCCGTCTGAAGCCTACTTTCATCTCTGAAAGTACTGCAGATACAGACTTGGGAAGTATCTCAAAATGTAGCTCTTGGTCAAAAGACCAAAAACTGAGAAAATGGTCTGGAAATTTCAACCAGAAGTATATTTAAACAACAAAAAAGAGCCTTTAAAGAAAATATTGTGACTAATTTTTGTGTTCTAAGGCTTATAACTTCTTAATTATTCATTTTACCACAAAATTTCTAAGTAATAAATTGTAGATTATTTAATTCTAAACAAAAAGTGTCCTTGCAAATTTCCGGTAAGATGTGCCGTTTCGGAGATATAGTGGAAAACCCATTTGCATACGTTTTCCAAGATGGCGGCCAAATGGGGGGGGGGGTTAGAATCCCGAAAACTCAAACTTAAGCTCACCCTGACCCCCCCTACACATCCCAAAAATAAAACCTTGTCCTGCATTTTTGCAATGTTAAAGTACCATTTCCATGGACTATAAAGGGCTAGGGAAACTCCCTCGTCCGTGGGGCTGCGAGTTCGATCCTTCGGCTCGCGGTGCTTTTTTTTCGTCATAATAATTTTTTTTAATTTCCTTCGGGGATTTTGTTTCATATGAAACAAGTTTTTGACATGAATACGTCTCTAAATTTGCTTCCAGAACAAAAACCGATGATAACGAAATTATGGCATATAGTTTTTATTTGCAGCTCAAAAACTATTGTTTATATTGAATAAAGAAATATACCATGACGTGTGTGAAGAATCAAAGAATTTTATTGTTTACATTTGATTTCCTTTTTTTTAAGCTATGATAATTATATCGTAGTTACCGAAAAATTTGTTCTTTTTGGTCAAGTATCCAGAAAGCTTTGGGATTTCCAAATGAAGTCATTCGCTTCCCAGTTTATCAGCGGCGCTTCAACACGCTCAATACTTTATCACCAGTTCTGATACTAGTCAATTTCCCACTAGTCCTAAACGTATTACTATTTTGTAAGAAGTCAGTTTATTCCGTCTACGTTTATCATACTGGGAAGTTGATCATGTGGACCGAAGGGATCAAACCCACATCCCAACTAGTTTTTATTGAGGAATTGTGTAGCGTTTGAATGAGCGGTGCGTGTTAATCTTGTATTGCGGGAAAATGTGTATAGGCAGGAATGCGATATGTGGAATAGCCCCTACGGTAATAGCGTTACAATTTTAACAAGGCTGCTACCTTCCAGTAGAGGCTCAAAGAGTCAAATCAGAAGCCAAAATAGCAGTCCACTGATACGAAAGAGAGATCGGTACAGGTTTTAGCGTTAACCAAAAATATCGTACCGTACAGTACCCGTACGTTCCCTAACGATCGAATATATATTCAAGTTCATTAAATTAATTTAGGTCAGTCTCAGTGCCATATGAACACTCATGTTCGTACGTTAGGGACGTCTGGAAGGCACGTTTTAATTACGGCTAAAGGCCCCCATTAACGACCAAATTGGCTGTACATCGATGTGCAAATGTACCAGTAAAACTATCGATTGTGAGCCGGTCGGACGATAAAAACTCGTTGCATGCATAGGTTTGATGAAAATCAGCATGTACATACATTTGAATTTGAAAAAGTTAAATAAAAGAACTGCGCATTTTTCATCATCATTTGAAAATAAAACTGTAAATTGCGTGAGAAATATAAAAATAAACCTCAATTTTTTGCTTTATTAATTTCATTATTTTTATATTAAGAAATTTACATTTTTGTTATAAAATCATCATTTTTAATTTTTAACTTTCCAGTATAGGAAGTTATTGTAACCGGTCCGAAAATCGAAATTTTCGACGTATTTTCATCTTTCAAGGTCCCAGGAGCATTTTAAGCAAAAAATGTGCGTGTGTGCGTACGTATGTGGTCATTTTTTCCTGCGCGATTCGCGCGAACCAAAAAAGATATCGACTTCGTTGAGGTGTCGTTCGAAGCATATTAACTGAAATATGATCTGAAAAGATTTTCATAAAATTCGGTAGAGCCGTTTTTTTGTTTAAGCGGCGCGGCGTAAGTGATTTTTGTACATGCACGATATCGCACGAACCACGAAAGATATTGACTTACTTGAGGTGCCGTTGGAAGCGTATTAGCGACAATATAATCTAAAAATGTTTTTTGGTTTAAATGACATATACGTGAGTTTTGTACGTGAACGATATCGCGCGAACTATAAAAGATATCGACTTAGTTGACGTGCCGTTCGAAGAGTATTAACCAAAATATGATCTGAAAAGATTTTCATAAAATTCGGTCGAACCGTTTTTTTTTTTAAACGACGTTTATGATTTTTGTACCAGCACGATACCGCGCGAACTAAAAACTATATCGACTTCATTGAAGTGCCGAAAAAATTTGTTGTTTTTGGCCAAGTGTAACAAGTACTACTTAACAGTTACAGTTTTGATAATATCTCCGGAAAGCTTTGAGATTTCCAAATGAAGTCATTCGTTTCTCAGTTTGTCAACGGCGCTTCAGCACGCTCAATACGAATTTGAACACCCGCGTTAGTGCAGCGAACGAGGAAGGAAATGTTTGTTTGCTAACGTTCAGGAAAAACAAATTCTCTAGTTATTTGAACTAGCTTCTCTCGGGATTGCTTTGTCATCAGTTCTGATACTAGCCAATTTTCCACTAGTGCTAAACGTATACTATTTTGTAAGAAGTCAGGTTATTTCATATTCGTTCATCATACTGGGAAGTTAATCGTGTGGACCGAAGGGGTCAAACCCACATCCCAACTAGTTTTTTATTTTTCAATATATTTAAGATTTTATGTATTAATTTATAAGACGTAATAAAAAAATTAATTTAAACTTGTAACTCACTTTAAAGAAAATTCTAACAAAATTTTTTGATGAAAAATGAGCCATTCTTTTATTTAACTTTTTCATTAAATTTGAATTTTATTATTATTATTATTAACCATTTATTTTATTTTCTACTTTTTAGTCTATTATATGTATTCCGCCTTTTTATGATTTCGGTTCTGGGTAGAAATTTCTCAAGTGAGCTCATGATTTTCGACGTTGAAAGCAAAATTAAAACCAAGCTGCAAAAAATAATCTAGTTGGTAGTCTCAAGTCACGCCATGAATATTTTTGCAAAAAATTAATTTGTTTATGAATAATGGTGGATTGAATATTTTGGCATCGATTGATTGTAAAATTATTTTCTCGTAAACGATACGATGAAAATTATTGAAAATTTGGGAAAATGATGTGAAATAATTACGATTTACTTTAGTGTGCGGAACAACGTAATAATTTATTATTGTTACTAATTTTTATCATTTTTTTATAAACAAATACTGATTTGGCCCTGTTCTCAATGCAATATTCGAAATTTTTTTCGAGGAGTGTAATCTATGAAGGATCACGATTAAAACCCCGTTTCAAACTTTTTGTGATCGCTCTTCGGGTTGGTAAAAAATACTATTGTTTATAGTCCATTCAAAACCCCCTCGCGTTTTGAATGGACTATAAACAATAGTTCCAAAATAACACCGTAAAGAAAATCGAACCCTAAAGGTTTTTGGGGTCGCTGATCACGAAAATCGAGGTCCCGCGGTCCTAAAATTAGGGCGTCACCCCTAAAAATGCAAAAAACACCCCTTTTTAGGGGGTTTTCGCGATTACTTCAATAATAACGAAAACTAATGCGATGAAATGCACTTTTTTTAATATTTATTTGCGAAGGTGGTTGATTTATACTAAATTAAGGCGAACATTATGGTAAGGGGTACTCCTAAGGTTTAACTCCTTCAAGAGGGTTAAAAATTTTCCAAATGTTTTAATAATATTTCATCAAATATAAAATTTTAATGCAAAGCAATAAATTTCAATTTGTTCCAATTACAATTACCGTTACGGCCTACCAAAAAAATTCACAAGATCAATATTGTTAAAATAGCAGGACAAATCCAATTGATAGGTGGTCTAGTTTCGCTGAAAATCTTGAAAAACTATTTCCACCCCCCAAAGTTCCCCTTATTTCACCCTCGTAGCCCGGAGCGAGTTTAATTTATTTTTCCCTTTAGTAATGTTATATTTCCTTCCCTTTCCAACATTTTTCATGGTGTTATTAATTTTTTCCCCCAAAAATCATTTGCACTAGTCTAGTCGTGTTGTGTTGTCCTTTAAATTTAGGTTTTAATAGCTACACGATATGAATTTTATCCATTTCGAAAAAAGTATTGCTGGATGATAATGGAGCTTCCATAATGGTTTTTAGAAATAAAGACACTGTTTCACTCCCTTTCATATTTTTTTTATTTTCACATTTGGAGAATACTTTTTGTCTCTTGTAAAGAGCCAACTACAGAATATTACTCGCCAACGTTCACTTTAATAATTAATTAATATATTTAAACACGGATTGCCCAATTTTGCCTAACTATAATCAATTCATTTACTAAACTGTAAAATCAATGCTATTCTCACTTATAATAAGAAAAATGTCTAAATGCAAAATACTGAAATTAAAAATTTTAACCTTGGCATACCTTAACAATAAATAAAAAATCCAGTGCCTATTCCTTACTGTTTATCCTTCCCCTTGTTTTTGTGCTACCTACAAATAATGGCAAGGGCTTTGTTATCGGTCTGCAGGTTCCTTATCAGCAAGGAGCAAAGTGCTTAACACCGCTAAAATTAAGCATTACTATGAATAACAAATGGCCCACTTGAGACAATTCTATGGACTTTTCCACTTCAAATTCCAGCCATTATCTTAAATTTTAACTTTAATTGGATTGAGACGGAATATGCCCGACATGCCATAGCGGTTTCGGTACCTTTGTCTTATTATTAAAAAACATTTGTTCTTATGAAAAAAAAAAAATACAAAGCGAACGGCAACAAAAACACAAAATGTAAACTCAAAACCATAACTAGAGTCAAGATTAGGGTCCGATCCTCCATGACGATGAGCCCCTTTAGATCGAATTGCTTACTTTACTAATTACTTACCTGCTGGATTATTCCAGTTGGTGATTCGATGAGATTTTCATAAAATTTGTTTCAGCATCAGTGGGCAAAAGTCCGACCTTCAGTGGCCGAAAATACCGAAATTATTTGAAAATTACCCTCGGAAATAATTTAATCTGCGGAAAATGCAAAGGCAAAGGATAATTGATCAAATTTTCCGATAAGACGACTGTAGTCGTTCGAAAAGATTTTTTGATTGAAAAATGTGATATGAACAAACCAGACGAAATTTAATTTGGCATCAATTTTTAAAAGGTTTAAAGCTCTTACAGATTTGTTTAAGGTATTTTCACCTTTAAATAAATAAGGATATATTGAAATGGCGGTTATTTTTTGGTATATTTAAATTAAATAATTTTAAATGATTTAAACATTTGACTGAAAGTCAAGTAAATATTTTTAAATGTGTTTCAATAAAAAATAGACTGTCTTAGTCTTAATGGGGCCATCCACAGGCCAACTAGTTGTCCAAACGGAGTTGTGCCAAGAGTTGGTGTTTTGTCACAAACGCTTCAAACTGAGTTGACACTTCAACTGTCAATTCGATATTTTACAGGCAATTTGAGCTTTAATGAAATTGTAGAAAACCCGCGATTAAGTTCTTATAATAATAAAAAATTAATAACGATGATTTTATAAATTTTTTAATTATTAATATAAATATTTATATGTTTTTAAAATATAAATTAAATTTTAAAAATATAAAATATGAAAATAATTTAATATTATGTGCACTTTCATAATTTAAATTAAAAATAATGCAAAACAATGAAAATAAAAACTTTCAATCCTTAATAATATTATAAATGCGAAAGTAAGTCTGTCTGTCTGTCTGCTACGCTTTCACGCCTAAACCACTGAAAGAAGAAATTGGCTATAGATATACGGACTTAGGCTACTTTTGGGGTTCAAACTTAGGCTAATGGGGTTCAATAAGTTGTAAGGGGATTTTTTTTCTTTACTTTTTTTTCTATTGTATAAAAAGTAACTGACTGACAGACAACGCACAACCTAAACCGCTAGAGCTACAGGGCTGAAATTTTGACAGTGCATCCCTATAATGACGTGGACATCCACTAAAGCGATTTTTCGAAATTCATCCCCTAAGGGAGTGAAATGGGGTTTATTCAAACCGCTAAACCTATAGGGCTGAAATTTTGACAGTGCTTCCCTATAATGGCGTGGACTACTACACTATAAAGCGATTTTTCGAAATTCATCCCCTAAGGGGGTAAAATGGGGTTTATCCAAACCGCTAAAGCTATAGGGCTGAAATTTTGACAGTGCATCCCTATAATGATGTGGACATCCACTAAGAAGCGATTTTTCGAAATTCATCCCCTAAGGGGGTGAAATGGGGTTTACCCAAACCGCTGGACCTATAATTCTGAAATGGCGTGGACATCCACGATTAAGCGATTTTTCGAAATTCATCCCCTAAGAGGGTGAAATGGGGTTTACCAAAACCGCTGGACATATAATACTGAAATTGTGACAGTGCATCCCTTTAATGACGTGGACATCCACTAAGAAGCGATTTTCGAGATTCATCCCCTAAGGGGGTGAAATAGGGTTCCCAAACTACTGGAGCTATAGGGCTGAAATTTGGACAGTGCATCCCTATAATCACGAAGAAATGAATGACTCGAAATTCACTTTATTTAATATTCATTTGTGATTGCTTCATAATTCACCCACGTAAATAGGTGAACAAACTTTACGAACGTTCGCCAAACCCTAAAATGTCACTTCTCTTGATGACATATACATGCCAATCTGTGCTTAAAAACTTGCAGATTTGTTGAGCAGAGGTGATATACGCAGCAATTTGTTTACCATGTTTATTAGAAAAATGCACTATTATAAACCTTTTGTAGGGATAATAACAGCTAACTTTTTTTTTGTTTTTTCAAGGAAAACAGTGCACATAATAAACAGTTTTTATTTGAATGCGTTGCAAGGCACGCGGGTTTTATGCTAGTAACAATATATTCTTCGAATTCAGGTTTAATTGAATCAAGTAGTATGCCAAACTGCAACACAGCACGACTAGTTGCCCAAACTCTAGGACTCGCCCCATAAAATTAAGTCTTAATTTTATGGAATCCTGCTTTCTCAACTCCTTATTCTCAATCGGCTTGAATCAAATGAGCGGGGTGACTAATGCTTTAGGGAGGCAGTTGGATCTTACATTCTCTACTGACTAAGTCAACATAACTGTTCCCTCCTGCTGTTCTTAAGTCCTGTGCGGAGATTCTCCAGTCACCACTGACTGAAAACCCTTATATAAAAATCCCTGAATAAAGAGTACTTCCAAATTGTACCGTCACATAAAGAGTATCGAGTATTGAAAACTTTTGTAGGTTGACCTTGACACCTTTCAATGTTGGTGTGCTAATAACAACCTGTTTATTAGCATTAGTAAATGTGAAGTCATCACTTTTAGTAGAAGGCGTGGTCCTATAATTTCTAACAACACCTGTTCTAATGAGGGTTAATATTGTTAAGGATCTCATTATAAGATTTGATAGTAAACTGGATTTTTTCGCTCACATCGACTATATCTCTTCCAGAGGTAGTTTATTCCCGGGTTTTATAAAAAGGTGGTCCAAAGAATTTAACAACCCCTTGATCACTAAACACCTTTACATTTCTCTTGTCAGACCATTATTCGAATATGCGTTTCAGGTTTGGCACCTTATTACAATTCGCATTAGTGATGAGCAAAAGTGGTCTTGTTCTTGCAGTCTTGTCTTGTTCTTGCACATTTTGCAAGAACAAGAACAAGAACAAGACTTAGTTATGCTTGCAAGAACAAGAACAAGACTAACTGTGCAAGAACAAGACCCAGAGCAGGATTTCTTGCAAGATTCTTGCAAAAATTCCACCTAAATTCATTCTATTAAAAACATTTTCTAGGTGAGAAACCGCAAATATTTTGAAGCAAAATCAAACCTTAGATGTCAGTATTCAGTAGTTCAAGCAGTTTATTAGAAAAGAAAAAATAATTTTTTATAATAAGTAATGGGTATAATACTGGTTTACTTTTGCTTCAAAATATATCCGTTGTAATTTGTTGCTTACACACTTGACAGAAAAATGTCTACGCCTAACTTGGCGCAAACATAATAACGTCACCAAGAGCAATCGTGAAACTGATTTGTTTAATAAAAAAGCCATGTGGAATTCTCCCCTCAAAGGTAGTAAATTTTCGGTGTATACAAACTTTTGACGCTGACTGACTGACGCTAAAATTATAATAGTTTTAAAATCAATTTTTTGCATTTTGTTGTTTGGATATAATTTTTTTATTAAAGTCTAGGTGTTTTTCAATAACCATTTTATAAAATCAACATACAATACCTACTACATGCGAGAAAATACCTTGGCCTTGCAGTTTTGTCTTGCCTTGTCTTGGTCTTGCACATTTAGTAAGAACAAGAACAAGCCTTAGGTATATTTGCAAGAACAAGAACAAGAACAAGACTTAGGTATGTTTGCAAGAACAAGAACAAGAACAAGACTTAGCTATGCTTGCAAGAACAAGAACAAGACAGACTGAACAAGAACAAGACAAGAACAAGACTAGATTAGTCTTGTCTTGTTCTTGCGTTTGCTCATCACTAATTCGCATGTTCAAACTATTGAATCGGTTCAACGAAGGCTCGTTCTATTCGCACTGAATCATCTTCTATTAGATCGTCCATCATTTAAATCCCGGCTTAATATACTCAACTTAAGCTTTGTGTAGAGAGCGTCGTAGGTGGCCGATGTTGCTGTTTTTCATCAGCTCCGTAATAGATAGGTTGACTCAGGTTAGGTTTAGGTCGCCGTGAGTCGTTTAGAGAGAGTCGTTATAATTTGAGAAGACAACCTCTTTTACAAATCAACTCCTCTAACACTAATTACGGCAAATTTGAACCTGTCAATCGCATGTTCATTAACGTGAACCACAATATCAATGTGTTTAGCGAGAGTATTAGGAAAAATGTAATTAAAAGGAGTCTTTTTAATCTCATGTGACCGGTCATGTTTCTTTTTTTCTTGCATGAGTTACATGTTAATTTGGATGTTTTTAATTTTATAATTTTATGTTTGCATGCTTAGTTGAGAGCCATCTCAGCGCTTGATTGAATTTTTCTTGGTCCAGCTGAAAAATTCGCTAGAAGAGGTATACTCTATTATTATTGTTATTATTAAAAGGCGTGCGTGCAGTTCTTAAATGACGAATTTCTTTTGTTCGATTTTGGCACTATCTGATTTTATTTCTGCCAGTGAATGTGCTGAGCTCCTAACAGGAAATTTTCCTAAATTTGAGTTCAGTGACAAAAAGGGCCTTATGAGTTTGTTTCGAAATATTTCACATGAGCAAGTCCATTATTACAAGTCAGTGGTAAAGTGTGAGATGGTTCTATTCTTGGTTTTTTTGTTTTATGAAAAAACCAAGCCTATGAGTAACCCTTTATACTACCAGTTCGTCCTGTCGCGTCGTTCAGTTCATGGTGCAATGTCTAGTAGTAAGCTTGGTTTAAAGAATAGAGGAGAATAGGAAAGGTTAGGGAGGTCTGGAGAGTGTTGAAGAAAATGGCGATAAACCTCACGTTTTAACTCTAAGGTTTTGTACGAGTTCGGAAATACTGACTGCGGGAGATAATTCTACAGTCGAGTTGTTCTATTCATAAACGAACTTCTAGACCGTATTGTGCGCAAACGGGGGGACTGTAGGGTATGGGGATGAGCCAAGCGGGCTAGTCTTGTGTTGCGGGAAAAATATTGCCGTGCAGACAGAAGGTCCTGAATTTTAGTGGAACAGTCGCTATGGTAATACTACTAACAAGAGATTTCATTATACCTGCTCCCATACAGTACTGCAGCAACAGAGCACTGTGATTGATCGAATAGGAGTTAGTATACTCGCTTATTATGCTTATAGGCAATGCCAGGATAAATGCCAGAGAATTGCTGTTAAGAGAGGAAAAAGAGACTTTTGTTGCTCTTAAAGAATCACCGCCATGACATGAATCAAATCGGGGCAGCAAATTCGTACTACGATAAAGTCTATTCGGGCTAAACGTTAGCTTTACTTCAACATGTTTATGCTTATTGCCTACAAAAGATTGGTGCCAGTTTAAATACCTTGGGTTTCCAGTGGGTACATAGCACTGTCTGATCTCCAACAAAAATTGTACCGACCTTCCTCCTGTCTCGGTGGATGGAGAGAATCTAACGGCTGACTCAACTCTCAAAATCCTAGGGGTAACTTCAACGGAGCATCTGCGATGGAACGATCACATATTCCAAATCGCCAAACAAGCCTCCCAATGCCTTGGATTTCTCAAGAGATGCAAGTTCCTCTTCCAGCCAGCGCATTGGCTACAATATACAAATCCTACATTCGGCCGCGCCTCGAATACAACTCACATATCTGGGCAGGCGCCCTAAAAACCACCTTGGCTTGCCTCATGCCCTCGAACTCATTGGTGATGGCCCCTTTCGTGCCTCCATAGACACCTTGAGCCACCGTAGGAATGTAGCAGCCCTCTCCATACTTTATCGCTATTACCATGGCGACTGTTCCACCGAAATTCAGGACCTCCTGCCTGCACGGCAATACTTTTCCCGCAACACAAGACTAGCCTGCTCGGCTCACCACCATACCCTACGGCCCCCTCGTTCACGCACAATACGGTTTAGAAGTTCGTTTATGAATAGAACAACTCGACTGTGGAATAATCTCCTGCAGTCAGTATTTCCGAACTCGTACAACATCTTAGAGTTCAAACGTGAGGTTCATCGTCATTTTCTTCTACACCCTCCAAACCCCCTCTAACCTTTCCTAATCTCCTCTATTCTTCAAACCAAGCTTACTACTAGACATTGCACCATGAACTGAACGACATGACGGACTAGTAGTACAAAGGGTTACACCTAAGCTTGGTTTTTTCATAAAAAAAAAAAAAAAAATATATATATAATTTTTAGACTTCAATAAATTGAACAGTTAAGAAGAAATTGAAGTACACTCAATTAAATCCAAAGGAGATTTAATGGCCGTCTGCTGCTGTTCGAAGAAATGATCAACTATGATATTAAATATAGGTAATCAGTGTTAGTGGTTGAAGTTATTAAATTGAACGAAGATCCTACAAAATATTGAATCTTTAAATAAGAAGTGTTTTATTAATTTACAGGAAACCTTCTAGTATTAAAATTGTAGCTTAACCTGCCGCAATTTTTTTTGACTTTAATCTTAAACGATACAACGCCACAGCTGCTTGTTTAATTTCCGATTATATTCTTTTGTGGGGGATATGTGCTGGTGGTTTACATCTTGGTTTCTGTCTGTAGATTTTCTTTAAAGCGGTACTTGGTTTAATATCCCCTCGTGATATTAATTTTGAAATCACACGACACTAAAAGAGAAAGAAAATATCTAACTTCTTGTTAAACATTATAAAACAACAGTGGACGTCGGAACAATAATGCATTTTCAACTTGTTCGATCCAGTATTTTGGCAATTAACAGTGTTTGCAGCTAAAGACCAATTCATAATCAATTAAATTTTCTTATAACAATGTTAACAGAACAGATCCTCAGTAGAGGGAAACCCCCCGATTTGCGCATATTCCATTTTAAACAAACTTTAAATTTCTCGCAAAATTTTTGCCCAATAAGTACGTATTGCCCTTTTAAAATGTTCTTAATATCATCATTTATAATAGCGTGTTTACCTATATCATCTAAACACTCCACATCAAACTTGTGATTGACATTGGTAATACTACGAACTAGACTGTTTACATTGGGATACGCCATTGTATCTAAAAGCGACTTCAAATCACATTCCCTTGAACAAGGGTTTAATCCTTTAAATCACAGAGGAGCGATGTCGACATAATTGAACATTTTTTCCTGAATGGAGGCAGTGACATATTTGGGTCAGAATCCATTTTATACAAAATTAACTCATAGACAAATACAGTATTGGCTTATATGTTAAAATGATTCCTTACGACTAGAGATGTTTGGTTAGTATTTGGGTGTAGGTGTAGTCAATGTTTTGTCGTTTCGACGGAGCAAATTATTCAGTGACATGCTGGGTTGAAATACGATAAAAATGAATTTCAGGACATGTTTTTGTAGTTCTAAGTTTGCATTGAAAAGAAGAGAAATATGCTAATCATTCATTTTAAATATATGTACACATATGTACATTATTTACAGTATTAAACAGACTAATTGAACGATTCCCATTTTGAAGTGATCGATTTTGCAAGTATTTATATTTTATTTTCTAACTAGCAAAAACCCGTGTGCATTGCAATGCAGCGCCTTTCAATAAAAAAATATTATGTGTGAACAGTCCTCTGTAGGAAAAGGTCTAATAAAAAAGAATAAATCTGCAGTGAATCGGATACTTAAAAACATGTTTCAACTTTTTTAAGATCGATGATGAAAAATTGCGTACGACGAGCATAACCGACACCTAGCCAAACTTATTCAGAATCATCCGCATAGATTTTGCTTTGCCGGGAGATTAGACCACCTGTGCAGAATTTTGCTCATGGCGCACTCCTCCTCTCTAAATTGTTTTTCCCAAAAATAGCGCCCAAAGAGTAATCAATTTTCCAAATTTGGCACCCAGAAAAATACACAATCCGGTACCTCTAATAAAATCTAATAGATCTAAAACTTACTCTTTACCTATCTTATTTTTTAACTTTTCCTACATGGCAGGTTGTTCCTTTATACTGGCTTGAGCAATCAAAATTTTATATTAAAAAATATTATTTTATTTTTTGATTTATTTTATACTAAATGCGTGTTTTTTAGTTTTTTTTTTTTTAACTATATTATTATTTTCTATTTTTAGTCTATTAGTCTATCTGAGTTATCTCCTGATGGAGCCATTCGCAACCAAATAGACCATGTGTTGATAGACCGTTACCACCTTTCGGGTCTGATGACGGTACGAACGTACCGAGGTGCTAGGTGACTCGGATCACTATCTTGTTGGTATGGTGCTCCAAGAGCGCATTACAACGCTGAAAAGCTTTTATCCACTGATCAGGATCGAATAGACACAGCTGCCCTACGCAACGAAATGGCCAGAAACAGCTACGGTTAGAACTCGCCCTCGGTTAAATATGGAGGGCTTACATGACACCAAGCGATTCATGAATTAATTGTGCAAGTATGGGAGCAGGATGTGATGCCAGAAGACTGGAGAAAAGGCATCCTCTGCGCGGTACATAAAAAGGAGATATCACAGCGTGCACTAATTATCGCGGTATAACGTTGTTGAGTACCGTGTATAAGATATTGTCCGCTTACCTATAAAACAAGATGGCCCCATTCACCAGAAAAGTCATAGGCTATTACCAGTGTGGCTTCAGCGCGTCCTCTTGGCGATTATTCAACAGGCTCTTGAAGGAACATCTAACAAATATCAATTTGTAGGGTCACTCACTTTTTGAATCTTCTTTTCATTTATCTGCTTTTCTTGCCATTTTTGTTTTTTTATTATTAAAACATTATTTTTTATATTTTGTTAATATTATTTTTCAAACTCGTAACTTCATCTTGTAACTTCTTTTCATTTTTCTTCGTTTTTTCACTTTTTTTTATTTTAAATATTTTTTTTTTTTTGTATTTTGTTAATATAATCAGTTTTTTAGTTTGTAGTATGTTATATTCAAATTAATATTTTGTTTGTACGTTTGTAAGAATTATGTTCTTTTGTACAATGTTAAATAAATTATTATTATTATTATTAAAATCAACAACTGATCAGACTTTCACCTTGAAACAGGCTGTTGAAAAATGTCTAGAGTTTCAAAATTCAATTCAACACCTCCTCATAAACTTTAAAGCCGCCTATGATAGCATAGCCAGAGTAGAACTCTACAATGGCATGAGAGAATTCGGCAGCTCCAGCTGACAAGACTTTGTAGGTTGACCATGAACAATGCGACAAGCCAACTAAAGGGCTTGGACACCTATAATGGACTCCGACAAGGAGACGGTTTGGCCTGCCTCCTTTCCAATCTGGCGTTGAAGAAAGTGATCCTCTACAGGTCCACCAAATTACTGGTTTATTCAAACGACATTGACATCATTGTAATAACAACATCAGCTGTACAAGAAGCTTTCACTCAGATTTCCCACAATCAAGGTAGAGGAACAGAGAATCATTTACCTACCTTGGGTCAATAGTAGTAACCGACAATAGGATGGAACCAGAAATACGCGCACGACTGCTAAAAGCCAACAAAGCCTACTGTAGTCTGTCAAGGCTCTTTAAATCCAAGTATCTAACCATAACGTCTAAGCTTTTACTATATAAGACCATGGTCTTACCGGTTCTCACATATGCATATGTAACGTGGGTGGTTAGCAAAAAGCATTCAAAGCTCTTGACCGTTCGAGAAGAAAATGCTTCGCAAGATTGTTGGGCCCGTATGTGAGGAAGGACGATTCCGGAGACTCTACAATGACGAGATCTACGAGCACTATCGCGACAAAGTTGTTGTGAAGAAAATAAAGCTCGGTAGGTTCCGGTGTGCAGGGCATCTAGTTCGTATGAGACGAGCCTGCTCGGAAAGTTCTCTGCGTTAAGACCTATGGGGTGGAACAGCGAGGGAGACCCAACCTTCGCTGGAAGGATGGCGTAGACCAGGATGCTCAGAGCTTAGGGATGCCAAACTGGATGACATCGGCTCAGTATCGGGACCGGTGGAGAGAACAGTTGCGAGAGGCCAGGACCGGATTCCAGTTGTAGAGCTGTTAAAGAGGAAGTCTATGTGTGGTGACCGCCATATTTGATTTAAAATAACATCACACAGCTTACTGTACTATACTAGTCATACACTTTCATTTGATACCTATACCGAGGGCATTGTAAGAAAGAGGTAAACCGCCATTTTGTGTTTGCCTCCATTGAATTTGGAATAAAGTGACACAGATTATATACTCCACTTGTCACACCCTTTCATTTGATACCCATACCAAGTGGCTTGAAAAGAAAAGGTAATCCGCCATTTTTCCTGGCCGCCATTTTGTATTTGAAATGCCTTTTTTTGATGTGAAAGATTAGTGTCTCAGGAAAGGCCCTTTATACTGTCGACAATCTATTTTCTTCGTATAGAGTGCAATGTCAAACATCAGCTCTAGTCGGGGAAGGAAGAAACTGCCACAACCTACCCGCGATATTACTATCGCGACGCTACCATTACTATCGCGACGCTGACACCGGCGCATCGAGAAACAACATGCTGTAGTGTTATGGCTCCTGAAACGAATTGAATCCCATCAACCAACCGATGACATGCGGTTTGGCGGAGCTGGAAAGGCTAAGGAAGACTATGACAGGAGTAATCAGGAATGTAAGAGGGGAGAAGAAAGAAGGAAAGTTATGTAGGTGGGAAAATGGAAAAGGCGAAGGACCGTGGGGCTGGCCGGGATTCGAACCCGGGACCTCTGGGATGGTAGCCAGTCGCCATACTTCCTACGCTACCGAGGCCCCGACAGTTACACAGCTAAGAGTATTCTACTTGTCACATTCTTTCATTTGTTACCTATACCGAACGCGTTGTAAAGAAAAATGTAATCCCCATTTTGTGTTGGCCACCATTTTCCGTTTGCCGCAATTTTGAATTTGGAGTGACCCCACACAGGTGATTGTATTCTATTTGTCATATGCTTCCATTTGCTACCCTTACCGAAAGTGGGAAGCACAATTACTAAAATTCGGCAACCATCTTGGTTTTTTTACAAAATAGTGCGATTGCATTTTCACTCGAACTATGCATCGGTGCAAAATTTCAAGCTGAGAGGTTATATTTCCTACTTTTTTTCTATTGTCTTCTGGCTTTGTGCGTGGCAATGTTGTTTCAATAAAAAATAAATTTTATGCAAACTCCAGTCAATTGACAATAATTGACGGGCAACAACTTTAACATGATCTTGGAGCTGAACCCATTTCCTGTCATCTTTAGCCGAAAGAATTTGTAGGACTCAAAATAACTGTGAAAGCTTACCGTATTCCTCAATACTTTATTCTGAAGTTTTTGAATAGTTATCTTATGTGGAATTCGTAATTTTAATGAATAGCCCCAAAGGTTTTATCTTCTTAATATATAAAAAAAAACAGTGGGTGTGTGTACTTATGTACACGCATTAGAAGTAATACTTCTTTGGCGTGATTTTAAGACTAATTTTGAATTTCTACACCAATATTTTATTGGATTCTTTCTATTTTCGTGCGTTGGAAGGTGCAAGCATTATGATGCTGACACGCTCAAGGCTGTCGGTTATACAGTATTCTAATCCTAACTAAACTAGTTGGGTCATTAGGCCTAAATACAATTATCTTAAGATGGGCTTAAGATGCATCATGAAATTCTCTTAAGATTGGCTAATTTTCTACCAAAACGTAATGAATGTTAAGTTTAATATGCGTCACAAAGCTGAATCAGCATTTATTTACCCGATAATACTACTGGTACTTCTAAGCCCAACTCACTTCTTTTTTGTTCATTTCCGCCTTAGCTTCTGATTGAGGAATTTAGCTTCTCCTCCACTTTAGTCAGTAGATCAAACGAAAGTACCATTATAGTCTGAGACTTTCGTTGCTCTTAGCCGTGCCTTTAACTGTAGGTTACAGTGCAGCAGTTTGCTCGGCTAATCTCCGGCAAATTCTGTTCACTTCCCCAGCTTCTTCTTTTAGTTCTTACTCAATTAAATTGAGTGGGTTAGGGTAATTGAAATATGATACGAAGAGTTTCATACTAAGGACATTAATGTATCGGCAAATACAGCATCAACGCTTCCAAAGTTTGAGTGACAACACTCCGAACCTGTCCAAACACCATCGTTGGACGCTTGACATTGGACATTCGTAGTTCGAGTAGCGGCCACACGATGCGTTCTACCACCAAACGTCCAACGTTGGAAAGTGCTCATAGCATCGTTTAGAGCCGGCTTTAGCTGAAAACTAGGATATGTAATTTATTTCCCTCCATAGCCTCTGGGTAAAAACCTCCTCACCTATTTTTCATATGCCCATATAATAATAAACTTAATAGCTAAAGGATTGGAGTTGCAATGCTTCCCTCCTCTACCCCAGGCCGTATCAGAACATCAAAATTGGCAGCGTGCAGTAAATTACGGCATGAGATAAAAATGCAGCACGCTGCAATCAAAAGTATTTCAATTGGCTCAGGCTGGTAAAATGACAAGCAAAGCAGCGTGCTGCATGTTCATATCATGTCTTAAATTTGCAGTACGCTGCATATTTGAGGTTCTGATAGGGCCTCCAGCAAACCCATCGTTGCTACAGTCCTGGAAGCAGCCGGTGCCGATCCTACATTTGCTTGAATGGAGGACATTTTTCGTGTAATAATTTTTAAAAATATTAAAGCAGAAAAATGTGTAGGAAAAAGTTCAAAATTTTTGTTATTCATGTTGTGTGGTGGTACTTGCACTTATGTTTTAATAACTATTCCGTAATAATTTTTAACCATTTTAAATTCACTTTTAATTTCATTACCACATAAATCCAACATTTTTTCCCTAAATTAACCCGATAAAAACACCATGAATGTAAACAAAACTGGTCACCTTATCAATTTCATTCAATTTATTCACTCGGATCACTAACCAACTTATCACCGGTAATACACGTGCAGTAAAAAATGTTAAAATACAATATTTTGCCACTTGTTACGAGTTAAAAACTTGGCGAGTCTATGATATTACACTACGAGTTAGAGAAATTGCCTTCCCTCCAGTAATACCCCTCACCCACAAACAGCACACAATAAACACTACGAATCTTCCTAGGAAGTTCCTATGCCCACGAAAAACCAAACATACGCTTAAGCCGGCTCTACACGATGCGGTGAACGCTTGATTCTAATGTTGGCTCGAATGATTGAGTCAAATGGACTCGACGACTAGTATGGCAAATGTCCTGCTACACGGTGGTGCGAGCGTTTGATCCAATGCAATTGATTCAAACGTTCGCCAAGTCATGTCATTACTCTTTAATGATAATTATTAATAATATGTGGGGCCGAGTGGGAAAAAAAGTGTTTGACTTGTCCCAAATACCGACAACAGCCCGAACGTGTCCAAATGCGAACGTTGGACGGTTGACATTGGACACTCGTAGCTCGAGTATCGCCCACACGATGCGTCCTACCATCAAGCGTCCAACGTTGGAAGGTGTTCACCGCATCGTGTAGAGCCGGCTATAGCTGATGACTCGAACATGAAATTTATTTCCCTCCATAGCTTCAGCATACAAACCCCCTCACACATCGACATCGTGAACCGGCATCGGCTGCGAGTTTTCATATGCCCATAGTAATCACGGTATTCAGAAACAAGGTAATGTAAAAGACTGTATACCGTATACGGTATTTTAGTGCTGATGTCACGTGGGGGACACTTCCCATATAAAATCGAAGCTGTTGTTGTTGTTTCAACATTACGGCTGACGTCACCAGGCGCCCATTTTTTACGGTATTCGAAGCTGGCGTCGCTTTTACATTACCTTCGTTTGCTGTATACCGTGCATAATAATGATAATCCCAGTGCGCATGAAGAATGGAAGTTGAAATGCTTGCCCTCCATTGCCACCACCCCTTCGCCCATATCCTCAAGTTGCGTTGCGTTGCGAATTCGTCAAAATTCACTCTCATAATATTTTTCAAAACGCGCCTAAAGAAGTATAACTTCAAAAATGATGTGCAACGATGTTCGTACACGCTAATCTTTGAAACCGCCCAACGGAGTTCAATGAAAATTTGTGAATTTGCATGGCTTGGAATAAAGGATAGCCCCAACCTACAATAGCACAGCTGAATTGCTGGAAATGTATGATATGCCTGGAATATGATCGACTTGTAAAACTTAAGTCACCGGTGTGGTAAACTCAAGTATTTAGTTTTGAAGCACTTAAAGTTTAAAGAGTTGTAGACGAATTTTAAACACTTAGCGGAGTTCAATGAGTAAACACTTACAGTTACCCAAAAAAGTATACATACGCGGGTGAAAGAGGTGTTTTCCCAATAACCAAGCATTGTAAAAAGAAACCATGTATGTATATGTTGCATGTCTGCTTATCTAAAAAAAAAACCACTCCAACCTTTCAATATAATTTTTTAAATAAAAATAACATAACATCCTTCTTTCAACAACAACAACACAAAAAAGTATACATACGATTTAAAAATTAATTTATTCAGAGAGAGAGCAAATTGTGAAAATTCGGTCGGGCCGAATCTCACCAAATCTCACGTGCTGGAGAGGGGGGTCGCGGCAAATATCACGTATTTTTTTTCCTCAAGAAACAGTGTAAAATTGCCAGAAAATTATGTTAAATTAAGGAGAACTTGCTTCTCCGTCGCCAAGACAGGTCCGCAGGCACGGCCCGATGAAGGCAATACAATACTTAAGTCTCAATTATACTGGACGCAGCGCAACGCAACGGAATGGAGAGTCAACGGAATGGAATGTTGCTGGTTATACTGACGGAATCGAACGTACGCAAATGTCACTTTTTTCGGCAATGTTTTGCCAAATGTTGGACTTGTGCTAAAATTTTTTATATCTGTGCATTTTTTTATTACTTCATTAACTTCCACTTCGGTTATTATTTTTTTAAAAATCTCTGATGAAATTTTGTGCTAAAAATAAATGACAAAATCAGCTGTTTTTAATGCTCCTTTTGACACTTCAGCCCGTCGGTTCCTTCAAGTTCCAAAGTTTTGAAACTTTAATCCGGTCCGTTCCGTTGCGTTGCGTCCAGTATAACTACTTCAATACAATTTCTCTGCAATGAGACTCATTTTGACATTCCAATCCGGTCCGTTGCGTCCAGTATAATTGAGGCTTTAATCTGGTCCATTGCGTCCAGTATAATCGAGGCTTTAGTCTGACTGGGCGATGAAGATTTCAGGTATCCGCTTGACAGGCCGGCCGTGGCATGCAAGTAACGTCATGATTCCCTACAGACACAGACGCCAGTTTAGCATAGCAGGTTGTTAATACAAGTGCATGGCCTCAACGAAAACTTAGATTACAGATTAGTGACTGGAAAAACATTTTATATACACGGAGCACCATATTTGCTGACATAATGGACAGGTGGCGCGGAAAAATTAAATGTATGGGAAATTCTCTCGCAGGCGGCCGCCGTCACCGCCTTTGCGCTAATATGTTGGTGCCTTAAGGGTTTACTCTGATTTTTGGTTTAAAAAAACGACATTTTTTTTGCCGTTTTATATTTATTAATACATATGTGTAGAATACGTTCCTAAAATATTATGACGAAATTTTTCTTTTTCTTCGTTAAAAAGTTATTCTACTGTTATTCTTTATATACATAGTACCTGATGTTATTGTTATTTACATGAATGTAAAATATACATTCGCATTAAAGGTCTGCAGGAATCAAGACCCTCTCAACTACAGGCCATGCAGTTGTATCTGGCACCAATACATCCATAGCTGAGAATGGTCCCAAAATTTGACAGTTGCTGAGAATTTAATGGCGCAGAGTACGTTCGCGAGTGTTTTCGTTATAGTTTTGTGGTCAAAAGTGGTAAATTATTGAAATTTATCGCTTTAAACCACACAAGGATTATCAGTGATTATTTCTTTAGTGATTTAATAAAAAAATATATAAAAAAATAGTGATTTAGTGTATTTTTGGTGTCTTATTTGTTAAGGTGATCAATTTATTTTACATTCGCGGTGTTTTTTCGTGTATATTAAGAGAAAATATGCTGAATATTTAATTAAAAGTGATTTTAAAGTCATTAATTAATTTATTTTGCAATTATTACTAAACATATAAGTACAGAAAAGTGCGAATGGAAAAGTGAATAAGAGAAGTGTTTTTCGGCACCTATATTTTTAATAATAATATCATAATATATGTATTAATCACTTTAAATTCCATAACTACACAAAACATTAAATATTCAACATTTTTTTCGTAAATAAACATGAAAAAACACCGTGAATGTGAAAAAAAAGTTCATCGCCTTAACAATTTGAACACTTAAACACACTTAATCACCAAATTTGTTTTATTTTTTTTAATGAAATCACTAAAAAAAACTATTCACTGATAAATCCAAGTGCAGTTAAAAGTGTTAAAATACAATATTTTATCACTTTTTACTGCAAAAATAAAAACAAGAATTCTGCGCGTACGGCTTCCGCGCCATGTTACTCCGGTGTGCGGTGACTTTTGGGCCTATTACCAACACCACGAAAAATTCATCTACGAGGCCTGTAGTTGAGAGGGTCTTGGCAGGAATGCATTCATTTTTCCTTCTAAACGTTGTACACTATGAAACTTTTCATAGTTTAACTCACTCATTTAAGCAAGGGTACACTGAAACAAAGACAATTCAAACAATAACCAAAACCTGTGCAATATTCATTCGCCTCGTTTCAAAACGTGTACAATGTTTGTTTTCACTAAAGCTCTCTCTCATTCAAAGCTTTCAAAACAAACACAATATTAAAGTATAAAACATAGTGGGTACAGTGAGTGCACTATCGTATGCTTCATGAAGTCGCAAACGTGAAAAGCTTTTTCAGGAAGAAACTCTCCCTCATTCACATTTTGTTACTGCCCAAATAAGACTTATTGCGTCTGCATCAAAAATTCTGCAATAATGGAAGTAAATGAGGTAAGTTATTTTTTCCTTTATAGAAATAATTTCTGGATGTGCTTATGTTTCCTACATATATAATTATATAATTAGGGGTCAACAAACGATTCATTTATAACAGAATCATCTAATGCCACCATCGCTGGAGTGTTAAATAATTCTGTAATAAAAGGTAAAATTTTAAGTGGAGAATTTAAAATAAACACCAAACGGGGTAGAAATAAGGTATGGGATGTATTTGGCACCATCGAAAATGAAGCTGGAGAAGAATTACAAAACACGGTTGCGTGTAGGACTTGTAATAATGTCTACAAATTTAATCAAAAAAGTACTTCAAATCTAGTGAAGCACAAGTGCTATGTAATCACTAAGAGTACCAATATTGTTACCTATCCAAAAATAGAGGTAGATATTGAAACAAAGCTAAATGCAGTCCGTGTTGTTACACAATGGACAGTACAAAATTGCCGATCCTTTAAAATAGTTGAGGATTCTGGATTAAAGGAACTGGCAGAATTCCTCATATCAGTTGGTGCAAAATATGGAGAAAACGTAGATGTAAAAAAATTATTGCCTCATCCAACAACTATTTCGAGGAATATTGAAAAATTATACACCATATATTTTAACAATATAAAAGAAGAAATCAATTTAATTAAAAAAATTTGATTTGGTCTCACATCAGACTTATGGACTGATAATTATTTAAGAAGGACTTATTTATCGTTAACAATACACTTTATAAAAGATGGTCGATTATTTAAAAGGGTTTTAGGATTAATATCAATGGAAGGTATACAATGTACAGGTAAATATTTGTAAAGTTATTTACTATTTGTATTATTACTAGGAATGGTTGTGTTGTTTTAAGGTGTAAATGTAAACTTAAAAGTTCGTAATCTGTTAAAAGATTTTAATTGCGAGCTCAGTGATAACGTCTATATAGTTACAGACAGAGGTTCAAACATGGTTTCGGAATTTCGTTCATGCAATCATATTTTTTGTATAAACCATTTGCTTCACAATACATTCGAAAAATCCATAAAAGAAATTACTGCAATTAAAGAATTGTGCGATATCTGCAGTAAGCTTGTTAAATATTTTAAAAAGTCGGGTATAAATTCATCATTACAAACTACTTTGAAAAGTTTTGCACCTACACGATGGAACTCAATATATTACTTACTTCTTTCTATAGAGAAAAATTGGAGTGATATAACTAATATTTTACAGGAAAAAAATGAACTGCATAGAATTAACAATATTAATTTAAGCTACATAAGCGCAGTTGTTAAACTTCTACAGTTTTTTGAAGAAACATAAAAAAAAAATTGGAAGCTGAAAATTATGCAACATTGCTCCTTACATACGTACATGTTCATCATTTAAAGAAATTTTGTGTATAATGAGCAATCAATTGTTTTGGGAAATATGACCATCTATCACAGAATTGCACTATTTCTATTCCCTCCAGCAAATAAGCTAATACCCCGGCTTCACCGCCAAATTTTCGCAAGTTCGAGCAAATTAGTCTACTGTACTTTAAAATTTCCTGATTTCCCATACATTTTTCACATTTTAAAGTCAGGAAAAAATGCCTGCTTTGGGCCTACAGAACATGAAATTGAGTTTCAAAGTAAAAGCTCGCTCAAAAGAGAGTAAAAAATTGGAATATTTCCATGGCAACTGATGTATTATTACATGACAGTTAAAGTAAGAGCTTTGAAAAAATAAACATGGATCAAAAAAGGAAGTATAGATGTCTGTCAATGAATAAATATATACTCAATTACATTTATTTTATAATAGGTATTATTAAATAAAAAAGTTAAATCCCACAAAGCATTGAAAATTCCATTTTCCATCTCTATAAAGGAGCTTTCAAATGTAATACGTCACACACGAAGCTTTCTCTACTGAACAATGCCGGTGAAGCCACTTTTGCATATTGAAGTGAACTTGATTAAAATTAGGGCGGTGAAGCCGGGGTATAACGCAGTTTACGGAAACTGGGAAAAACCTAATTAAAGCAAAATGTAGGATCATAATGAAAGGTTATTTGGAAGAAATAAGTGAACAAGTAGACCAGAGTACTAGATCAACAGTTTCAGCGTATAATGCAGAACTTTTTGGAGACTTTATACAAAGAACAGAAATTATAAGTTCTGAAGAAATAATCAATAAGGAAATACGTATGTATGAAAATACAAATATTGTCTTTCATAATGATTTTAATGCAGTACACTGGTGGTATTTGCACAGAACAGAGTTTCCGCTAATGTACAAAATGAGCTGTAAAATATTAGCTATACTAGCAAGTAGTGCCGCTTCTGAAAGAACATTTTGTGCAGCTAGAAATTTAATCACAGAAAAGAGGACTTCCATTGCTTTCAATTCTAGTAATGTAAATAAAATAATGTTTTTGCATTTGAACATTAACAAAAATGATATCTCCACTGAGTTACATAGAGAATCTGTACTTGTCATTGATTAATTTTGTTATTTGTTAGAAGACTGAATAAATTTTCTTTTCAATTAACAATGCACTTTTTATTTATGAATATGTAATTATTTTCATTCACAAATAATAATCATTATACAATTATATAAATAGTGTTATACAGCGAACATAAGACTATAGCAACCAACAAATAAATATAACAATTTTTCTTCACGCATATTTACAAAAAATATTCCCAAATATGTGATTAAACTTTAAAGTAAACTATTATTTTTTTCCGTCTCATATTTGAGGAGTGTCTTTTCAAAAGGGGATATTTACAATTTTTATTTTTTTTGAACTGAGTATGAGGTCTTGTTCTCTATGCTAAAATACACAATCTCGTTAACTTAATCTGAAAGAAAAAGTGATTAATTTCCAGTTAATAGCACCTAAAATAGCGTGTACGTTTCAAAAGGGGATATTTACAAAAAAACTCCTTATTTTGTCGACCAAGTTCATTGTTTGACAACATTCATAGATAAATATTAACAAGAATTAATATTTGAAGAAAATTTACAATGACGTAATTTAAAACAAAACTCTAAAAGGCATAGAAAAATAATTAGGCAACAATGCAACCATATTAACACTATCCCCACCACACCTCAAAGATGTTACATTGTTCTGTCGTGTAAGAGGACATAGTTTCCTCCCAGCTGACCGGGTATTTGGTCGGCTGGAGAAAGAAATTAGAAAAAAAGTTTTATAACCACCAAAGATGAATAGGCGGTGCAGAAGAAGATGTCAGTTCCAGAATAAATAAAGCACGAGGCGCATATGCATGCCTGTTCCGCATATGGAGATCAACGGAGATCTCAACTAACACCAAATTGCGGCTGTTCAACTCCAACGTGAAGGCAGTACTTTTGTACGGTTGCGAAACATGGAAAGTCACCCAACTCATCACAGGACACCTACAAGTCTTCGTCAACAGATGCTTGCGTCGTATCCTAAAAATCCGCTGGCAGGATAGAATTTCAAACGAAGAACTATGGCGCCGTGCCGGCCAAGAAAGGATAGACGACCAAATCAGACGAAGGAAATGGAATTGGGTTGGCCACACCTTGCGACGCGAAAATGAAAATCTAGCCAAACAGGCCCTCGACTGGAATCCGCAAGGATCCCGTCGAGTCGGAAGACCTAGGACAACATGGAGGAGAACCCTATTAGCAGAAGCCGCAACAACTGGGAGATCCTGGTCGGAGCTGAGAGCTGTCGCGCAAAACAGAGTCCGCTGGAGGGCAACTGTTTCCGCCCTATGTCCTATGAGGGATTAAAGGAGCACAATGATGATGAAAGATGAATATTATGACATTTTCAAAAAATTTGGTAATTTAAAAATACTGGGAAAAGACTGGATGCTCAAAGATTTAAAAAGCTTGGAAGCTTATTGCCACAAATTAGAAAGTATCCAGTCTTTAAAAAGAATAATTTGTTTTAAAAAACGGGTCCGAAGAACATACACTGTTGACTTAAAGGTCCATGAAACATATAGATTTGACAAGGCTACAGAAAAACATACCCCCCTCCTAAAAAGAGGCAAGAGGCATCCCATATCTTTGGATGATTTAGAATTGGCACAACGACCACTAAATGACTAAATTTATAATATACCAAACAAATGAGGATATCTGTGGAGATGTACAACACAAAAGGGGATATTTACATGTAGTACAGAACAAAAGGGGGCATTATAAAAATTCCTGATCAAAAGGGGATATTTCATTTTTTTTAAATTCAGTATCTCTAAACTACATGATCAGATATTTTATCTAAATATGCTATTATAACAATGTGTTTACATAATACCTACACAGATAATCTACTTTTCTGCAGACCTATGGAAGTACCACAATCAGTTTTCTTAATTTTCTGAAAAAAGCAATCACATGTAAATATCCCCTTTTGAAAAGACACTCCTCATTTATTTATTTTTCAAATTAATTAGTGCGAACTCACTGTACTCAGTGTTTGATACACTTATTTTAGTGAACACTTATTTTGGGTATACTTCTCTTTGAGTACACAGCAGCCTTATATTTTGTTTCATATAAGCTTCGCTCTCTTCAACCAGAAATATCTCTTCATATCACTCATTCGATTCAAAAGCTTTATTGCAAAGACAGTGAGTATTTCATTTGCAACTGAATATTTTGAAAAAGCTTTTGAATGCATTCGCGCAGATGTCTAATACGCATTCGTGTAAATAACAATATCAGCTACTATAACGCAAACATACGTTTGAATTTACTTACATTATTTCGGTTAGTTCGGCTACAGTGAAACGTAACAAAAACTTTAAACGCCTTTTTACTCAAAATGCCATTTGTCAAAACGGTTCCAGCGATTTCAAAAGAACTATTTAACATATTGACTTAAACCTTACGGCACTTTGCCGAGAATAATGTTGGCGGGTCCGCTAATGTCCAAACTTTTTTCCAAAAGCTTGTTATATATATTTTATCCCCTATTTTTTACCCGTTTTGGGCCAAAAAAATGGATTTTTTTTTGTTTTTTCACTAAAATATGTATCGTATTGTGGTGCTATGAAATTAGTGCGATGGATAATTAATTTCTTAATTACGAGTTACCACATATCCTTAAGTAATTTCCTGAAAAGAAGCACAAGAAGACACTCATCTAACAGAAAAAGTAGAATCTCACAGACCAAAGAAAATATTACCCCGTTTATGACTAGGAGGTTCAACCCAATCATAGGCAGATGTTGAGTTGAGACTGGGTCCACTCAGCCTAACTCAGCTCTCCTACCTGGATCGAATTGATATTTCGCTTCATATACGCGGGTTGAATTGAAAATAGGTTGAAGTCACATTTGTTTTGTTGGTTTACCATCTGTGAAGTCCGCTTTCAGCGTTAGTTTTGTGTTCGGTGTTTTTTCTGGCACAGGAACAAAAAATTATTTAGTTATGAATTTACAGTACAGTTTCCAGAATAAAAAATCAATAAAACTGCAAAAAAAATTTAGGATAATGAAATTTGGAATGGTGGGATTTTAGCAATAGGAGAAAAGGTAACCGTTGAGTTCCGGGCCGTACTTTGTGAAAATCACGAGAAAATCCGATTGAAATGATTTTCCAGAATTGTTGAAAGCCGACTCAAGCCTAAGTTACTAAACAGCTCTCGGGAAAGCACTCTACTAAAAAGCATGCCGTTAAGAGTGCGGATGGAAGGCTGCTGTGCAGCGACGAGGAGCAGCTCCAAAGATGGAGAGATTACTTCTTCGCCGCCCTGAATGGTTCATTTACACAGGAACCTCAGGAAACCAGCAACAATGCACAGCCTATAAGAATCACCACCCGAGCCCCATCCAAGACGGAAATAGTAACCGCAATTCATGCGATGGCCAATGGTAAAGCAGCTGGGAAAGATGGCATCCCGCCAGAATTGTTGAAAGCCGATTCAAGCCTCATAGCAGATGCGCTTCAGCCAATCCTGGAAATAGCATGGAACACCTGTACCTTTCCGTAGGATTGGACGGAAGGTATCATAGTCAAAATACCAAAAAAGGGGGACCTAACAATATGCGACAACTGGAGAGGCATCTGTTTACTATCTACAGTGGGCAAAATTTTGTCCCATATATTACTATCTAGGATAAGTGAGGCAGTAGACCGAACGCTTAGGAGGCAGCAGGCCGGATTCAGGAAGGGCCGCTCCTGTATTGATCATATTAACACCTTGAGAATAATAGTGGAGCAGTCTACTGAATTCCGATCCCCCCTTTACCTTGCTTTCGTAGACTATGAGAAAGCGTTCGACTCGGTTAATAGGAGCTTCATTTGGCAGGCACTACGGCGACGTGGACTGCCTGATAAAATAATAGAATTGATAAAAGCCCTATATAACAATTCCAAATGCAGAGTTCTCCATAATGGAAAATTATCCGACAGCTTCGAGGTGAGCTCAGGAGTACGACAAGGATGCCTACTTTCGCCTTTACTATTTCTTATAGTAATAAATGGCATCCTTGTCGGCGCTCTAGATAATAGAACAGGCGGCATACAATGGGGTTTGTTAGACCGCCTTAAGGATCTCGACTACGCCGATGATATCTGTTTGCTGGCCCACAGACACCAGGACCTCAAAAACATGATTAACAATTTGGCAACAGAAAGTAGTCCAGCAGGCTTAAGGCTAAATCCGACTAAAACTAAAGAAATGCGGATAAATGCAAACACCATTGAACGGACTGCGCTGAATAACCGTGACGTGGAACTGGTCGATAAATTCTGCTACCTCGGTAGTATTATTACCGAAAATGGCGGTGCAGAAGAAGATGTCAGTTCCAGAATAAATAAAGCACGAGGCGTATATGCATGCCTGTTCCGCATATGGAGATCAACGGAGATCTCAACTAACACCAAATTGCGGCTGTTCAACTCCAACGTGAAGGCAGTACTTTTGTACGGCTGCGAAACATAGAAAGTCACCCAATTCATCACAGGGCGCCTACAAGTCTTCGTCAACAGATGCCTCCGTCGTGTCCTACAAATCCGCTGGCAGGATAGAATTTCAAACGAAGAACTATGGCGCCGTGCCGGCCAAGAGAGGATAGACGACCAAATCAGACGAAGGAAATGGAATTGGGTTGGACACACCTTGCGACGCGAAAACGAAAATCTAGCCAAGCAGGCCCTCGACTGGAATCCGCAAGGATCCCGTCGAGTCGGAAGACCTAGGACAACATGGAGGAGAACCCTACTAGCAGAAGCCGCAACAACTGGGAGATCCTGGTCGGAGCTGAGAGCTGTCGCGCAAAACAGAGTCCGCTGGAGGGCAACTGTTTCCGCCCTATGTGCCATGAGGGATTAAAGGAGCACAATGATGAAAAAAATGATGATGAGTCTACTGAATTCCGATCCCCCCTTTTCCTTGCTTTCGTAGACTATGAGAAAGCCTTCGACTCGGTTAATAGGAGCTTTATCAGGCAGGCACTACGGCGACGTGTACCTACTGCCTGATAAAATAATAGAATTGATAAAAGCCCTATATAACAATTCCAAATGCAGAACTCTCCAAAATGGAAAATTATCCGACAGCTTTGAGGTGAGCTCAAGAGCACGACAAGGATGCCTACTTTCGCCATTACTATTTTTTATAGTAATAAATGACATCCTTGTCGGCGCTCTAGATAATAGAACAGGCGGCATACAATGGGGTTTGGTAGACCACCTTAAGGATCTCAACTACGATATCTGTTTGCTGGCCCACAGACAGCAGGACCTTGCAAACACCATTAAACGGACAGCGCTGAATAACCGTGACGTGGAACTGGTAAATAAATTATGCTACCTCGGTAGCATTATTACAAGGCATGCATATGACCTTCGTGCTTTATTTATTCTGAAACTGACTGCTTCTTCTGCACCACCATTTTCGGTAATAATACTACCGAGGCAGTTCACGTCGCCGTAGTGCCTGCCTGATAAAGCTCCTATTAACTGAGTCGAAGGCTTTCTCATAGTCTTCGAAAGCAACGTAAAGGGGGGATTGGAACTCAGTAGACTGCTCAGCTCCACTATTATTCTCAAGGCGTTAATATGATCTATACATTAGCGGCCCTTCGTGAAGTCGGCCTGCTGCCTCCTAGGAATTCGGTCTACTGCCTCTTTTATTCTAGATAGTAATATATGGTACAATTATTAACAATCAGAATTCTAAAATATTTTATACTAATGTCCTTACCCTTATGAGTTGATTCCACTTTATTTCATCTCAATCTGTTGCTTTTATACTTATGATTCCATGTGCTTTGAAATACGAATCTGTCTTAAACATGTTACTCCGCCGTACTGCTCGGAGAAAGATCACGTTTCGACTGAGATTTTTAACTATATTAGGGCAAAAGGACGCTACTATATTTGGTTTCAGCCCTTAGGGGTGTCGTTTGAGACAACCCAACAGAAAAAACCCCAACTAGAAACTTTGTTTTTAAATTCTTTTATTTAACCTGCATGGTATGTGACCAAATCTTTGAAGTTAAATTTGACCCACTTCCCGGTTTCGGGTAGAGCTGAAATTTTGCATACACGTTTAGTTTGGATGACAATGCAATCTGACCATTTTGAAAAATATCAAGATGGCGGTTCCAAAATGGCGGGCGATTTTTGAAATTGTGCTCCGCGGCCCTCTGACATGGGTATCAAATGAAAGGATATGACAGGTAGAACACAATTAGCTAAGTGGCGTCATTCCAAATTCAAAATGGCGGCCAACAAAAAATTGCGGAAAGCTTATAATAGACTAAAAAGTAGAAAATATAACCGATCAACTTCCAATTTTGCACACGCTCGTAGTTCGGGTGATAATTAATGTGTATGAATGATGAGATGAATAGTTGAGTTAAGAGTGAATTGAAAATAAAGAAGCAATACACGTTACAAAAAATCACAAACAAACACAGAGATGCTGCTGTCAACTAAATTCAACTACTCAAATACAGAACTCATGTCCGTATGCATAATTTCAATTCAACCCAGGTAGCAGAGCTGAGTAACCCAACTCGACTCCCGTTTACATGTAGTTAGACTTGGGTTCAACTTGAGTTCAACTCATCATGTGTAAGTACTAAATGCAATCTGACCTTTTTGTAAAAAAATCAAGAAGACGGTTCCGAGATGGCGGCCGTTTTTGCAATTATGTTCCATTGAGCCCACGACATGGGTATCAAATAAATACAGTAAACTGTGTGACGTAATTTTAAATCTAATAGAATTGCCATCATAAAATGGCGGAATACATATAATAAACTAAAAAGTAGAAAATAAAATAAATGGTTAAAAAAATTTTTTAACTTCCCAGTATAGGAAGTTATTGTAATCGGTCCGAAAATCGAAATCGAAAATTTCAACGTATTTTCATCTTTCAAGGTCCCAGGAGCATTTTAAGCAAAAAATTGGAAGGAAGTATGTGTGTGTGCGTGTGTGTGTATGTGCGTACGGATGTGGTCATTTTTTCCTGCACGATATCGCGCGAACCAAAACTGATATCGACTTCGTTGAGATGTCGTTCGAAGCGTATTAACCGAAATATGATCTGAAAAGATTTTCATGAAATTCGGTCCAGCCGTTTTTTTGTTTAAGCGACGTAAGTGATTTTTGTACCTGCACGATATAGCACGAACCAACCATGATACCGACTTCTTTGAGGTGCCGATCGTAGCGTATTACCGAAAGTACAGTTCGAAAAGATTTTCATAAAATTCGATCGAGCGGTATCTATGTTTAAAGGGCGTAAGTGATTTTTGTACATGCTCTATATAACACAAACCAAAAATGATATTGACTTCATTAAGGTGTCGTTCGAAGCGTATTAACCGAAATATGATATGAAAAGATTTTCATGAAATTCGGTCTAGCCGTTTTCTTGTTTAAGCGACGTAAGTGATTTTTGTAAATGCACGATTTAGCACGAACCAACCATGATACCGACTTCTTTGAGGTGCCGATCGGAGCGTATTACCGAAAGTACACTTTGAAAAGATTTTCATAAAAATCGATCAAGCGGTATCTATGTTTAAAGGGCGTAAGTGATTTTTGTACATGCTCGATAGAACGCAAACCAAAAATGATATTGACTTCATTGAGGTGCCGATCGAAGCGTTGGAATGACACCCGTTCAAAATTAAGTTCACTTTTATGGATTCAGCCGAGCAATAGCTTCCCAAAGAGTCATCACTCGTCAAAATCCGAGTTTTCTTTAGAAACCATTCAACAAATACATTAACCATTACAAACATGACGAAATTTTCAAACTTTAGTTCAGAACTGTTTGAACGGCGGATTGTTTTGGGAATTGAGTTCATCGCGGGATTTCCAGTGATTACAGTTTGGCCTTTTCGGACAAGTTTGGCAAATCCGTTACATTGATTAATTTTGGTACTATCTCCTGAAATCGTTCGAATTGAAAATGAAGTTTTTACCATTGCAGTTTATCATCAGGTCAACACGCTCTAAATGAGTTCGCTTTATAGTGTAGCGAACGAAGTGCCAAGGGCATGTTTGTTTGCTACTGTTCAACAAAAAAAAGTTCTTTAGAAAAGCCTTGCGGATTTACCATTCTTATCGTTATTTCAAAGTGCTTTCTTCCATCATACTGGGAAGTTGATCGTGTGGACCGAAAGGGTCGAACCCACATCGCAACTAGTTTAAAAAATTCTTTTAATTAACTAAAAATGTACTGAAAAGTAAAAAATAAAAAATATTTAAAAGAAAGCGTGAAATTTCAATTTTAATGAAAAAGTTAATTAAAAGAATGGCGCATTTTTCATCAAAAATTTTTGTTAGAATTTTCTTCAAAGTGAATTGAGCAAAACAACAAGTTTAAATTAATTTTTTTACTACGCATTATAAATTAATACATAAAATCTTAAATATATTGAAAAATAAAACAAAATTAAAAAAGATGATTTTATAAAAAAATGTGAATTTGGAATTAACAAAGCAAAAAATTGAGGGTTATTGTAAATCTCACGCGATTTACAGTTAGATTTTCAATTTTTGATGAAAAATGCGCCATTCTTTTAATTAACTTTTTCATTAAAATTGAAATTTCACGCTTTCTTTTAAATATTTTTTATTTTTTACTTTTCAGTACATTTTTTAGTTAATTAAAAGAATTTTTAAAAAAAAAATTTTTAACCATTTATTTTTTTACTTTCAGCCAGCTTTTTCGGATTTGGCCCACGGTGCGTCGGCAGATTGCGCTCTGCGAGTCCGTAAGGGAATGGCAAGGAAGTGGGACGAGTCTGTCAGAGCAGAGATACATTGATCCATATATACATAGGTGCATGTGTTTATATAATGTGTATATGTGTGTATTCTGAACTCCTACAACATCGCCTTGTAACCGAACATCGTCCTGATTGCTCTTATATTATTCAAACTCAGTTAGCTACTAGATATTGATGAAAAGTAAGGTGGTCCATTCCACCCCAGCAGCCACACTTACTTGCGTAAATTGTACAGTGGAGTTAATTTACTTAGTGCTACATCCAAGTTCTTGATAGGTTTTAAATCCGAATTTTAAGTGTAGTACTAAATAAAAATAACCTTTTATACCAAATAATCTGACCATTTCACCAATTCAACATTGTAGTTATTCCTTTTTATATAAAAGCTCTTATCAAGAACTCAACCAAATTCAAAGCCATAAATATAAAAGACCTAGTAGTGATTCCGGCAAACTATTACATCCAAGTACCACCTGTAATCTGGAATGAAGCCGTTAATCGTACCCCATACTGCCACACATAGCCGCCCTGCTGCCCTTATTCCACAACAGAAAGGCAGCTTTTAATCTCCCCTCAGTAATAAGAACGAGAAAAATGCATTTCGTCCTTTGCCCTTCTGCTCGGCATCCACTAGTCACGTAATTGCCCTAGAAGAACATTTGAAGGCCTTAAATTTGAGAACAAATACCGTTCGCCATTTGGCCTGTGGACTTTTAAGGGTTTTGAGGATTGCCAAAATTAAGTATTCTGGGCCACGAAATAAAATTCAGCGGTTTCAAACGGGCGGAACGGGATTCTCCGTTGTTGTACGTGCCAACAAACGGAGATTTATTTCCCTAAAACGTGGGAGTGAACTACGAGTACCAAAGACATTTTAACAATTTATGTTCTTTAAGGAAATCTGGGGCCTCTGCAAGGTGATGTAGTGATAAAGTGACATTAAATGCTTTATCTGGAACAATATTGATGCCGGAGCAATATTTCAGGTAAGTACCCAGATTTCCTTCTATTCAGGATGTGTCTGCTCCAATTTCATTTTAAGTTTTATCTTCTTTAGAAGAAACAATTGGAATGATATCCGCGGATAAAATGGCGAGAATTGAAACGAGTCGGATTTTACCCTGAAATCTCAATGCATGGAAAAAATAAAGGACGCGCTACTAATATCGAAATAGTTTCAAAGGCTAGGTAGGACAGATGACTACTTTAGCCTGTAATTGAAAATGGAATAATTTAGTTTTTTTAATAACTTGAAATGTGGCTGTGGCTTTGTCCGTTATTGAGATAAATTTATTTTATGCCAAGCATGTTTCTTCTACAGGAAGTAAAATTACAGATGAAAAATAGCTGATCGTTTGTACAATGTATAATCCTTGGCAGTTTCCTTTGTGAAATTAAAAAGAAGAACGTGATATTTTTTAACTAAATGATAAAAATTAATATATATAATGTATAAGTTCTAAATGCAATCTGACCTTTTTGTAAAAAAATCAAGAAGACGGTTCCGAGATGGCGGCCGTTTTTGCAATTATGTTCCACCGAGCCCACGACATGGGTATCAAATGAATACAGTAAACTGTGTGACGTAATTTTAAATCTAATAGAATTGCCATCATAAAATGGCGGAATACATATAATAAACTAAAAAGTAGAAAATAAAATAAATGGTTAAAAAAATTTTTTAAAAAAAATTCTTTTCATTAACTAAAAAATGTACTGAAAAGTAAAAAATAAAAAATATTTTAAAGAAAGCGTGAAATTTCAATTTTAATGAAAAAGTCAATTAAAAGAATGGCGCATTTTTCATCAAAAAATTTTGTTAGAATTTGAAATTAACAAAGCAAAAAATTGAGGGTTATTGTAAATCTCACGCGATTTACAGTTATATTTTCAATTTTTGATGAAAAATGCGCCATTCTTTTAATTAACTTTTTCATTAAAATTGAAATTTCACGCTTTCTTTAAAATATTTTTTATTTTTTACTTTTCAGTACATTTTTTAGTTAATGAAAAGAATTTTTTTTTAAAAAAATTTTTTAACCATTTATTTTATTTTTAATTTAAATTTTGAAAGTTCATATATTATTCAATTATTTTCAATATTTATATTTGTAGAATTTAGATTATATTTTAAAAACATATAAATATTTATATTAATAATTAAAAAAATTATAATTAATATAAAAAATCATTGTTATTCATTTTTTATTATTATAAAACCTAATCGCGGGTTTTCTACAATTTCATTTAACATTCAAATTGCCTATAAAATATCGAATTGACAGTTGAAGTTAGAGATGGGCAAAACGGATCTTTAACGGGATCCGATTCACCGGCTCTGCATCTTTTAAAAGATCCGACTCCCAGAGCCGGTTCAAAAGAGTCATATCAAAAAAAGTTCTGTCGAATCTTCAGAACATCGGATCCATACATAAACTTGCGATTCGGTTCTGTCAGAGCGGGTACATATTTTGAGTTAAAAGCTCACTAGAACTTGTGGTGTAAAATGTTATGAATTAACTCAAAATTTGAGCTTCAGGATAAGAAAATTTGATTATAAACTAGTTTTAATTTTAATTTCAGTTCTAGGACAGTTGGAATATTCATTCAATTTTATGAAATTTTAAATTCGAATTTATTTTTTTAAGTGAATGTACTCATGCGCATATAGCTTTCATGCGGGGATTCTCTTTTTTAGGTGGTGTATTTACATATTTCTATTGTATTTCACCATGAGTTGTATCTGACTTTTGCGTGAGCTTTTCTTGTGTGCGTTCTTTTTTAATTACATAGTTAAATCTAAAGCTTAAGAGATATAAAAATATTTTTTCTGTGAATGGTAATATTATTATTTTTTTTTAATAAAATTAAAGGACAATTTATTTCGGTTAAGTATTTGTGTTAATTTTGAAATGGCGTCAAGAAAAACAAGTGAAGTGTGGAATCATTTTTCAATTTCTGACAACCAAACCGCAAAATGTAAGTACTGCAGTTGCCTTATAAAAATCTCTAGCTGTTCAACGGGAAACCTTACGAGGCATATGCGGACAAAATATCCAACATTAAAAATATATAGAACAGAGAGCGAAATCGTTACTGGTCTTAATCCAGATAGTGCTCAAACTGTTGAATCAAGTTCGGGAATACAGACACCAAGTGGAAGTGAGAATACAAGGGAAGTTGAATCCGTTAATGTGACACAAATTGGAAGGCAAACTCAGTTAACAGTCACCAATTACATGATGAGCAAAAAGCCAATACCAATTAAGAAGTCACAGGAATTAGATGCACAATTAATTAAAATGATTGTAAAAGAATACTATCCATTTAGAATAGTTGAAGAGCAAGAATTCAAAACTTTTGTAAGTATGCTCTGCCCAGGTTATAATCTACCAAGTAGAAAAACTATATCAAATAGTCTCATACCGCAAACCTATGAATCTGTCAGAAATAGTGTTTACGAACTTCTACAAAAGTCTACGTCTGTCTGTTTAACAACAGATGGATGGACTTCATGCAACAATGAAAGTTTTATAGCCATAACTGCACACTTTTTGGATGACAAAACACAACTTAAATCTGTGTTATTGGGAAGCACTCCCTTTAATGAAAGGCACACATCACAAAATCTATGTGAATTTTAAAGAAAGCTATTGATGAATGGGGCTTGAGGAACAAAATTACAGCCATTGTAACTGATAATCCAGCGAATGTGGTAGGTGCTGTCCGCTTAGGCATGTGGAGTCATATTCCTTGCTTTGCTCACACAATAAACTTAATTGTGCAAACTGGTTTAAAAGAAATCAAGCATGTTGTGGAGAAAATTAAAGATATAGTAAAATTTTTTAAGCACAGTTCTACAGCGACGGCTAAATTGTTAGCAATTGAAGAACAAATGAATTTGCCTTCCATCAAGCTCAAACAAGACGTTATAACGCGGTGGAATTCAACGTTCGATATGCTTTCACGGGTTCTAAAATTAAAAGATGCAGTGTTGTCAACATTGGTTATACTTAATAGTAGCCTGGATCTACCAAGTAGGCAAAGTTGTGATATCCTAGAAATTTTTAATACGGTCACAAACGAAATTTCCACTGAAAAATCGGTTTCATTATCTAAAATTATTTTATTTTCCAACGCAATGACGAAGGAGATGGAGAAATTTTTAAATAAAGAAAATTATAGTAATATCACTAAAAAACTCATTATTTCCTTAAAAAGGGAAATTAAAACACGCTTCCAAACTTTGGAAGATAACGAGCTGGCAGCTCAAGCCACAATTTTAGACCCCAGAATAAAGAACTATGGGTTTTCTAATGAAGAAAAGTACGAAGTTGCGAAGGAGATCCTATGCAATAAAATATGTCAATTACAGGTTGATACTGAGCCATACACATTTGGTGGTTCGGCTAGCACAAACAGTCACACATCGTCAAGTTCTTCAGTTTTATGGAGAGAAATTAAAGAAAAGGTGCAAGCATTGCAAGAAGAAACCAATCCTTAATTTAATGCCCAGTAGAAACCTAATTTTGAAATCTATTTCAAAAATTAATAATTTTTTACACAGAAATCGAATCTCTCGTTTTTTATACATGGGAAGCCCAAATATACATAAAAATAAGTAAATATACAATTCTTATTCATTTCAGCCCATTTATCCTAATCCATAAATTATCAACAGAACGGGCGCTTTCAGTAATGCAGGATGCGTGCGCAAATGACTTATTCAGCAATTGAAAGTGTGAAGCTTTCAATGACTGAATAAGTCAATTGCGTACGCATCCCGCATTACTGAAAGCGCCCAACCACATGAGCATTTTTTTTTTAATTTCTTTCATTCCATTTTACACCCCGCATACATACATATATCAACATCAACAAAGCTCTCAAACTTCATGAAATGCAAAAGCACAACAGCATAAAAGCAAGTTGAGCTGAGAGAACTTAAAAAGCGCAAAGATTTGTCGGATCCGAGGAGTATAAGCTCCGGTCGCTCATGAGAGATCCGTGACTCTTTAAGAGCCGACTTGGCTCAGAACAATGAACCGATTCATTGACTCATTTTAAAGATGCGGATCTTTGAGCTGACTCAGATCTGAGTTACCCATCTCTAGTTGAAGTAACAACTCAGTTGAAGCGTTTGTGGCAAAATAATAATTCTTTACACAACTCAGTTTGGGCAACCAGTTGGCCTGGCCTGTGGATGGGCCCCATAACTGTTAAGTACTTGCATAGACAAATGGTCGTCACAGTGACAAAACAAAAAAAAAACGAGCGCGGTCTAACGCGAAGGCCCATCACCCTTCAATAGACTCAACGACCGACCGGACCGACGAACGGCACAAGTAAGTACCCTTGCTCCCTACCCTCTCTCACATCTCGGTGCTGCAGGTGCCGCGGCTAAAATCTGTCGGTCGATGAAATTTGCCCCGTCTCAAAAGGCATAACACTTTGACGAGGACAAATTTTATTGACTCTGATGGTTGCGGCAAATGTAATGCCGGGAAATATCCCCGAGAACGTGGCGATTGAGCCTGCGCAACCGAAGTCCCGTTAAAAGTCAAGTTTTGGTATTGACTTTTGTAACATTCGTGGACTTCATGCGAATTTCTCTTTTGTTGAGTGCCACTTATCTAATTATAAACCCCCAATCTTCGCACTTAGTGAAACCCAAATATCACCCGATAATGACTTCGGTCATTACCAGCTGTCGGGATACACTTTAGTGCACAATCTCTCTCTCTCTCTCTCTCTCTCTCTCTCTCTCTCTCTCCATAGGGGTATTACCATTTATGTTAGGGACGACGTGGCTTATTATAAAATATATTCCAGCGCGACTTCAGATTTTAATTATCTTTGGATTAAAATCATTTTACAAAGCCACGTCATATTCTTCTGCTTCCTATACAGAAGTCCTAACATAAGTAACGAAGCCTTCACCTTATCTTTTGATACTATTTCCGAACAAATCTCGGGATTTTTGTCGTCCAATCCTGAGTGTGAAATTATCGTTGCGGGTGATTTCAATGTTCACAACGTTAAATGGCTGACTTACTCAAATGGCAGCAGTATTTCTGGGAAGGACGTCGAGCTCTTTGCAGACATCAATAACTTGCAACAAATTGTGGATCATCCCACAAGAGTCCCTGATGTTGCTGGTCAAGGAAGATATCTCCTTGATCTTTTCCTTACTTCTCATCCAGCGCGTTACTCCGTCGAAGTTGATTCACCTCTCGGCAATTCAGACCACTGCCTAATCAGCGTTAATTTCCCATTCGAATTTCCCACCCCTCCAAAACCAGTTCGAAGAACTGTATGGCATTATGCGAAGGCCAATTGGCTGGGGCTTATTAATTTCTTCCAGTCTACAGACTGGAATCTGTGTTTCCGGAATAGAAACGCCAACTCTGCCGCTATCCGTATCACCAGGATCATACAGGCAGGAATGCATTTGTTCATTCCCCACTCTACCAAATCTGTGAAGCCTAGGCCCAACAGATGGTTTAATCAGGAGTGTATGAATGCAATCAGGAATAAAGAAGCCGCCTTTCGAGCTTACAAGAGCTCCCCGAGTGAATCGTTCCGTTTAGAGTACATACAACAAAGGAATTCTTGTAAAACCGCCATCAAGAAAGTCAAAACCATATTTAACAACAAATTGAGAAGTAAACTCCTAAATGCAACCTCCGGTAGCAAAAACTTCTGGTCCTTGGTAAGTTAAATCAAGAAGAATTTCACTACAACTTCAACCCCTTCCTTTATTCACAATGAGAAGGTAATAACAGACAGCAAATCCAAGGCCAATTTATTAGCATCTCTGTTTGCTTCAAATTCTTCTCTACCCCAAAATGATACGCTACCCCCGGTCCCTGAGCACAGCGCTCATTTAATGGACAGGATTTTCTTCAGGACTCGCGAGGTGTACAGGTGCCTCAAGGAGCTCGATGTCAACGAATCCACTGGACCCGATAATATACCCCCTATCGTCTTAAAACAATGTGCCTCACCTTTGGCTAAACCTCTGCGCAAATTATTTTCCCTGTCATATTTCTCCGGAGTTTATCCCGACTCTTGGAAACTTGCCCTTGTTCAGCCCATACCGAAAAAAGGTGACTCCAGCGACCCCTCCAACTACCGCCCAATAGCAATTACTTCTATTCTCTCCAAAACAATGGAGACGATAATCAACAAAAAACTTATGGGATATCTAGAATCCAACCTACTCATAAACGACAGACAGTATGGCTTCCGACAAAAAAGATCCACTGGCGATCTTTTAGTCTGTCTTACAGAACACCTCAGCCGTAGTCTGCATGGATCCGGTGAATCTAGTCTGGTTGCTCTAGATATCTCCAAGGCTTTCGATAGAGTTTGGCACCCAGCCCTGTTAGCTAAACTCAAAGCTATTGGAGTCGACTCACTTCTACAGAAGTGGATCGAGAACTTCCTTTCCGGCCGTTCAATCAAAGTAGTATTGGATGGCGTCAAATCCGCATCCCACCCGATCTCTGCGGGGGTCCCCCAGGGGTCAATCTTATCACCGGCCCTATTTCTCATCTTTATAAATGACCTTCTTTCAATCCCCTCCAACCCACTTCTCAGCTTCGCTGACGACGGTACTCTACGGTACTCGTACAGCTTCGATACAAGACAGACTCATGGCAGATCCTGTCTTGATGATCGCGAACTAATGTCCAAGTCGATTAATAACGACATTAAACTCATTCTAGAGTAGGGAAAGAAGAATCGTGTTGAATTAAACTCCGACAAAACCAAGTACTGTCTTATCTCCAAAAATAAGCTCAACACCTCTCCACCCTTAGAGTGGATGGAGTTCAACTAATGGCCGACCCATCCTTACACATCTTAGGCGTGACATTAGCCAAGACTTGCGATGGAATGACCACATATTCCAAATTGCCAAACAAGCATCCCAGTGCTTGGGATTTCTTAAGAGGTGCAAGTTCCTCCTCCAGCCATCGGCCCGTGCTGTTATTTATAACTCCTACATTCGGCCTCTTCTCGAATATAACTCCCTCGTTTGGGGCGGCGCCCCAATAACCACCTTGGCATGGTTAGATAAGGTGCAAAAAAGGGCACTCAAGTTAATTGATGACGACACCGCCTGCTCCACCATCGACCCCTTAAGCCACCGTAGGAATGTAGCAGCACTGACAAAATTTTATCGCTACTATCATAGCGACTGCTCCTCCGAGTTAAACGCTCTCCTGCCTGCACGGCAATCTTATACCCGCAACACTAGATTAGCCCACTCGTCTCATTCCCTTCACCTGCAACTACCCCTTTCACGCACTCAACAAGATATGAATTCGTTTGTTAATAGAACAACTCGACTGTGGAATAATCTCTCGCAGTCAGTATTTCCGAGCTCCTACAACATCCAAGAGTTCAAACGCAGGGTTCATCACCACCTTCTTCAATACCCCCCCGTACCTTTTAACCCTTAACCTATACCCCTCCCCATCTCCCCGTACTAAGCTTACTGCCAGACATTGCACCATGACGTGACAAATGACATGACGGACTAGTAGTACAAAGGGTGACTCCTGAGCTTAGCACTGCCACATAAAAAAAAAAAAGATTGCGATGGGTGGCACACGTACAAAGACTTGACGATAGCGACCCCGCAAAAATAGCGTTGAATCGAATTCCTGATGGCAAGCGAAATTCAGATCGACCAAAAAAACGATACATGGACTCCGTTGAGGAAGATTTAGTAAAGTTAGGCGTACGCAACTGGAAGGCATTAGCCAGGAACCGAACGGCATGGAGAGAAATGTTGGAGGAATCCAAGGCCAATAATAGGCTGTAGTGCTACAGATGATGATGACTCTTCGAACGGCGGCACGTCAACTAAGTCGATATCTTTTATAGTTCGCGCGATATCAGGAACAAAAATCACTTACGTCATTTAAACCAAAAAACCACTCGACCGAATATTATAAAAATCTTTTCAGATTATATTGTCGCTAATACGCTTCAAACGGCACCTCTAGTAAGTCAATATCTTTTGTGGTTCGGGCGATACCGTGCAGGTACAAAAATCACTTACGCCGCTTAAACAAAAAAACACCTCGACCGAATTTTATGAAAATCTTTTCAGATCATATTTCGGTTAATACTCTTCGAACGGCACGTCAACTGAGTCGATATCTTTTATAGTTTGCGCGATATCGTGCAGGTGCAAACATCACTTATGTCATTTAAACCAAAAAACCGCTGGACCGAATATTATAAAAATCTTCAGATTATATTGTCGCTAATAAGCTTCGAACTGCACCTCAAGTAAGTCAATATCTTTCGTGGTTCGGGCGATATCGTGCAGGTACAAAAATCACTTAAGCAAAAAAACGACTCGACCGAATTTTATGAAAATCTTTTTAGATCATATTTCGGTTAATACGCTTCGAACGACACTTCAACGAAATCGATATCTTTTTTGGTTCGCGCGATATCGTGCAGGAAGAATGACCACATCCGTACGCACACACACACATACTTCCTCCCAATTTTTTGCTTCCTTGGGACCTTGAAAGATGAAAATACGTCGAAAATTTCGATTTCGATTTTCGGACCGATTACAATAACTTCCTATACTGGGAAGTTAATAATAAAAATACAGAACTCAGAACACATACAAAGTTCTCCAGTAGAATAGAAACAACGGGCAAAGAATTTGGAGTGGCATTTTTGGTGGACGACTCAATAAAATCGAACATCATCAATTTTAAAAGTGTGGAAAAATATGCTTACTAAGCCTCAGGACATTCACGCCTCAACAGAACACAAATGCATTTTTTAGAGGTTTATGTACATACGTACATCTTATATATTAATAGGCAAACAAAAAGTTTGTACACGCTAAGGCTTTTTTGTTCGTGGACCGATTTCGTTTAAATTTTCAGAAAATGTTCTTTTTATGGCATAGTTTTGTAATAAGGAATTTCAACGAAATCGATTCACGAATAAAAAAGTTATAGCGATTTTAATTTTTCGAATTTTAAAAAGCCGTTGGAAAATTTGAATTTTTTGTGAGCATCAACGTAGAGCTGAGTAGCCTACGATTGACACAAATGCCGTTTCAGTGAAGCGAATGAGAAACAGAGAAAAACAAGCGTTTGTGTAGATTTTTGGCGGCATAACTGACTTAAAAAACTCGGTCACTTTGTGCGTGCATTTTTTTTATACTCTTTTGTGTATAGTATTATTGAGTTGTATTGTTAGTCCATTCAAAACGCGCGTTATGGTGTTCCAAAATTACACCGTTAAGAAAATCGAACCCTAAACGTTTTTGGGGTCGCTGATCACGAAAATCGAGGTCTTCGAAATGCCAAGACAACGACGGGGACGCTCGAATGTCGATTTTAGATCGCTTCGCGAAAATACTAGAAATCGCGTTAGAAATTTACGTAGTGCTAATGAAATGAATGTTGTAAATAATGAATTGAATAGTGGTGTGAATGAAATGAATGTTGATGCATTTCATAATGAAATGTTTATTGATGGTGTTGCACCTTTAGAAATTTTGACTGATTCTTTTAAATGTGCTTTGAATGTTATTCCGGTTAATTTTGATTCGTTTTTGTGTGGTTCTTTTAGGCTGGCCGCACACGTACGATTTCTGTGTTCGGTTTCCGAATTCGGTTTCCGTACTCGGACAACCGAATGCAGGCATTTCATACAAATAATTCTACTTACCGCGCACGTTCTTAAATATTCCGTTCGGAAACCATTCCTGATATTCGGTTCGGAAGCCAGGACTTGCGTTCGGAATATCCGAACGGAAAAAAACCGAATGGCGTCATCCCGAACGCAGCGCTCACATACATTTTTGCTTAACCGGCGCACACGTCAGGAAATTTCCATTCGGAACCGCGCCAGTACTGTGCCGAGTACATTTTATATTTTGTTGTATTTTGTGGCAGTATTTTTTGTCGATCCGTCGATTTTTGTCGATTCCTAATACAAAAAACTGAACGTCTGCGCTAAGTTCACGGAATCCCGAGTCGGAATTCCGAATTCGGAAACCGAACACGGAAACCGTACGTGTTCGGCCAGCCTTAATATGAGTTGTCATTTTTGTCGTGCCAAACATTTTCTGACTGAATTAACTTTACGTAATACTGAGGCATTTTCATAAAGGCAAAGTTAATTTACCTCCACTTTCTCAAAATTACTTTTTCAATAATTTTTTTGAAGGATTAACGTCGAATGAAAGTGGTATTAAAAATCGTTCTAAATTTTTTTTTTGCAAATATTCGTTCGTATAATGCTGCCTTTGCAATGATTAGCTCTGAGTGTAATTTGTCAAATGACACTGCAAATGGAATATCATTTTAAAATCCATAACATTTTCTATCACCGAACTGGTGCCTTCATTCCTGGCTATGGCCGACCTCCATGTTATACACAATTGTATTTCTATGATGTAGATACTGCTGCTAATCATAGAATAAATAGAAATGCGAATATTGAATGTAATATTGATATTATGCGTGAAATATGTTTGGAGTTAGATCGGATTAATCCTTTTGTTCACTCATTCAGGTCCATGTATGAATATTGTCAAAGACCTGAGAATATTGCAGCAGAAGTTTCTATGATCATAAAAGTTAATAACCAAGTTGATAGTCGTCGTTTCAATGATGCTGTAGTAACTGATGCTGCTATTTTCCACTACATAACCAAGCAAGACGTCATGGATGCGATTAAAAAAATCCTGGGAAGTTTTAGATGCTCTGGAGCGACAATGGAAATATTTCATAGTAATTAAAAATTCGCCATTGCGTATAATTATTTTTTAAATAAAAATATCTAAATTGAATTTAAATTCGAACAAATCGTGAATTTTATGTATTTATTGTTTTTGTGACCGAATTTCGGTAACGGGGATCCCAACTAGTATGTATAAATTGCAGAATGCAGAATAGTAGGATTACAATGTTCCGTTGCGTATGGTTCTTGTCGGACCCGCCCGACGTCAATTCGATGTCCGAGGATACAACTATTGAATTTGAGGTCTATGATGATGACGCCAACCTCATTTCGTTATTTTTCTCAGGGATGAGTGTTGATGAAGATGACAGCCTGAAAGAAGTGGAGATAGAAGAGATAGGACATAATCAAAAAAATATTTCATATCTTATAACCTATGGACTAGGCCTACTGGGAATACCACGTAAAAACGCTGCTTGCATTATACTTCAAAGGTGGTGCGGAATGGAAGGCAGCGGGATACCCGAGTTTTCCAAGCCACATATCTCAAAAACCATAGGTTCTACGTAAATTTTGTATGACATTTTTATGTAGATTCATCTCACGAAGACTCTTTACTTAGCCAAAAATTGCATAAAACCGATGACTTACTACGAGATATTTGAGATAAATTGATTTTCGTGAACTTTGATCCTCCATAACTCAAGTAGCCGGCGTAGTTGGCTTTATGGGGTTTTTGGGGGTGTAGAGAAGCTTCCGACAAAAAATGTTCGGGCAAAAGTTTGATTTTTTTTTTATGTGACAGACTAGAGGTTTAGGGAGAATCTCTTCGGAGAATCATAATCCGTTTGAAAAAAAGGGGTTGTCATTGGAAATTTTAGACACACCCCACCACCTGCGTGGGTGAGTTTTGTCTGGTGGGTTGACCACTTGACTTTTACAGTTTTGGATTGGTGGGAGTATTCTGCGTACATTGCTGCCTTATTCAGGAAAATATCTAATAGGGTTTCAAAAATACAGGGTAATTTGTAAATCGATACCAAAAAAATTTCAAAACGCCCTAGCGGCTAAACCGTTACGATTTCCCCTCCCCCACCCAACGATTTTTTGTTCGTCTATCCAAGACCTATCCACAGCCCAACTCGTCAAGTAACTGATACACCCTGTATACTAATACATATGTACAATTAGTTTTTGTTTTTCATTTATTTACAGTTTTTGGAGTGAACATTTTGGTTATATGTATATTTCTTAAAACTACCCATCAGTAATTATAAATTTAACAATAAATGTTATATACTTTATATAAAACAGAAGTTATACGAATTTTTCTGTATTCATTTCAGAGGTACCTATACTTTTTTCCGCCCTATGTCCCATGAGGGATTAAAGGAGCGCAATGATGATACTTTTGCGGCTCACTGTACCTTTCAGGAAATAACAGACCTTTGTCGGAATTTTTTCGCACCCGATATATATGGGTGTTTCTCACCAAAGTGGTAAAATCGCTGTCCTTGGCAAATATTACGTAAACTATGGCGAGAAATATTTATATTTCTGCAAATTTCAATTTATAACTATCTAAACTATAGTATACAATATAAAAAATATCTCACTTAAAAACCTATATGGTTTCAATAACGTATTTTTTAGGTCTAAAAACAGTCCCCTAGCCGGTCCCCAAACCAAAATATTTTCTATTGAGTTCATTAATTGAACTAATATTTTAAAAACAATTAACTTATATAACACAATTTAACCAATATGAAATGATATGCTATTAGACTCTAATATCAATTTATTTAAACTATTTTTTGATTAGTTTAATTTAACCTAAAGTTGGTCCCCGAATTTCATGAACAGTCCCCTGCCAAAGTTTCGAGTTACGCATCAGGCCATCTACAGTAAAGACAGACTTGTTAATGGGCGTAACGAAACGTGAAGGACATGAAATTAGCTTTGTTACCCCCAAAAGTAGCTATACCTCATTTTGTTTAGTGTTACAAGAGTTAGAGGGGCACATGCGCGTATCGGTACGCAACATTCGACAGTCCCCTGCTAAGTGTTATTTTTCTTTTTTTAAAGTGTTCCAGTTTTCTCTATTGTGCATAGTTTTAAATAAGATGGCTTATATTGTTTCTATATAACAAAATAAAGTCATAATTAAGGAATTTTATGGTACCGTAACAATTACACAAATTAAACAGTCCCCTGCCAACAGTCCCCGGTCAACAGTCCCCCGCTACATACAGAAACAGGAGACTGTTTCATTTATTAGGGGACTGTTATTGTACTTTTGCCTTTGTTTTAGGTCTATAATCATCTTTTAATCATGGCGCGAGAAAGAAAAGAGTGTCTAAGGAAGAAATAAAAGTTCACAAGTTTACTTGGAACTACACAGAGAACTTGGAACTACCAAAGAAGACTGTTTTATTTTTATATATATGCGTCATGAGGAATGTTTTTAAAGTATATATACTACTAATAAATGCTCATTTCACTTATATATACAGTCCTCTGACATATGCAACGGTCCTCTGACATATGATTTTTTTAAATTTACTCAATAAGTCCGAAAATAAAACAAATATATTTGGGTCCCTTACTGTTTATTATCCACCAGATAGATATCTATTTGATTGTATATTTTTTTTTTCATATTCACGTAAAAAAGTTACTGGGACAGATTTCTTGCAAAAATTTACCAGTTTACAGAGAAACACCCATATATTGGTTTGAGCTACATACATACTTACCTTGTTGCGTCAAGGCTGTAAGAATCATCGTGAATTTTTAATAAGTACAATTCCAATTAAAGACATTCGCACTTGGTCCGTTATTTTACTTAAAACAAAGTGTTACTATTCCAGAAAACAGAAAAACACACTTTACTGTCTGCGCGAATTTTGCGTAGTTTAAAATATTAAATAGCATAATTTCCCATTCACATCGATGAGTGTCACGTAATTGCTGTTAAACCGGTCGGAAATATGCGAAAAAGGCTTATTTTAAATTATTCTCACTGAATAAAAAATCAAATTTAAGGATTACGAACAAATCCTGTTATAATTCGAAAATCAACCCATCCCGTTCGCCCCAGCCTGGGTAAATAATTCATGCAGATTTCGGTCTTATGTGAGGAGAATCAATATTCTCAAAATTTCCCAGAAAACACGTCTATTGCAGTTCCCGCAGTTTGAAATGTTAAATTGAAAAACATCACGAATGCCAAGAATTAGGGTATCCTGAGGAGTGAAGGCTCTCCTTTTGTGCGGTTTAATAAAGTCTGCCTTGCTTGGAAAGTTAAAAATTCATAGCTGCTGAAAGTTTGCCGCTAGTACACACTGGCATATGTATGTCAAGGTTGGTACTGGATAGCAAGAAAAGGTTTTTTATACCAACGTAGCACGCCATCGCATGTCAGCACTAAATTAAGAACATTTGGTAAAAGTTTAAAGCACATAACTTAAAGGGCGAGGCTTATCGTACCTTATAAAAAGAGATATAAAGAGCCGTTCACAAATGAACCTAAGTTCTCCTCAACAATGACTATGTCATCCCGTAGTTTTATTGAAGGCTTATCTTACCTATCTCTACCCATATAGCTTATGAATTTCCGGAAAAAATGCCAAGATTCCGTTATGATTTTCTGTTAAATTCAGGGTAAAGTTTTTCCGTAAGAGCCTAAAACTTGGCCCTCATTCGGGGCGGACTTAATTGATTGAGTTAACACCAAAAGCACTTTGGATCGGATGGGAACAAAATAAATTTATTACCGAGTGAAGAAGTTCGATTTTCATTCTTGGCCTTTTGGCATTATTGCCTCAGAATTCTTGACCACACGCTTTCAGATATACTAAATGGAAAAGTTTGACCACAACACAAGGCAGTCATTGGATAGTATACTTCCTTGACTGATTTTATTGGTCTTTTACAACTTTTTCCTTCCTTTAGTCCAAAATCCCGTCATTTTTTTTTCTTTTACCGAACAGTCCAAGGGGGAAGTAAGTTGCGTGAAAATATTCGTGTTATCCCAAGTTTCCCAATTATTTTTTAAGAATTTTTCAAAGTTTTTTGACTCGTTGCGGTTTTCAAATCTTTCGCCTTTTTACTTTTTCCCCTTTGCGACAAAATAGATAAAATGGATTCTCTGAGTAAAGGTCATGCGAAGGATACAAGAAGAAAGAATTGCTTGGAAAATTAGTTTTCGTTTAATGAAACTGGTTTTTTGGTTGACTGTTATAAAAACAGGCAAGGCGAATATTGCTCTAACGTATTGACTTCTCCACTTTATATTAAAGGGTTATTGGTTCGAAAGCAGCAATCTAAATTTTCCAGGGATCGTAAATAACTGGGGTGATTCTCTGCGAGGACGCAGTTTTGGAGGCCCAAAATTTTGTAAACAAAAATTCTCTTTTTTGTACGACTTTTGTCATTTTCCTTTGTGTTTTTACTACTGAAATACACCCTGAATGTGACCAAGCTACAAGTGTCATGGTCTGCTCTTGGCGATAAAATCTTTAATTTTCGGTGCCACGGTTGTGACCAGATTGCCACGGTTGTGACATTTTTCTTACTCTTGGTGCAGTTGACTGCTGTAAGTGGTTTCATAGAACGACAAAATACATTCGATAACAAAGTACACAATATTTATTATATTTTTCTTGGAAACAAAATTAAATTCACATGTTTTTTTACGTTGAATAATTACATAATAAATGAAAAGTAAAACCAAATCAAGCTTCGATCTTTCGCACAATAGTCGCTTCATGTAAACCGTTTCTACTCTTTGTTACGGTTCTGAATTCTGAAAGAAATGAAAAACACAATATTGAGTTTATGTAAATTTTTCATCATTCGCTATAAATGGATTTACCGTAAACTTTTTCGCTGTTGTGTACTCTTCAAAGTCGGAATGTCCCTTGTATAGGTTTTTGATGTTATTTTTGTTATCATTTTCAGCATCACATTGATCATTTTTTTTTTTCGGATTGGGATCGTAGAAATTCGTTCAACTCCTTTTTGAACAACTTTTTCCGAATATGTAGCAAAAGATAAATTTCCCATGAAATGATGCTCGCATTTTGTACCTATTGCGCATTGAGAACAACTCAAAGAGTTGAAAAAAAAAAACGATAGCAGAATTACGTCTTGACCATGTACATATATTGATGAACTTTCATGGTGCCAACGAAAGTATCTATTTCTGGAGGAAGTTTCGTATCGACATTTTCGATATCGGCCATTGTCACAGTGTCGAGATATATATTTTTCACGCGAGCCCGAAGAGTTTTAACGAAGGTATTGAAATCAGGGATGTCATGTCCATATTTGACTTGATTATCTGCTAGTTTTTTCAAACTGCCACCGATTCCATCCGCTGGGCCTTTTCCATGCCCTGCTTCGGTGAAATTGTATGAAAATTGACGACAATTGTGGATAACAATCAGGCAAATACTGGGTGATGAGATTGAACATCTTGCGATTACGATATTGTGTCGTTGGTCCATCACTTATGAAGTGAATAGTTTTCACCTTAGGAAATTTCGGCAAATGAAAATTGAGGATTTTTTTACGTGAGCTACGATAGCTGCTGGATCATGTCTAAGTGACTCTGACATCGTGGCGAATCCTTGAGAGTGATCTAAAGTATAAAACATGCCTGTATGAAGAGTACACTGAACTCTGCTTGCTCCAAAATGCACCCAGTGAACTTCTGTTCCATATTTGCATGCATAGTTTTCACTGAAGTCGATGAGTAAAACCAATTCTTCGCTTGATACATTGGCAATCAGTTTTTCTGCATATTTTTTTTGGTGCATTCTTCGATATTCATGAGCCATAAACTTTTCACGTTCTTCTTTAAACGTTGCGATTGCTTTTTCTACAGTGCAGATTATGTTCTTTTTAGCAGTTATCTTTACAGAAATAGGATTTTTGGTCTTTTCATTGACCCGGTTTTCAGAAGAAGTTTGCCACTTCTCGTAATGCATTTCTTGATTGAGTTGTCCCGCCTCACAACTGAATAAAATATCTTTTTCTTTGCAAGCATCACAGGTTCTCTTGAGACAATCTTCTGACCTTTCCTCGCACACAATATTGCATAACATTTTTTCCAAAGTATTTTCGCGTATCACTTTCATTTTGTATAGAGCAGCGATCAGAAGCGAAAAATTCTCATGAATGAAACAAGCGCAAGTGTCTCGATATGAAACTTTTGCTGCAATGCAATACACTGGACGAAGCTTCGCAAATGTAGAATAACCGATGTGGAGAGAGTTTTCTTGATTATATTTATTATGGAGATCCAGAATACTAACGTTCATGAAACGGTTCGTGATTTGTTGATGGTTAACTGTTTTACAAGCTCGTTTTGAAGGTTTTATTGTACTGTTTTCTTCGTAAAATTTCATCACTTTGTTTTTTAAAAACAAACTACATGAATTTTTTCTTCTACAATAGATTGAAGCGTGTTCTGTTTCTGGAATTTTTTTCGGAGAATGTATAGGAGCGATGTGGCTCTTCACAAAGACGATTTGGCGATATTTTTTTATTATTTTCCCACAAATAATCCTCCTCAAAATTTGCTTGGTTCTAAAATTGTTCTTTTCACGGTGAGATTCTTTTAGTTGTTGCATAACTATCTCGCCAGAAAGTAATCGTTGTTTTACATCACGTTGTACAGATCGTCCTTGAAGAAATTTTCTAACAGCCGATTTCGGAGAAAATGAGTTATTATTTGTTTGTTTGCATCGTTGAAGTCTTTTTGCTAATTTGTTGCGAGATTTCTGCAGTTTTCGATTCTGCTCGGTGAGCTCACTGATAGTTTTTTGCATCCTCATTTTATTCTTCTTTGCTATTTTCTTGCCAGTTGCACTTTGTTTCGATATAACATTCAGACATTGTTTTTCTAAAGACTCCGCTTCATTTCCCCTTTTTTTTGGTTGTTTCGTGATTTACGTTCATTTTGTTTCTTTCGTAGCAGTCTTTTTTCTCGTTCTGTCAATTGATCTACAGTTTTTATTTTCCCGGTTTCCTTTCTCTTCTTGTTTCTTTCTTTCTCTTTCTGCAAATATTGATTGTACAGTTCTTGATTTTCTTTGATTTTTCGTCTTCTTTCTCGCTCTGCTTCTCGTTTCTTCTCAAGATGTTTATCTCGCTTCTGGTTTCCTATTTTATTAGCATTGGAAACCGACTTTTTAATTTTCTTAATATCTTGCTGACGTTTTTCAGTAGCATTAACAAGTCGCGTTTTACAAGGTAGGTACCATTTTTCCTAAAAAAAAGTATATACACTGTGTAGATACATACATATTGTAAATATTCAAAGTTGCACAAGTATATCTCAAACTAACGAATATCTAAAAAAATATCTTACTCTAGTAACCAGATCGTCAAAGAATACAAATTACAAAATACCGAAGGAAATAAATTTTTTTCGAAAAACGCCTCCGAAAATTTTTTTACCTACGCCCCTGATTCCTATTATTTTCTGCAGCAGCACACAATTTTTTTATAATATTAACCACAATACATTGTGAAAATCAGTTGTACACAACAAATTCACATTCCATAAAGCTTTTCTCCAAAGTAAAAACCTGCCACGGTTGTGACATTTCGCGCGTGCCACGGTTGTGACATTTTGATAGTTATTTGATAATTACGGAGAAGCGGTTTGAGTTAGGAAATTTTCCGAAATATTTTGAGGCTCTGCTAGCAAACGTCAATAAAAACTGGTTAAATGCACTATAAATTATTTGATACTCAGAAGATACAAGTGCCACGGTTGTGACATACATTTCTTATACTTACCGTTTTTTGATATTTCTCGGGTGATAAAATACACACACATTTTTTTTAGACTGACTTATCGCTGTCAAAACGTACAGAGATCACCGCTGATTCGAATTGACAAATGCAAGGCGCAAAACAAAGCACGATACAAAAGAACCAAAATAATAATTCAAAGCATGTAATTTTTATCAAAACTGATGGACACTTTTTAAAGTCAAGTTAGGTAATTTGAAAAACGTCCAAAAATTACAAAAACTTCAAATATTGCAGGTACAATTACTTATTGCTGACACATATAGCTCATTTACTATTTCGCGAAAAATTCAAGTCGTGATTAGATAAAATTTTCAGGAAATCAGGGTTGAGGACATGCCACGGTTGTGACATTTGGAGTACGTTATGTGCTTCAGAAGAATGAAAATGCATATCCGAACAAATAATTTATCGGGGTTAGTAAAATAAAAGTTCTTTGAAAGTGTTCATATACTCAATCATTTGAAAAATGCTAAGCCAAGCGTACAATCCTCAAAAGACACAAAACTGCATCCTCGCAGAGAATCACCCTGCTATATTTGTATTTTTGACTTAAAAAATCAAATAGTAAATGTTGTCTGATCTGCATAAAATTTGTACTGGATACTCAGAATAACGAGTTCTACGCTGTGGTGGGGTTACTTTTAAATTGTATACTTTTATTATAAAACTCAGGTTTAATAGTTAATATAAAATTTAATGTTTTTAAATTAAAAATAACAGTTATATTTAATTAACAAAAATTTAGGTCATTAAAAACAGTTATTTTTGTTTTTTATTTGCAAAGTCTTTCAAAACTGTTATGAGAAGACTTTTGTTTTTAAAATCAAAAATAACTGTTAAAAAACACTTTTATTTTTTTTATTTTTTGCATAAAAGTCTTTTTAAGATTTTTAGTTTTCCAATGTTTCTATAAAAGTCTTTGAAGACTTTTATTTTTAAAATATAAAAATAAAAGCTTGTTGCTGAAAACAGATAAATTGTCTATTCAAAACATTAAGAAAATCGAACCCCAAAGGTCTTTGGGTCGCTGATCACGAAAATCGGAGTCCCGCGGTCCTAAAACATGGGCGTCACCCTTAAAAATTTAAAAAACACCCCTTTTTATTTTCAACCCTCAAGGGATTAAAACTACCCCGACAATTATTACAAAAATAAACTTTATATAAAAAAAAATATGAGTGTGCTTAAGACCACACTTTAGAAGTAAAACTTTTGTGCCCAACAGCTAGTAATATGCAATAGATATAGTGCAAAGTCTGTCGGATCTATAGTACGCTTGAGAAAATTCAGGCCAACGACAGATGCAGGAAGAATAGTGACGAATCTACTGACGGAATTGATACAAATACTATTTGAAAATATTAATATTTATGAATTCCTATTTACATTAAAACCTAAAAGCAACCGAGTAAAAATAATTTTTATTGGCTAATTTTCTTAAAAGCATACACGCGGTGCACCTAGTACATATAGCATATAAGTGCGCATCCCACACGGGTATGCACGCTTCCTCCACAGGCATGGATACTACCGCCACAGGCACGAAAATCTAAACATTCGCCTCATGGAAGTAAGCTGGTGACATATGCAAGCATAAATGCATTGCATTCAGAGGTTCAAAAAATTGCATGGTTTTTTTCCGTCCCGGCTTTCACACATAACCCGAAAATTTAAGTAACGAGGGCATGCAAGGTGCATGTGTTTGTTGTGCATACTTGTGTATGCTATTTCGAATGCGGCATTAGAGAAAAAGTTAAAAGTAGTCCGACCTTTGCGTGGCATGCATTCCATTCATGGAACATTCCGTCAGGTCGCATTTGAATACACACACTTCTATATTATTTATCAACGAATTGAACGCATGTACGCTTGGATATGTCACCAGCTGTAGGCATGCTCCGCTCCCGCTACATTCATGATCATTAATAATTGCATCCGCATCTTCTTCTTCTTCTTCTTCTTTAATCCCTCATGGGACATTGGGCGGAAACAGTTGCCCTCCAGCGGACTCTGTTTTGCACGACAGCTCTTAGCTCCGACCAGGATCTCCCAGTTGTTGCGGCTTCTTCTAGTAGGGTTCCCCTCCACGTTGTTCTAGGTCTCCCTACTCGACGGGAACCTTGCGGATTCCAGTCAAGGGCCTGTTTGGCTAGATTTTCGTGGCCAACCCAATTCCATTTCCTTCGCCTGATATGGTCGTCTATCCTTTCTTGGCCGGCACGGCGCCATAGTTCTTCGTGTGAAATTCTATCTTGCCAGCGGATTTTTAGGATACGACGAAGGCAGCTGTTGATGAAGACTTGTAGGCGCCCTGTGATGAATCGGGTGACTTTCCATGTTTCGCAAACATACAAAAGAACTGCCTTAACGTTGGGGTTGAACAGCCGCAATTTGGTGTTAGGGGAAATCACCGTTGATCTCCATATGTGGGACAGGCATGCATATGCGCCTCGTGCTTTATTTAATCTGGAACTGACGTTTTCTTCTGCCCCTCCATTTTTGGTAATAATGCTACCGAGGTAGCAGAATTTATTTACCAGTTCCACGTCACGGTTATTCAGCGATGTTCGTTCAATGGTGTTTGCATTTATCCGCATTTATTTAGTTTTAGTCGGATTTAGCCTTAAGGGGGAACTCTATTTAGAACTTTTTTTTTTCGAAGAATTTTTTTTTGGCATTTATTCATAGTATTATCCTTGGAGAATATGCCTGTAAAATATCAAGGTGAAATTCGAAATTGTTTCCACGGCACAGTCGTTTGAACCCGACCACCCCCATTTTGCTAAAATACAATCGATATAGATTTTTGATGTTGAAAATTTTAGTCGATGTCGCTGCGTCTACATGGCAATGAAAGTATATAAGTACACAGTAGAAACCCTTTTGACCTGCTTTCCTTTTTGTCTGCACCTGCTTCACCTGTTTAACCGGTTTTATCTGTTTTACCTGTTTCCTGATTACCTGGATTACCTGTTCTACCGTTTTTTGTAGCTTATTAATGGTGCTGTGGAAAACTTCACCTCACTCCTGTGATGGTTTTTGTCCTGTACGTTCTAAAATGTATCCGAAAGGAAGTAAAGATAATTTGAGTCGCGTTTCTAGACCGCGTAAACGACAGTTTCGCGGGAATCAATTTTTAGAAAGGGACCATAGTTCTGATAATCCGGAACCCGGGCATAGTGCTTCTGCCAGAAAATTAAGTACATCGAGTAGTGCGAATGTTTCAATAAATCCTTTGCATTACTACAGGATTATTGAATTTTTTACCGTTTTTGGTGCGTTGCAAGAGTTAGTAGTTTGTAAACAATGTAAAGGTAAAGTGAAATTCGAAGAAACCGGTGTACGAGGTCTAGGATTTAAACTTGTGATGAAACGTGTATGTGGTCGTAAAACAATAAATTCCGGGCCTTTAATTAATACGGGATATGAAATAAATCGAAGAATTGTTTTTGTTATGAGAATGCTAGGCCTCGGTAGACAAGGTGTAAACATATTCTGCGGTCTCATGGATATCGGACAAGGTCTTGCTTCGAGCATATATGAAATGATCCTGAAACATATACATAAAGCGGCTAAATCCACTTTGTGTTTGTGTGCGAAAAAGCTGTTCAAGAGGAAACGTTAGCAAACGTTAATAATGGACAACCAGCACTAGATTTCAGAGTATCCGGAGATGGTACGTGGAAAAAACGTGGGTTTACTTCATTATTTGGTGTTGCAGTGCTTATTGGACATTTCACTGGAAAAATAGTTGATATCGTGGTAAAAAGCAAATACTGTCATCAGTGTGCAATTTGGAACAGTAAAAAAGATAGTGTAGAGTATGATGTTTGGTTCGAAACACACCAAGAAGAGTGTCAAATCAACCATGAAGGTTCTGCAGGCAAGATGGAGGTAGATGCTATGAAAGAAATGTTTGCGTCTTCTTTTGAGAAATACGGAGTCAGATATGTGAATTACATTGGAGACGGGGATTCCAAAACATTCAAGAGCTTACTAGATCTAAATCCATATGGCGATGACTGCACTTTAATCAAAAGCGAATGTGTTGGACACGTGGAGAAGCGAATGGGCAGCCGACTACGAAATATCAAGAAGAAAGAAAAACTTGGAGGAAGAGGAAAGCTGACTGATAGTGTTATAACCAAATTAACAAAAAATTGTGGTTTAGCAATTATACAAAACAAAGATTCAGTTTTGGATATGAGGAAAGCCATATTAGCATCTCTTTATCATTATTGCTCGACTGATGACCATCCAAGACACGAATATTGCCCGACAGGAGCGGATAGTTGGTGTTCCTGGCGTAAGGCGGAAGCACGTGGACACCTGGACAATTACACTCATCCGCAACAACTTATTTCTTTCGAAATGGAAAAACACCTCCTCCCTGTTTACCAGGATCTTTCAAAGGACGATCTTCTAAACAGATGTTTAGGCGGATACACGCAAAACGCAATTGAAAGTTTCAAATCAACGCTCTGGCGTTTAGTTCCCAAACATCTGCATTGTGGCTCTAAAGTACTGGAAACCGCTTCTTTTCTGGCTGTTAGTATATTCAACGAAGGTTATAGTGCAGTCTTACGAACTATGGAATCGTTACAAATAACTATTGTTAACCAATGCAAAACTTTCTGCGACAGCTATGATGAAGATAGAAAAAAGAGGCAGAGTCATCGTACACGAGCAAGCACAAAGGAGGCCCGAGCAGCACGAAGGATCGCCAATGCTGAACGAAATGAGTTCTACCAGCAAGAGGAAGGTCTACTGTATTCATCTGGAATAGCGGATTAGCATGAACAGGCTGTAAGTAGACAAGAAAAAAAAAAACAAAAAAAAAATTAGTATTTTAACAAAATCTTTAAACCCGTTTTTCTCGAAACCATCTTTTTGGAATTGGCGGACCCGATCACAAAGTGACGAAGAAACCTATCGACTTGAAATTTTACATGCTTATTCACAATTAAAAAATGTCGTCGATGAATCTAAAAAATTGTGAAAAAATTAATATAAGGCAATTTTTTTACAACAACAAAGCAAAAAATTTGCAGCAAATTTCGAACTTTTTTTTTCAAAGTCTCCTAAAATAACTAAAATTACACTTTCTTCACAATTTTTTAGGTTCACCGACTATAAAAAACCATTACGAATAATAATCGGGTTTGATATCTCGTTTCAGATAAAAACTAGAGACGTCAGCGTGTACGCCATTCAGGGGAAACTGCGCGTGGTGGTGACATTGAAACATGTATTTCTCCCTCAAAAATAAATTTAAAAAAAAAATGTCTTTTTTGTCTTTAAACATCCGTTAATATACTGAAAAAGTTTTAAACAAATTGTATAATTTATTAGGTTAAAAAAACAATCCTGAAAATAGCTTCGTTTTTCATGTTCTAAATAGAGTTCCCCCTTAAGCCTGCTGGACTACTTTCTGTTGCCAAATTGTTTAACATGTTTTTGCGGTCCTGGTGTCTGTGGGCCAGCAAACAGATATCATCGGCATCCGCATCGGCATAGACTATTCCAAACCCAAGTATTGTTTTACCAAGCAGTCCGCCAACCACATCCAATGAAGCTTTACTTACGCGAGCCGCTTTACCTACGCGAACGAGAGCCAGTCTACTTGAGTATGGTATTGGCACCCTTTATGGCCACCTAGCCAATTACCTGATTTCTTCGTCCCATACAATCTTTTAGGGAGCCAATTAATTTTAAAGGGAGCAAAAAGAAATGCAAAAAACAATCAACCTTTTTTCAAATTCTTCTTTGTAAGCGTAGTTGAAAATAATTTATTTTAGCTGATTAAACCGAATTTGAAGCATAAAGTTGAAAAAACATTTTTTTTAAACCTTTATATTTTCAGACCATGTAGGGATAGTTTCAGCCCTTTACTATTATCCCTTATCATAAAATTTGCTTTGTTATAAATCAACCACTTTTGAATATAAATATTGCAAAAAATTTATTTTATTGGGTTGTTTTTTATTATAATTAAAATTATCGCGAAAATCCTTAAAAAAGGGAGTTTTTAGGCATATTTAAAAGTGACATCCATATTTTAAGACTGTGGGACCCCGATTCTCGTAATCAGCGACACAAAAAACATATCAGGAACGATTTTCACAACAGTGTAATGTTTTGACATAAACGATTCGTCGATTTGTTGCAAGTTACAAAAATTGTAATTTAAAAAGGGGAAAGGTCCAGCACATCTCACCAAAGGGGAAGTGGGTGCCAATTTAAAACAAGAGCACCTCACACATTTAATTCACCACTCCCTTTTGGTATTCTAAGCACCCAAACCACTGGACATACGGTTTTAACAGCTTCGGTTTTATCAATTGAAGCGTGCAAAAAGTATTTTATATTGGAGCCAATAACAAAATAAACGTAAGAAGGATGTATTGTTCATTTCTTCTTTCATTTTTTCATATTTGTTTACATCGTTTGGCATCTTAAGAAAGTCTCAAGTGTTAATACCGTAACTTCCCGGCAGTGCTACATGTTTGGCCACGCCAAAAGCAGATCCACTTGCTCAGACTGCGCCGAAAATTCTTGTCGTATATGCCGCTTCCAACATGTCAGT